>MTQE01001134.1:27980335-27991591 GCA_014337955.1 Aspidoscelis marmoratus | reverse complement strand
CCAGCTGGCTTCATGGAAGAGCGTAGAATAAAACCCAGTAATACCAGATAAGAGTCCGGCTCCCTAACCATTAGACCAAGCTGGTTCAACTGATGGAGTTGAGTCAAATCACAAGTATGAAATATGAGCAGCATTTGTGTAAAATGTCTTATTTCTTAAAAAGTGCAAAGTCAATTTGTGTGTGTTTTTTTTAAATAATTTGCGTTTGAAAATCTGGTTGAATCTTTTGTGTTTGAAGCTGTTTACATTGAACTGAACATGCGGCTGTTTGAATATCAGAGAATTCAATAGAACTGAACCAGGTCCCTACCTGTGAACAGAAACTATTAGATGAAACTTTTCATGTTTGCTGCATTTTTGCCCCTGAAGAGGGCTTTTTCAATGGACAAACTGACAAGTTCTTTCTTGCTTGTGAACAAACGTTTGTTGCTGTTGAGTCAAACAAATGGATGTTCAGTTTGATGGTGACTTTCTCCCTAAGCCCTGCCAGTCAAGTAATGCCAAGTTGTGCTTTTACCTTTCAGCTTTTCACACTCCCTAGGTTTCAGGCTTAAGCTCTATCAATGAAAACCAAAGGAGGAACTGACTGAATCCAGGCACAAATGGAGGGCCTATCTGATTTGTCTCTGCTTACAAATTCTGTGTGTATTATAAAGTTTTGTGGGAAAAGCCTCTGGAAAATATACTTAGGCTTGCTTTTACGAGGCTTAAGAAATGGGAGCTCAGATACTATTGCCATTAGTTATGAGGGTTGCTAAGCTTCAACTTGGAAACGGATATGTTTGTTTTCCAGATTCACAGTTGTGTTTGTTTTCTGGGAGGGAGGAGGAGGATTGAGAAGTTCCCATTCAAGTGAATGACATCTTCTCTTCCATTTTAAGTAGCAAGTGCAGGGCCTTTGAAATCTCCTCCATGACAAGGTCTAATCCAGATCTGTCCCCTCTTCTGCTGGCAGTTAATGAAAGTGAAGCTTATATTATCTGATAATCATCATGTGCGGCTTGATTTCTTGGCAGAAAGATCAGTTGGGCCCAAGAGGCTGTGCCCATAAGGCTCTACAGATCTTCATATGCTGCCAAGGGATGCTTGAAATTCCAGATGCAGCCTGCCTTTGGCCTCCTTGCCATAGTAGCAAAAGCTAACACAGCATCTGGCAGGTGCAGGTGCCCAGAGCCAACTCTGGGAAGCTTTCTGCCCTGCTGCTGTTCCTTGTATTATTTTTCCTGTTTCCTCTGAGCGAGTCCTCTCTTTGGCAATTGTGCAGACTGGCATCATAAATCAAATATTAGTAGCAAAAAAAGGGAAAACCCTCATTGAGAGGATTTACCATAGGCAATGTATGAGGAGCAGGGCTATTATTGGGGATAAGTGACTTTTTGCTAGGGTTTCAGTATTTGTTTTAGTATCTTGTGTCTTGTCCCTCCCTGGGACCTTTGAAGGAAGGGTATTATTAAATAAATGAATAAATAGCTTCCTGGATGGCCCAAGGAGAATTGCTTTTTAGACCCCACTTTTAAACAGACTCAAAGTACCTGACAAACCTTCTGTACTACTGCCCACAACAGACACCCTGAGAGGTAGATTGGGTTGTGAGAGCTCAGAAAGATAGCCCAGGGTCACCCAGCTGGCTTCATGGAGGAGTACAGAATCGAACCGGGGGACTATTGAATAAGAGCTTGACACTGACCACAAGACCAAACTGGCTCACACTAATCTTGATGTTTACTATGGCACTCTGTATGCTTTTCTGATCTCAGTTTTTGGAAGGTCTGTTTCACCCTAGCTGGACCCCCATGGCATGTCCCTGTGCTACTTTTAACATAGAACTACCCTGTTTCCCTGAAAATAAGACCTACTCTGAAAATAAGTCTTAGCATGTTTTTTCAGGATTTCTGAGGATGCTTGAAGTATGCCCTATATAACTGTTATATAAGACATCCCCTGAAAATAACCTCTAATGCATATTTTGGAGGGAAAGTTAATATAAGACCCTGTCTTATTTTCGGGGAAATGGGGTTAGTGCTGCAAGTATCTTTAGTCTGGGGAAATGGCTTCAGATAGCAGGAAGGCTGGTCTGCACAGCAGGACTTCCTCCTGTGCCTGAAACACTTTGGTTCCATTGCTGGTTCCTTTGCTACCCTTGTTTTCTTCTCTGCTCAATTGTAGCACAGTCCATTTCAAGCCATTCCTTCATAGCAGTGATGCTGGAGGAGGAAGGCAGCAAAGAAAGGTAGGGAGGTGAGTCAGTGTGCCTATTTGCTCCTTGCTGCTGAAAATGGTGGCACTGGGGGACGCTTCTGCAGCTGCCGGGTGGTGTTTGTATTCCTATAACAAGCACAAATAAGCCTTTTGTCCATCATAAGAGTGAAGGCACTGAAGCTTTCAGTTGTGCAGCCACCATGGGTTCCAATAACAACTGTGGCCAAAGGAGATTCTACTCCCTATCTAGGTCATCAGAACCTTTTCTTATTTATGTACTTCTCTACAGACATGGGCCCTGGTCAGATGAGTCCCAAACAGGTTGGCCTATTCATGAGTTTGAATTGAGATTGTACCAGTGCTGGTCAGACATGGTTCGATATAAGACATCCTGAGGCTGTCCCTGCCTTGGGCCATGTTGGTTGCACATTTCTGCAGAGATTGTGGCCTGGGGTCCCTCCATGGAGCACTTGGCTCCCCACCCCTTTTGCTACATCACATCTATTTCATTTCCTATTGGATGCCATTCATGTCACTCAAGGGAGGTGATTTGATTGGATGCCTTTCACGTCAATCAAGGAAGGTGAGGGTGTGTGTTTTCAGTTCTTTTTAAAGCCTGCTCCTCCCCAAATACCCCACCCCTTCCTTTTTAATGTACTTTTCTTCTTGCAATTAATTAAAAAAAACAAATTTATGTAAAAACGCTAGAGAGAGGAATCATACACATAAACTGAGGAGAGGGGGAGGCGCCTTACGAACTCCGTGCGTGATGATTGGCCCAAAAGAAATACCGGGCGCCACTCACCACAGCACAGTTCTTCCTTGTTTAGGCCATCCCTCCACTACAATTGTGCAGAGAAGAAAACAAGGGTAGCAAAGGAAGCGGAAGATGGCCTGAAATTTCAGGGAAGTCTGAGTCCCTGTCAGTCCTGTAAAAACAGGACTACATTTTAGGATTGTCTAACACAGTGGTTCTCAACCTGTGGGTAAGGACCCCTTTGGGGGTCAATCTACTCTTTCACAGGGGTCGTTATGAATTAGCAATGAAAATAATTTTATGGTTGGGGGTTAGGTTTAGGTTGGGGGTCACCACAACATGAGGAACTGTATTAAAGGGTCACGGCATTAGGAAGGTTGAGAACCACTGGTCTAACAGGTGTATGCCAGCTTGGAATACAGTTTAGATAAAATTAATGTGTGTTACAGCACTGGGGTGTGTGTGTGTGCGCGCGTGTGTGTGTGACTCAGGTTGACCTAAAACTCACATATGACCATGGCTGAGAAGGGCAACTCCAGTATCAAAACAAATAATGTACCAGTGAGCAGGCCAAAATTGTATGTACTACATGTGAAAGTAAAATGTGGAGACCTTTGATACTGGTTGCTTCCTAGCATGGGTTGTCTTTGTTAGGTATTTTCTCTGTGCTTGAATTGTGACGAACAAAAATAGCTAGCACCATATGTGATGCCTGTGCTGGTGGGTGTGGAATAGGGCTGCAAAACCTGAAATCTCATTCATCCAATATGAAATAGGAAGTCACATCTGAAGTGTGTGTTGATGATATTTGATTAATGTCCTTATTTTGCTGCCTGCCCAAATGGTTCAAACAGAGTAGGGTAATAGTTGCTGATCACAATACATGTACAGGTATTTTTCAATTTAGAAAGTATCTAGGATACAGTAATGTTTGCATGACACCCGTTGTGGCATGCATGTGTTATGATTGCACAGGGTCCCCATTACTTTGCACACTTTTGGTGCAGATGGTATGGTGGAAGAGTATGGGCTCTACACAGCCTTAAGCTCAGCCAGTGCACATCTGGCCACAAGTGCTCTTTAAAGTGCTCAGAAAGCAGACTGAGAGTAAGCACTTGTGCAACTTACTGTAAGTCACAGTAGTTGGGGCAGCATTCTTGCTCCTGTTTCTTTAAACCTGGGAAATATCCATTGGACCAATTCCTGTATTTGAAGAAATGGTCCTGGCTGGAAACATCACAAAAGGGAAACAATATCTGTGCTGCTTGGAACAATGGCAGATGAATGAATAGCATGCTGTCGCTTTAAGGAAGGCACTGCTAGAGTGCACAAGAGGAATGCTGCCAGGGATACCTACCTAAATCACTCTGGCACTCTGAGTCTACGCTTTTGCTTTCTCAAGTTGTTCCTTACTGGTTATTATTATTGTTGTTTATGGACACCTACCTTAGCAGAGGTAAGATCACAACGTCTTTCCTAAATTAAATCCATAGAAATACTTCCCCTTCCCCCAAATCCCTTAATAGTTCAGCTTAATTTGCTTCACAGATCAGACCTACAGGTTTTAGCTCATATTGAATTAGAAGATATAGCACAAAGATGAAATATAAAAAGTTTATAGTGAGAAGCAAAGAGAGGTCATGCAAGTAGGTTAGAAAAGGTAAGATACTTTTTATTCTAAATACATAGACAGAGGTTAATATACAGATCAAAGAATGAAATTAATAGATTAGTTATTATAGATAATCAGAAAATGCACCCAAAGAAAGCAAATTAAATAAAAGATCAAAACCTGCATAAAGTTATTTCAAGTGCAGTGGGCAGCTTTAAGACAAGGTGGAAACAAATCAAACCTGTTCAACCAGTCTTTCAGAACTAAAGTGCAAGGTAGGTTGTACAGTACAAAGGAAAAAATGAGGCACAACTGAACTCCAAAAATGGAGTAACATATAGTAGGAAGGTATATTAGTTATTCCATCAGGATGCAAGCAGTTTCTCTTGCTTGCTATAGCTGTTTTCGTTATGAACTTTAAGAATCATACCAGTTTTCCTCATACCTTCAGGCCCAATGGATTACAGGAAACTTCAAGAAGTCTTGCTACACTGTGCACTTGGGTTTTTCAAAGTCTTGTAACTGCTAGTACTGTGCATCTTTAGAGGTTAATGGAAAATGTGAGAGCATAAGAAGAAAGAGTAGGCTACGTTCTGTATTAGTTGTGAAGTGAAGAAAGAAGAACAGCAAGAAAAGGAAGGACAGAAAAAACCACCAGCCTCTTACATGACAGTGCAACAGTGTCGCGACTTGCCCAGTTTTTTACCTGTTAAAGAGGGATCTTCTGTTCCATCACCTGGCAACGGTCCATCGAGCTGGCCGTTATAGTTCAAAGAGCTCAAATGTTCTTCTTGCTCCTTGAGTGATATGGAATTTTTATAAGGTGAAATGTTCACATTATCACTAACTGTTTTGCTGGGATTTGCCTGGGGTGTAGTGCCCACTTGAGTGACTGGCTGGTAGACTTGGCTATAGGGACCCACTGGATGATATAAAGGCTTCTCAGATTTACTTTCCTCATGGTTGTCCTCCTCTTCACCATCATCATCAATGACAACCAGTTCTGCATGAATAATACCGTCATATCCACAAACACTTTTATTCAGGTCTTCGTCGTCCACATGCTGATAACCCATAAAAATCATTGTAACCGGTTCAGTATCATCCACGTAGCATGGTACAGCTTGGACCACATTGTAACTAGAATCTTCATCACTTTTTAGCATGGCGGAAGAAGGTGTTTCATCAGTGCTGAAAGAGTTCCTGAATTTTGTATCCTGTGGTTTCTCTCTTGTTTTATGATGTGGTTCAAGAGTGTCTTGTTTAGGTTCTCTTTTGCTAGGAGGCACCATTTGGCTTTGAGGGCTAACCTGTACATATTTTCCCATTTGATGAAAGACTGGAGGGTGAGTATTGTGTTGACTGCTCTTTGTGGAATCTAAACCATTTTCTTCAGGTTGTTGCAATTTGCCTTTATTATGGACAGGCTCATTGCAGATACTCTCTAGTCGGTTAGAACAAGCTTTGGTTGGAACAAGACCATTCCCACTGTTTGGTAATGGAGCTACTTTATCTTTCTGGGGAGTCGTGGGTCTGCAAAACTGGTTTGCATATACAGGTTTATGGTACTCAGTGGGAGACTTGGACTGTTTTTCTGTTGCTTGTCTTAAGAGGTCCTCCACCTCAACAGGTGCAAGGTCATCGACTGCATTGCTTGTTACACTCCCATTGGCAGACACAGCATAGACCGACTTTCTGCCATCATCGTACACTTTAATGCCAGCCGCCTTAAATTCTTCTGATGGCAGTGGTATTGTTGACAATACTGTACTTTCCCCAGTCTTCATATCTTTTTCTACTTTAATCTCCATAGCAAACAGTGCTGTATTGGAAGAAAAGGATCTATTTTTTAAAAAGGATGAAGATAAACCTAGCTCACGAAATGATACGTGCTGGCAACTGCTTAGTATACTAGATCATGGTGCTTCAGGTACTTCCTATAAAATGTCATATTTGATTATTGAATGGAATATGCAAGGGCTGATTGACATTTTTCCAGATCCTGCTTTCCTCACTCTCTGCAACCATTTTCCCCCCTGCTGGGACAGCCAAGCTTCCTTCCTTCCTTCCTTCCTTCCTTCCTTCCTTCCTTCCTTCCTTTTTCTCTCCTCTGTTTCATTCTTGGGCTGTGAGGCCATGACTAGACCAAGGTCCTTCAGTTTGTCTTTGAGATCAAATGGAAATATGGGCCTTCACACTTTGGGGCCACAGGCTGAATGTTTAGCTATTCCATTGTACCCCAACCCAACTTCATATATGTTTGGTACAACCACATGAATTAATGTCTGGTGCTCATTGCAGAGATCCAGGAGGTAAAGCTAATGGTAAGTAAGGCCCTTTAAAGGGAGACCAAAGTCAAACCCTATGCTACTGGGTGTGCTGTGGCCTCACCTACATTTTCCTTTTGGGGTGGCTGCCTTTGCCTACATTCAAATGAAAGACTGTCCCGTAGACAAATTATGGAAATATAAAGGGCCCAATTTCCTCTTTCCTGCCAATGCTTCTTTCCAGTTCTTTGCTTGTTATTCAATGTTCAGTGATAAAGACTAGGCAGGCAGACCCAGCATGGATTTGGTCATACTGTTAAGCTTCAGAAATTGTAGTGTTAGATAATGTATGTTCACTCATTAAAAGCCAGAAGGCTTTTAAAATTCCTTTTAAAAGTGACGACTGGTGGAGCATTCAGGCTTTGTATGCAAATGTTACAGACGGGCTAACTAGTTTTCACTAGCTCTCTTGTCCTAAAAAATGGCAGGCCCATTTCTATTGGGAAGGGCTGTAGCTCAGTGCCAGAGGAACTGTTTTCCAAAAATGTTTGAGAAAGATTCCTCAGGACTTGCCTCAAAGCAAAACAGTTTACATTTAAGACTGAAACATGAAATGTGCGGCCATGATTCATTTAAGATACATTTAAGACTGAAATCTGATATGCTTCTACTAAGTCTAATGGATAAAAATTTGGATGAATGGATGGCGTTAATACAATATATGGTAACTGCTGCCAGACTTATACATGCACAGAGATGAAAAAGAAAAGATATTTCTTCAGTAGAAGTCTGGGTAATTAAGACAATGGAATTTCTGGAAATGGACTAATTCCCTAATCCAATAGGAGATTTATTGGTGGAAACATTTATTTAAAAAAATGGCAACCTTGTATGAATATTTACAGAGACAAGAAAATGGTATTTGAGACTGCAGTTTTCAAGAACTAATTAAAAAACAAGATGAAAAGGAAGAGGAGAAAAAACTTTAGGGAAGCAGATCATTAGAGGTACAGCAAAAAAAAAAAGGAGACTCAGTTATCAAATCTAATCAAGAGACTAACAATGATATATTTTTAATTTTTGTCAACAATTTATGTTTTAAGTTGTTTTGAGAAAATAATAGATCTTATATATATGAAAAAGGAAGATTCTTCATATGAAATGTGGAAAACCATTTAAAGTCAGTCTCTCACCTTTTCTTTGCTGCTATGAAGAAGCCAGAGTTGCAGGATAAAGTACCGTATATTCCAGCATATAAGATGACTGGGCGTATAAGACGACCCCCAACTTTCCAGTTAAAATACAGAGTTTGGGATACACTTGCCATATAAGAAGATGACACCTGGAGTATAAGATGACCCCTGACTTTTGAGAAGATTTTCCTGGGTTAAAAAGTAGTCTTATAAGCCAGGATATACAGTATCTTACATTCCTGGCCCTCTTTACATGGTTTGTTAACAACAAACCTTGGCTTGGCACAAGCCTGCTTAAGAGAGGTATTATTTGAAATATATACACCTCAATGATTTCTGAATATAGTAAGAATACAGGGTGTGGTTTATGCCATGGGTATCAATCTGTGGCCATAATCTACAAGATGCCATTGTATCCAATGATATATTCGAACTGGCAAGGAGTATATATGTATGCTAAATGTCCCCATCCATATAGCCTTTTAATTTGAAATATTCAGTTCATTCCTTAAATTTTGAAGTGATTATAGATCTAGTTAGATTCTCCTATTTAATTGCAATGCTAAACATTACCTCTTCTCTTCTCTTCACTGTCCTCTGTTTCTTGATGTACCATCTTTCTAAGTGCAGAAGGCCTGTAAGATTTTGGAAGGTCTGGTATGTTGGCATAGATGTAGTCAGCAGGCTCTGCGGTAAGAGACCATTGTCAATATATTTTTTACAATAAGGATTTGCCCTTTGAGACAAAAGGCAAGATATAAACCTGATAAGCAGATGGGATAAAAACAACGTAAAATTTTGGGCTTTGAAAGAACATACCTTCTCTAGTCTCTGCCCTTTCCACCTTCACAGACTATAAAAAACGAATAAAGCCACCATTATTATCAAGCAGAAAATGAGCAGGTTTTAGACAGAATAGAATACTGATTTTAAAAAAATTCGAAGTATGGGGTAAAGCACTTGGGCCTGCAGTTCTGTGTTTGGATGAGTAGGGAGCTACAAAATAGACATTGGGTGTTTTTCCACTGTCACTAGAAATACCCATTAAGTATCCATTAATGGGTACTAAATGGCATTAATGTACCAATTAATGGGTACTTAATCGGTACTTCTAGTGACAGTGGAAAAACACCCATTATGACAGACACCCCCCCCCCCACAGTGGCTCCACATGTATGGGGAAATCTTTTTTTTGTAGAATATGCTGACTGGATCAAATGACACTCAAAAGGACACTCTAGGAAGAGCAGAGAAATCCATGGGCTTTGAGAAAAGTTCTGGTTAAGCAAGTTTGCTAAACCATTTCCCTCGTGGCAATTTCAGCATTCTGGTAATCTGACTAAATGATTTTCCAGCAAGTGCAATGAACCAGGTGAATATTAATTGCCTGTGTAGGTCAAGAAAACATGACTGCAAAGTATATCATTAGAATACATATTGAAATATGTTGAACCCCTCCTGCAGTTTGCCAGACTTGGTAGTGAGCACAATTGGGCTTAGGGCTTGAAGTTTGGGTCCTTAGCAACTTGATTCTTGGGGATGTTCAACAATTTGGCTCATCCTGGCTCATGACCCTATCTTTCTTCAGCTGCTGTTGCCTCCCCATCCTTGGCCCAGTAATGTCCCTGCAATTGTGTAGACAAAGCCAGAGCCTGCTCCTGAGCCCTTCTGCCTTCTACAGGTCCCGGCAAGCCGCACTACTTATGTGCATGGCATGACCACTCTCTATGCAATGTCTGCAAGGCCTAAGTATTTTCTGCCGAGAGCAAGGAAGGGACACCATGGAGAGTGGGTGGGCTTTTTGAGCCAGGCCAAACCAAATCTGTTCTGAGCAGCCATAATGACTAGCAGTCTGGCTGGTTTGGGTTTGCCGAAATAGGACAGTTCTACTGCTGGTAAGGTTCTGTTTGCAACAGCTCATGCACATATCTGATATTCCTATGCATATTGAAGAACTGCCAAAGTGCACATGAATATCCAGAGAGCCTCTGCAAACAAATATACAAGAAAAATGGTTCTTATCTACTTGGTAATCAATAGTGAATAAAAGTTATTAGCCCTGGACCTTCAGGGAACATGAATGTACAGTACATCTCACCTTCATGAAGACTTTCAATACCCTGTTAATCTAATACGAAATTCCACATCTCACATTTGTTTCTGCCTCATATTTCCTTTTTCATCAAGGGTAAAAAGCTGACCTCCAGTCTTCTTGTATGGCATACAGATGGTGATTTTTTTTTAAAAAAAAATTCTTAGTATGATAACGTAGTTTGTAACAGAGGGCCTTTTGTATTTGTCTTTTCCTGGTTAATACTATCTTCAATTAGATCTATAGGGCACATAAGGGCATTAACTGTTCTCAGCTGTAGCAGTTGCATAATACTTCTATGGCTCTGTTTGACTTACAGAATATGCTGACAATCTTGTGTGTTTGTTCAAGCTTTTACTGAAGAGAACAGAGCATATTTTTCATGTCTGAGGTTAGAATGAGGCAAGGGATAGTGAATTCCCTCCTCCATGTTCTCGATATTCTGCCAGCATTGACATTAGCTGATGTAATAAATTAATAAAAATAATAATAAACTGCCAGAATAATACAGTTCAAAGGTCGCAGTACAATATATCAACATAATGAATACAGGAGAATAATCTAATGACAGAAATGGCTTTGTTTGTCAAATTGAAAATACAGAAATGCTTTCAGGCAAGACAATCTCACTCTTTACACTTTTACGTGTGTGATTCCAAGTGGCTTGACTATCATCTATATGTCCGACTTTGCTTGAAATGAATTCAGGGTTATGGGGTCATTTTTTGCCACTTGAAGTCAGTTTATGCAGGCTCTAAATATCTTCTTCTATGAAGCTTGTCTGCTGAATTCCATCAGGCTTTGAAGCGTTCTTTGAGGGGCTACCCTCTCTAACTGCCAGTTAAGGTTCCAGATCACCTTCAGTGTGTTGGAAATACAGCATTTCATGTGCGTATGGGAGAGACAGACAAGTCAGCCTGGCCTGATAAAAAGGGAGTGGAGCTTAGCCTTCTGTCAGTTTGCTTAGTCTCTTGGTTTGTTATTGAGATGGCTGAGAGCAGATCAGTCTGTACCATGTTGTTCCTGTTGTGTTTTAAGTAAAGTTAACTTTTATTTGCACTACTCTTTTGAGTGGTGCATTTTTGAGATCACTGCAGAGTCTTACTCCACAAACTCTGGGAAATCACACAAGTCTG
>MTQE01001134.1:27953869-27980275 GCA_014337955.1 Aspidoscelis marmoratus | reverse complement strand
AGTCTTACTCCACAAACTCTGGGAAATCACACAAGTCTGATTTTTCAACACAGTGAAAAATCATGGCTTCTCATCTCAGACCTTGCTATTGGGTGTTTTTCCACTGGCAGAAAGTACCCATTTTTGCACCCATTAAGGATCCATTTCAGTGTGAGCTGGATGACCCCATTCCCACCATGGCACCCATTTGGGACCTGATTGTTTCCACTGCTGGTCAGGAAATCCGGATCAGATGGGGATTTTTCTATCTTTAATCCGGATTTTCTGTAGGCTCCATTAATGGGGTCTACAATGGGGTCTTCAGCCAGAAAATCCAGATTAAAGGGAGCTTGTTTCCACGAGAAACAGGCAGAGGGGTCCAGAAGAGACTAGGGGAGGGGATGCACCCATGGGGGGGAGCCCTGAAATCCTAGCTTTGAAGTGATTTCGGAGTAATTTCAAAATCATTCCGAAATGACTCTGAAGTCACTCTGAAGAGATTGGGAAAGACTTTGGAGAGGCTCTGGAGCTGTCAGCGCGGTCCGTTTGCTATTAGGGCAGACTGCCCGGACTTCCCTCCAAAGTCCCTCCGAAGCGATCGGCAGAAACTTCGGAGTCTTGCCACCAGTGTCTCTGAACAGATCAGCACTGACCTCAGAGTCTCGCCGCCGGTCTCTCAGAAGAGATCAGCGCAGACTTCGGTGATGTTCTGACTCCCAAGTGGCTCCAAAGTCTGTGCTGATCTCTTCAAAGAGGGTTGATCCAGATTCCCCAGATGGGTGCAAAGGTGTTTCCATGGCAGGGAGGTTAGCACCCATTGCTAATGAGTGCTACACCTCCCATGGAAACACACTGTGCGCATCCCCATTATAAGCTTAATCCAGTTTCCTTAAACCGAAATAATAGTACTGGATGCAAACGTGAATTTGCCTGTTCCCATTACTTTCATCTTAATCACGTTCAATCCGGATTCTGAGGATCATATGTGGCATACATGACCCAAGGGGGGACTCAAGTGGCTACTTTTTAAAAGCAGCTTTTCGGGGCTGCCCTGCCCTCTTTCTCCTGGCATGAACGCGCCACCCATAAGGCCTTTAATTGCTTTCCATTTTTACTGCAAAGTAGCCCATAGAAAATCTAGTAGCCTCTCTTTGCTTTCACCCTTGCTTGTTGTTTAATGGAGGCTTGGTCTTCACGAAGGATGTGCGGGAATATTCAAAATATTTGAAATTCGATGGCATTAGTTTGAATTTGGACATTTGAATTTGAATTCAAATTATCAAATTTATTCATTCAAATTATTTGGACATTCGTGTGTGAACTGAATGTGAATACATTCGAATTTTAAAGATTTGAATCGAATCAAATTTTTGGATATTCGATTCAAATCGGATTCCAAAAATTGCAGTTGCGCATACCCCTAGTCTTCACTTACTGAGTGATGTAGCCTCATTATGAGTATGTGGGCGAGGTGGCATGGTCTGTGGCTGAAAAAGATGTCCCCGGGGATTCTCCATTTGCAAGCTCAGGGGTGTAATTTTTAGTACCATATGGAAGCGAAATTGCACCCTGCATAAATGGTACCTCCTACAGCAATCATGTCTGGAAATGGGTTGCTGCGATTACCGTGAGGCAGCTACAGCTACAGCTACAGCTGCTGCAAATGGAAATGGAGTGGCAGTGGGCACTTTATGAGAAAAGGGGTGTGTGAGAAAAGGGAATAAAGTTGTTTCTACAAAGTAAATGAAACAGACTAAGTGCAAATGGAAGGTCGTGCTTTGAAAGAAGAATGTTAATTGATTATATATTTTAGGTTTATTCACTTATTAGAGCAGTGGTTCTCAACCTTCCTAATGCTGCGACCCCTTAATGGAGTTCCTCATGTTGTGGAGACCCCCAACCACAGGGGCGGAGTAGCTGGGAGCTGGGAGGGAAGGGTGGAGGGAGTCTCGTCGCGACCCCTCTGAAAGGGTAATTTGACCCCCAAAGGGGTCCCGACCCCCAGGTTGAGAACCACTGTATTAGAGGTTTGCTTTTCTCATAGGTTTGCTCAATAGTACTTCTTTGTTCCTGCAAGAGGGCCCAGAAGACTTTACTTATCAAGTTTCAAGGCTGATAGAACAGACCCCAGCTCATTAAGAAAGGGAGTAAGCTATCAGAAGGTGAATTATAGCTTTGTTTGAGTCCAAGACTAGATAACAGCCAGAAAGTTAGGTTTTTAGTCAGGGGAGGCATAAATGACCATTTAATGATCTTGTGATGTATGTAAAGGAAGGGGTGGTAAAATGTGGAACAACAGATTGTAACTCAACCAATGAGAGAAATGGGGAGGGACTTCCCGCCGGGGAAAGGGATAAAAGTGGTGTGGTTTAGTTTTTGAGGTGTGCCTTTTGTAAGAATATATAAAATAATACTTTCTGCTACTTCACTAAGCCTGTTCACTTTATTATTGTTGTATTTTACCCACCCTTTCTATCAGTGTGGAAGTAGAGATGAGGCCTGATTGTATTTTCAAAGAGCTTAGAGCTTATTGATGGTTGCACGTTTCATGGAAACTTTGCACAAAGACTGGGAAAACCAAGGACAGTGTTGATAGCAGATTGGTAATATCACCTGTGTGGTTTGCATTACATTTGCGTAATATAAATGTAATCCCACACTAAACTGCATGCTTTAGTGGGATTGTAATATTTTGTCATGTTATCAAAGTTCAGCCCATTGTGGAATTTCTTTCTCTAAAACAGGGTAGAACCTTTACTGTTCAGCTCTGACCTTTATAATATCCTCTGTGGTCCTTTCAACTGATTTAAGCTTCTTCAGTATGGCCTTTTCTTTAGCAGAGATCTCCAGTTCTTCTTTCTCCAGATCCTCAATTTCTTTTTCCAGCCTGCATATGTTCAAAGATTGAAGGAACAATGTTAACAGCAGCATACTGCAACTGTGATGATGCACAGCAAGGGCAATGTAAAATTGTAGAGGGAACAGGTTGTATCAAAAGTATTTGGCACCTATGGGTACACTAAAAATGCCCGGGATTGTTCTGCACCAGTTCATCAGGTTTGTTTGATATCTACCTTACATTGCATCAGTAAATAACTCTTTGGTTTGGAATTTCAAACCATGCTGTTGAACAGGTAGGCCCTAGGCAGCCAATGTGGGGACTTCTAAAGGTAAGCATCTGTTACTTTCCCATTTACCTTTAAGTGTCTGCAATAATACTGAATTGAGTAGAAGCAGTGGTAGGGAGTGTTGCTCCCTATTCTATATTGTGCAGGATCCTTTCACCATGCAAGTAGGTGCAGTACATGATTTCTTGAAACAGGTGGAATTACCTTATCTTGAATATCTATATATGTTTTAAAGTACCAGAATGAATGTGAAAATGAGAGCACACAAACAAACAAACAAACAAACAAACAAACAAACAAACAAACAAACAAACAAACAAACAAACAAACAAACAAACAAACAAACAAACAAACAAACAAACAAACAAACACAGCATCGTTTGCAACAAATACTCATGTAGACTTAGCACTAATCCAGATGCTATTATAATACTAATACAGCACATACAATCAATACAGAGAAAAAATATTTCCCTTCTCTGTCCCAATGTATATATCCTCATTTGCTACAGGACCAGCAGTAGACAGATGTCACCTGAAATCACTCTTAACAGGTAACTTTTCTGATTTTGTTGCAATGACATTTCTTTGGGATGGGGGGAATCTGATGTTCTTGCAGTAAAAATCAGTGTGTGTGTGTGTGTTTTAGGTATGCATTAAAATCCAGCCCTTCTGAAAGAGGCAATGATTCAGAATAGGAAGATGGTAAAAATTCTCAGGCAAAAATCAGCAAAGCAAAACCAGATGGCATAAATCTATTTTAAAAGGGAATAACTTAATTTCTAAACTGTGGTTTCCTTGGAGAAAAGGTGAGAAGTGGAAAGATCACTATCAACAAAGGGACAGATTCAGTTGTGTCATCTTTTGCTTTAATAACAAGTTTCTGCGCTGTGTAAGAACATAAGAACACAAGAGGAGTCCTGCCAGATCAGGCCACAGCCCATCTAGTCCAGCATCCTGTCTCAGACAGTGGCCCACCAACTGCCCATGGGCATCCCAAGCAGAGACAAAGGCAAACCTTCTCCTGCTCTTGAATCTCAGCAAATGGACTTAGAGGCATCCTGCTTGTTTCCCCAACCTGAAAGACGTTTGATATATCTGTCATCCATAAATTTGTCTTTAACTCTTTAAAGCTATCTAGGCTGGTTAATTCGACCTCTTCTGACAGCAAATTCCATAGATCAATGACCTTCTGGGTGAAGAAATACTTCCTCCTACCCATTAGCTTCATAGAGTGCCCCCTGGTTCTAGTGTTGTGTGATAGAGAAAAGAAATTCTCTCTATCCACCTTTTCTTTACTATGCATGATTTTATATACTTCTATCAGGTCCCCTCTTAAATGCTGCCTTTCCGGGCTGAAGAGGCCCAGACACTGCAGTCTAATTTTGTAAGGGAGGTGTTCCAGCCCCTTCATCATTCTATTTGCCCTTTTATGCACCTTTTCCACAATAACCTTTGAGGTGCAGTGACCAGAATTGTACACAATATTCCAAATGTTGCCTCACCAGAGATTTATAAAGAGGCAAAATGACATTTTCTGACTTGTCCTAATTATACCCAGCATTGAATTAGTTCTCTCTCTCTCTCTCTTTTTTTTTTTGGTCACTGCTGTGCACTGGGTTGACATCTTCACTGAGCTGTCCACCAGAACCCCAAGATTCCTTTCCTGGTGTGTTGCATAAAGCTCAGACCCCATCAGTTTATGGACATAATTAGGATTCTTGACCCCAGTGTGCATTACTTTGCATTTATTAAGGTTAAGGCACATTTGCCACTTGGTTGCCCACTCACCCAATGCCAAGAGATCCCTCTGGAGCTCTTGGCAATCTCTTTTCAGTTGTTACTATCCTGGATAATTTAGTATCATCAGCAAACTTTGCTATTTTACTACAGTATGTACCTCTTCTTCTATCACTGATGAATAAATCAAAAAGCACTGGTCCCAATACTGAACCTTGGGGGACTCCACTTTTCACCTCTTTCCACCCTGAGACTTGGCCATTTATCCTTAAGCCAGTCAATAATCCAGAATAGAACCTGTCCTTTTATCTCATGGATGATGAGTTTATTCAGTAGCCTTTGATGTGGGACTTTGAGAAACACGTGCCAAACAGTCCATGCACTTGGTCTTGTGAATTTGTTAGAAGTCCTGACTAACTGACCAGATGTTATTTTTAATGTTGCCAACCTTTTATAGGATTTCGGGTTTCTAGGGTATTGGTTTCTAAAGAATTCTAGCTTCCAAGATTGGTAGAGAAGGTTTTAATGAGACCACAGAGGATTTGAACACATGCTGCACTATGTTTCTTGGTAAATTTAGAGAATTTTAAATCAATGCTCAAAATCCTTCCAGCTCACATCATGTTGGAATCCTGCTTCATGGTTGCTGAGAGACTCCTGTTGATTATGAAATAATGATGACTCTAAAAACCCAGATATTATCTTTAGTCTATTGACCTGGTACTAATTTTTTCCTTAAAGGTTACAGAGAACGTAAGTTTTTGTTCAATCATTGTATAAAATAAGATAGTTTAAACTTTTTTAAAAGACTTAGGTACTTTCCCACTAATACAAATGGTAAAAAATTACAATAATTATATTGGATATAGCAAAAGAAGGGAAGTCTAACCTAATTCAAGAATTTTAGAAGATTCTAGATTTTTTTTTGCCTGAATATTGTTAGCTCAACATTCCAAATATCACAGAAAAACATGTGTTAAGGACTTTTGTTTGTCAAATTCAGTACTAGCAACATTTTATTCATTTTTTTCAGCAAAAATAATTCCCATCCTTAACTGGATATACTGAGATTTTAAATGCAGGATATGGAAATGCTATTTTTTTTTGCTCAGCAACTTCCATTTCAAGTAAGGAATTTGTCCAAACTTCATCAAAATGCCATTCTAAATGTTAAAATTGTCAGGCATGGAAAGAGAACCTGATTAATAAAAGTGTTTTAAAAACTTTTTTCCTGCTGTATTATTGAAAGGGCATAGAAACCAACACCTTAGGAGACATTAATCTCTTCTGCAAAGTGAAATTAATACAAGAACAAAACTTTTAATGGGAGAGCAACAAAAAGAAGTATTTGTGTGTCACCTGAGGATATTTTGTTCCAGTTCAACAACTTGTTGCTGATCCTCTTGATTTTGGCTTTGCATTTCTTCTAGTTCTTTTGGAGTAAATGGATTTAATCCATCCAATAGCCATTTCTCACGCAGAACCTTTTTCTGTACAAACACATAAAATTGAAAGTTAGCCATTGCTTTTGATAGACATAAATTCCACTATAGAATATACTGCAAGTCACTGTGTTCAGATGTGTTCAGATTCAGAGAATGCAGTTTAGACCATGTAGCCTTCTTTGTGAAATCAGGCTTTTTAAGGAGACTACTTTTGAAAAAACCTATGTTTTAATTCCCATTCGGAAGCAATAGTTTACAGCTGTAGAACAAGCAAAAGAAAGAAATAACAGGTGAAGTTGCCATAATATCCTGGCTTGTCCTGAATCCAGTGGCCACAGTTTTGTGGCTTGATTGGAATGGCATACTGTATTATGGATAATTAGAGGTTTTCTAATCTGCGTGCAAAATCATGCAAATGATAGAGAGCCTTATTCATGTGGTGAAGAGCCCTGTTTATTTAGTGGCTTCTTAAGTTGAGATACAATCAAAAGTGATTATTAACATTTTCCACACAGTGCTTTAGCTTCCATCATATTACTTGTGTGATGTGGGAAGCTAAGAAGGACTGGGTGTGGGAATTTGGCCTAGAAATGGCCTCAGGCACCATCTCTATACAGTAGACTGGAAAGCTGAAAATATATGCAAAAAGGCTGTGCCAAACCACTTCTGCTTCATTATTGTGAAACCAATGTGGTCACCAGGAAGCAATCTTGAATTAATTTCACCCCCACATCTTCCATTATTTCATCTTGAGGACTATCATAATATTAACTAATTTGTGATATTTCCATATGTTTCTTTGAAAATTCTTATGGGACATCTGAACAGACATAGGTCTAGTTGCCTTTCTGTGGGAATTTGTGTATGAATGCCTCACTAGGCTTCTAGGATAAATTTCTGACAAGAATCAGTTCAACAGATTGGATTAAAAAAGAAAGGAAGTCCTAGAACTTTATGTCTTTTTAAACTGAATTTCTATTCCCACCTCTTCTCTGAATATACATTGTGTGCGGACACTGCAACATGAGAAATCTGACCTTTGTCTATTCTGTGTCTTATAAATGTAATAGTTAAGAAAAGTGTGGTGTATAAGTGAAACTGATTGAGAATACAACACATATTACATAACTGTATATAATAAATAATAAGTTATTTTGTTTGATAACTATACCAAAAGTATTACATTTTAAATTTTTTATTTATTTATTTGCATTTTTATCCCACCCTATATCTGGAGGTATTTAATTCATTATTTCATTTTAATTCAAGTAAATATCCCCAGTGCATCCATCAACCCTCACATTCTAACAGCAACATGTGGTATGAGAGGAAGTCAGAATACCTAATGACCAAGAATATTATGATAGCACTCGAGTGGATATGAAAAGAGATGTTGAATCTGTGTAGAACAGAAACGCCACATAGTAAAATGGATTTTAAAGAAAGGAGTATAATCCTTACACTAAGGATAAAAACAAATGCAACACCAGTCCTCAAAAAAGGATCCAAGGGTGATCCAGGAAATACAGACAAATCAGCTTAACATTGGTTCCAGGTAAAGTGATGCCCAGGTTGGAGAGACAGGCAGCATTCCTCTAAAGGTACGTTGCAGGGATTTGAGAGCACATGGCCTGATCCAGCAGGGCTCCTCTGATGTCCTTATATTATCCTGCACTTAGGCCAATATCTCTTGACCCCTTGATAGTTCGTGGGTCAACAGCCTACCTGGATTGAAAAGAACTGTCTTTTGAGCTGACAATTGTATGAAATTACGAATGTAGAATTAATCTATGACTGCTCATCGACACATGTAAATTATTATTTGTGGTCTCAAGCAAATAGATTTACTATTTGCAAAGGAACAACACATCTTGAATTAGAAGCATTACTAAATAGAGAATCCTTTGCCGCATGACAATAACACACTAACTACTGTATTTTCTGGCGTATAAGACTACTTTTTAACCCAGGAAAATCTTCTCAAAAGCCGGGGATCATCTTATACGCCGGGGGTGGTCTTCTTATATGGTGAGTATATCCCAAACTCTGTATTTTAACTGGAAAAGTTGGGGGTCGTCTTATACACCCAGTCATCTTATACGCTGGAAAATACGGGTACATGTTCCTTTACATTCCTCAAACAACCTTATTCCTATCTGTCTTGTAAGCATACCTCAATGGAAAGCAAGCTGTTATTGATTACAGGATGGACCTTAAGGCAGCAAATTCTTAAACACTACTTGTGGAATATTAAACACAGAATGGCTGTTGTTACAATGTGATGTGATAAGACTTTCAGAATGGCTTGAATGATGAACAGCCTTGTGGCTCACGTTCCATGCTATCACTGGGCCTGTAGCAGTTGCAGAAATGCTTTCATCAAGGCCCAGAGAATGCTTGCGATGCGCTGAGTTTTGCCAGAAGCAAAGAAATCCCATAATACCTCCTTAGTGGCAAGCTATCCCGTAATGTGAGGCAAATCTTGCTTCAGGCCTGACTTTCATCTACAATCCTTTATATATTCTTTAAGGAATATTTAAGGGATAAAGTTCTAAAAGCTTTCTTTTAAAGGCTCTATACAAGTTCTTCAGCTGACTTCATCCATTGCATTAGCAATTTTTTTTAAAAAAAGTGTAAATTGAAAACTTTCTATGAGTTGGTACTCAGTAATTATATTAAGCATGCTTTATGGTGGTACCCACTGTGGCTGCTAGCTTGGAGAACAAGGCAGCTAAAAGGAAGTGGTACCAAGTAGACATGTGCACGAAGCCAATTTCCCACATTTGTTTGGCTTCATCTGAATCCTCCCTTGTGAACATCCATTGAATGTTCACAAATGAAGGGAACTCCCCTTCCCATCCTGCTTCACCTTAAGCATGGGGGGGGGAGGCTTGAATGGAACCACTTAGCTGAAATCCATTACACAACCTCTTGTGAGCAAACCCCACTGGACTTGGTTGGACTTCCCTTGCAGCAGGGATGTATAAGCTTGTTCTGACAGTATACTTGTCAAAGGTCGACTGATTTATTTAATAATTGGGCTGCAGCCCTAGTCATAAATTAGTGTAACACTGGTTAGACTTTCCCTTGAACATTCCATAAACCACATATTGCTCCTCTGTTTGAAGAACTGGAAATGGCAGACCCAGTCCTTCAAGCTACACCTGGATTAATCAGTACAGGGCCAATTCCCTATCCATGTCCTTATAGTGGTTTGAATGGGGGGCAACGACTACTCGCGTCTGTGACACTCCTTAAGTCACACGTGTTCCCTGGGTGGTGCTAAAGAGCGGTCACTTTGAGGCTACCATCTAGAACTTCGAAGCTGTGGCAACCAAACAACCTTAAATGACCTCCTGGTTCTATCGCATTGTTTAAACTATGTGAATTTGTCATATGCTAAATAAATAGTGGTTTGAGTCACCCTTAACGACTGAAGGATCAATGCCGGCAGGAGAATGCAGGGTGTATTCAGTAGGGATGTGGAAGAATATTGATAAATAAATAAATAATGTTGACAGTTATTTAGATTATTTAACAGGATAGAGACCCATTTTTGCTGGCAGCCCCCATATGTACATTTCAACTTATACACAATATGGTCAATAGTATTCAGATGGCAAGTGGTGCAAAAACTCATTCAAACATCAAAGGGCTGTATTCTGTACAGTTTGCCACAAACACTGTCTGAATAATATTCCACACCTAATAAATCTCTGCTGCAATTGTTATGGATGTTATGGGAATTATTCCACAAAAGCAAACATATCTTCATGTGCTTAGAGACTAATCTTCAAAGAAACACATGGGCATCCAGCTGTGAGAAATGCCTTAATGTCAGTGGGAGATGCAAAGCAACATCTTTATCCAAACGTGGCAGCACATAATGAACGGTCGGTTTGACCTTTATTATGCACAGCAGCTGCTTATAAGAAGAATTCTGGATCTTAAACTCATTTCTAATTATGTTTCTCTTACATGTAACTTCCTGCCTATTATGTTTTTATCAAAACAGTGTAATGGAATCTAAATCCCTGTACAATATTAATTTGTATAATCACAGTGATTAATCACAGGACCATTAGTATTCACTACTGCGGTGGCAAAATAAGAAGCTGTGAGAGTAAGTTTAAACTAAAGAGTGAGAATAAATTAATATTTGTATTGCGACACTTCTATGTAAGGCAAGTTAATTAACTGATGGAGTATTTCTAAACATGCCTGCTCAGATTGAGCTACATAAAGTTAACTTTAACCTATAAGGGCCTAAATGACTTGGGCCCCAATATCTGAAGGAACGTCTACTTCCATATCAACCTGCCCGTGCCTTAAGATATGGAGGAGAGGCCCTCCTGGTTGTCCCACCAACCTCAGGAGGAAAAGGTGTGGGTACCTGGGAGAGAGCCTTCTCAGTATGGCCCCTAGGCTATGGAATAATTTTCCCCTTGAGGTGCATCTACATTTAGGAAGGCTGTGAAGATCCCCCTCTTTGCCCTGGCTATTAGTTAAATGGGGATATACGGTACTTTTCTCTTCCCACTAGCAGATGTTATTGTTTTAATGATATTTGATTTTAGGTGTTATTACCCACCCAGACACCTCCAGGTATAGAGCGGGATAAAAATGTAAATAAATAAATAAATAAATAATTTACTGCAAAGGGGTCTACATTTGAGTAAATGGATGTAAAGCTTCATCCAGACACATTTTATTCCAGATTATTCATGCTTTATTCCAGGTTACCCAAATAATTCAGAATAAGTACGGGATGTCTGGATGAAGCTTAAGTCTAAACAAGCAAGCAAGGAGGGAGGGAGGAAAATACATTAAAAAGGTGAAAATTAATAACTAGTCAAGGATGACTGTAGCGGAGCACCAGCATTGCAGACTGGGTGGATTGGAGGTCAGCCCATTTTTGAAGGGCCAGTCTAGAAGTATAACCTTCTCCACTCTCTTTAGCCCTATACTGTTGCATCTCCTGGCCAGGCTCAGGGTGCCAGGCTGGAATTAATGGCAGAGCTTACCATGCAGAGCTGCTCTGCAGGGATCTTTTTGCACTTTGCCCCCAGACAGAGCTTGAAGGGGTCATTTGCCTGAAGGAGCTGTTTACAACTCAGAAAAGGCCCCTTCCATGAAGGAGCACACACCAGGTACATGTGGAGCTCAATTTCATGCTCCACACATACGCTTATCCCATCCAGCAGCATCCCCATTTGCACCTTTATGTGCATGGACGAGCACACGATGCACCGTGCAAATGTGCTGGTTTGTCACGTGATGTGCTGATGTCACTGCGTATGTGGGCTGTGCCACCATTGTCCTGGTGACAGCGAACACGCAGTGACACCAGAATCACAGACCAAGATTCTGCTTTCCGGACCACACGTCTGCACCAGGTAAGTGTCAGGACATGTGTGGGGTGAGTGGGTTGGCATGCACGAGCATTTGCAAGTGTGAATGCTAGTGCATACTAGTGGAAGTTCACCATTCCTGTCCCCCAGATGGGACAGGGAGCACAAATTTTCCCCTGCTCTTAGCAATTTGATCCAAACAAGCACAGGTTCCTTGCATAAACTTGACTTTCCCACATTTGATATCAGTGTCAGGTGATGAGCTGCCATTAATACTGGTAAATTTGCAGAGGAAAACTTCCAGGCTTGTTACCACTTCTGCACTTAGGAAGCTAACATTAGGAAAGTGGACAAGGCAAAGTTCAGGTAGAAGTTTTTATGACATTTGAATTGTTTTCAACATGTCTGCAGCTGTAGGCTTTTATTTGTATTTCTTTTTGAATATGACTAAGAATGTAAACCTATCCTTGAAAAGCACAACTTTGTTTTTTTTTCTTTATTAAGCATAATATTTAATACTACATTAAGATTAAATACATCAATTAGTTCACTTTATACTTTATCGGTTACTGATGACTTCTGAATAATTTATTGTTATCTTCAACCTTCTGCTCCACTTATTTATTCCTTGATCACCCCAATATCTTTGTCCATCTTTATTACAAAAAGCACAACTTTTCATCTGAGAAAGACCTTTAATTTATCAGTAATTGAGACTCTGCAGCAAAGGACTTGGCAAGTTTGGTACCAGAACAAAATCTGCTGATGTTTCTCCAATGTGTAGGAAACACGGTCAGAACATCTTTTCACTTAGGCCCATTAAGTTAATTGACTAAAGGTCTGCCAAACAGAAGAAGCCGCTGTCTTAAAGATTTTAACAGAATTCTCTGTTTGATGCTTTGTCAAATCCTGCTGTTGTGAAGTGTAAATTAAATGCCAATATGTGAATGGATGCACCCTGCCTTAAAAAAAAGTGTCCACGTACCTTTTGTTACAAACTATTTCTGGTCATGATCTCATTTACAATGCAAAATATTGCTGAACAATAAATGCCTGCTTTTTTGTGTGCTCACTGTTTATTATCGGTGCATTGTTTTTAAAGCAAATACTAAGATAGCAGTTCCTTGTTTTTCTAACCAAAATATGTCTTTGCATAATATGGAACCATGCTACGCAGCTTAGTGTTATACAAACAATTATGGACTGCTGAAAACCAGCAATTAGGGGATGCTAGCAATCTCATGGCTCCCCCTACTATGATCTGCATAATATATTAGGTTAGGGATGATTGTACTGAGAATATTAATGTTATTTTATACTTAAGCATCTGAATTAAAGGATTGCAGCATAACAAATACAGAATACACTGATTTTAATCATGTTTTTTAACAAGATTTTAGCTGTTTTTATTCTCTATGGCATTTAAAACTACTTTGAGATTTCAATTGGAAGCAATATATGAAAATGTTCCATAAATAAATATCTAAAATAATGCCTTCTCCCATATCAACATGCTTGTGCCTTAAGATCTGGAGGGGAGGCCTTCTTGGTTGTCCTACCACCTTCAGTAGTAAAAGGGGTGGGCACCCGAGAGAGGGCCTTCTCTGTTATGGCCCCCAAGCTATGGAATAGTCTCCCCCTTGAGGTGTGTCAGGCCCCTTCACTGTATATGTTTAGGAGGGCAGTGAAGACGCACCTCTTTGAACTGGCCTTTGGCTAAATGGGAGTATACTGTATCTTCCCACTTTGCGGACACTATTGCTGTTAATATATACTGATGTTTTAATATACGTACAATTTTAAATGTTGTTACCCGCCCTGAGACCTTTGGGTAAAGGGCGGGATAGAAATACAAATAATAAAATAAAGAATAAATAAACAAATAACAAAAAATTTTGGTGCCATAGCTAGACCTGAAGCCAGACTGAATCAGCTTCTTCCAAGCATGCCTGGTACCACTCTCTCCAGCCCCTTGCCCTGATAGTATTTTTGGATCCAGGAAGGTCTTCTTGAGATGATGCGATGATTCCTGCATGATACTGGAGCCAGTTTGGTCTAGTGGTTAGGGAGCCAGACTCTTATCTGGGAATACCAGGTTTGATTCTGCCCTCTTCCAGAAAGCCAGCCAGGTGACCTTGGGCTGGTCATAGCCCTCTTCTGAGCTCTCACAGCCCCACGTCACAGGGAGTTCTGTTGTTGGGAGTAGGATAGAAAGGTTTGACAGCCACTTTGATTCTCCTTAAATTGGTGAGAAAAGCTGGGTAGAAAAGCCAACTCTTCAACTCTTCATGCTAACATGTGTGCTTATTCAATGAGTTTCTGGAAAAAAAATTGTTAAATAACTTCCCCCCAAAGTTTATTACCTTCAAGTGTTGATGTTTTAGCTTTTCTTCTTCTACTTTAAGGCGTTTTTGGTTAATTTCTTCTTGTAGCTTCCTTTTGTCCTGAGAATTATAAAAATAAGTTTTCAGATTTTTGTCCCCACTTGCAGAATACTTTTTAAAATGAGCTTATTCAGTGACACCGTATTGAAACTGAATTTAGCAGAGCAACTCCTGCTTATATTTGTGAAAAATGGGATAAAGTCTAGTATCTGCACAGTATAAGGAGTAGTGTGTTGTGGGAAAAACTTCCACCAGGATGCCATATCAAAAGCTGTAGAGCAGTAAATATCATGTGAAGTGGACATGGTAGTAGTGGAGGGCTGCAGCTCCAACACCATTTTTGAACCACAGTGGAACATAATGCAATTTGTAGAAATCCGGTTTCTGCCCCCCACCAACGGTCACTGCCAATTTGCATTACCTCAAATTTGAGCCCGTGGACATGTTCATGCAAACCCAAAAGTGCTTCTGGAAAGCCTTCAGGGAAGGGCTTGTTTTTTGGAAAGAGTGTGGATGACATTTGCCCATAAGATGTCAAGCATGAATGGAACTGAAGGACTGAACAGAGTCTTTGCCTGTGGTCACACCTTCACTTTAAACCTTCTTCCGCCCATCTCCAAGCCTGACTGCTCACACCTTTCCATTTCTATCCATTTTATTTGTGAACTTTCCATTCAGAAAAGTCCACAAATAAAGTGGACAGAAATGAAAAGGTGTGAGCAGTCAGAACTGAAGATGGACTGAAGAAGGTTCAAAGTGAAGGTGTGACCATGGCCTTCACTGGATGACTCATTGGTTAAGAGCACTTAGGCCACAACCCTGTTGACCAACAAGCAAGCAAGCAAGCATGTCCACCCTCTCAACACTGCCTTCTAGTTACAGCTAAAAGGACAAAGATTTCATTCATCAGATGGAATTGGATTAGGTGTTTTTAGTCTACTGTTGCCATTTCCCCTTCTCTCATCATCTTTAAGGGAAAGTGCGTGCAGTTATTTTGTGGTGGCATTTCCTCCTACTCAACGCTTCTAACAAAAATTGTCCATGAAATTTGCTGTGTGAAGTAGCAGAAGATGCATATCTAAAGCAGTGTGGGTGGTGTGTAGAATAATTCAGCTGTCTGTGGGTGCATAAATGCCCCCCTCCCAAGTAATTGCCATGAAGTGTTCATCTTTTGGTCCAAAACCCATTAAAAAAGTTAAAATAAAGCTGTTTCTAGAATTTGGGGAGACCCTTGAATACAGGACTGTCAGTGGGCTTCTTCTCTTCGTGGTGTCATCTATTTCTTGCAGTCTATTCCCCTATGCTATCTCATTGGGTTCAGTGTAGGGATGTGCACAAATGTTTGGGTTTTTGAATTTGTTTTGCATTCAATTCATTTCAGAGGTACGAGGCATAGGGACTTGCAGGAGGGCATTTCCTCTTGTGGCCCCTAGACTCTGGAACAACCTCCCTCTTGATGTTTGCCAGGTGCCAACATTGTATAATTTTCTGCACCTGGTGAAAACTTATCTTTTTACCCAGGCTTTTGCTGTTTAAATAGCTTCATCAGGGTGCTGTCTTGTTAGAGAGGGAGGGTGGGGTTATATTTTTAATTATGTTTTACAATTTGATATGTTTTAATCTCATTGTAACCCACCCTGGGACCATTTGGTGAAGTGTGGGATCTAAATTTTCTAAATAAAATATAATAAAAAACAAAACAAAATAAAAAAATGTTTCCATAGGAAGAAGGTAAGGGCTAGAGAACAAGTGCCTTATTGGAAGCACCTTGTCCTTCATCTGAGTAGATGCCTCAATGTCTCCATTTCAGAATACGAAGGCACCGAATGATGAAATCATGCCTTGCTTGTGAAACTGCCTCAGATAGTGATTGCACCCTTTTCTTGGCCACCTATAGCTGCTGAAAGTAGAAATTTGGCAGCTAAACTTCTTAGAACAAAGTGCCTCTGGGTGTAAGTAGAAACATGACCTATATTTTAGAATGGTACAAATCATCGTTAGAAGAATCTACTGGGTAATTATTTCTCCATTCTTACTCCTAGGGCAGCGGGCTTCCTAAGAAAATGTATCCTCATGAAATTGCAATTAGTTTTTAATTTATGTCCATAGCTGTGACAATGATACTCAGTAGGGATGTGCCCAGATATTCATAACATAAACTCGAATTGAATATTACGATATTTGTATGCTAACAGTCAAACAAATACGAATGTTTCTGGACATTTGTACAAATAGTTCGGACATTCATTAAGCTGGGGAAATGTATCAGATACATATCTATTTGTATCAGATATGTATCTGTTCATATCAGATACATATCTGTTCGTATCACATACATATCTGTTCATAACAGATACGTATCTATTCGTATCAGATACAATTGTATCACATACTGTATGTATTGAATGTTTGTACAAATACATACAAATAGATTCATATTGTATAGAATTTTACCACATTTGAATGTGATCTATTTGTATCAGTACGGACTTTCAAACATTCAATTCATTTCTAATGAAATGCCAAAAAAAAAAATTGTGCACATTCCTAATACTCAGTGCAATAAAAAGATCTTTTCTACATGAGGACTTTGACGTAGCTTTGGTTGCTTACACATCAGCAAGCAGGATATACACAGGGGTGTCTGCTCTAGACTGCTTAATCACCAAAAGCTGAAACTTTCAGCATTCACACCACATCTGGCATCTTTGGAGGCAGCTCATATTTAGCAAAAAAAGAAAAGAAAGTGGGGCCAATTTTGAAATGGTGGTTTCATTTGCCTAAAAGCCACACTAGCACCCCTGACTAGGGATGTACACAAATGTTTTTTGTTTTGTTTTTTTGGAATTCGATTTGGATTTGGCTGCTGTACGGGGTGGATTTTTACAGTGAAATAACTATCTTTGGAAGCAAGCTCTGGATCCCAAAGTGATAAATGGCTCTGGTGGGTTTTGCAGGCAGGGGAGATGAACAAAGAACATGTAAATATGGCTATTTTTCTTTTGGACTTGTCAGGGGTTGTCTCCCCGGCACCCTATCAAGCAGAGAGGGGGCGGGGAGAAAAAGATGCGGGATGGTAGGTGTGTTTAAAATGTGTGTTTTACCGAACCTCATGGGGGCGCTTATTCCGGAATAGAACTGCACTTTTAAAGTCAGTTGGAATAGAGGGACAATAGAGGGACAATAGAGAGGCAAGTGAGTTGCTTGGGGACGCAGCCTGGGAAGAGCAAATGAGTGCTAAATTAACTTTCAGCAAGTCAAACATCCTTTGAGGACAAATGTTGGAATTCTTCCTCAGGAAGACTTTTTGGTTCTTTTCCTTTTGTACCTATCATGTAACTGAGCAGAGTCAGGAACAGAACAAACTAATGCTATCGTGGTATATTTAACATTAAAGAAATAGACAAAGTGTGTTCAAAATACTGTTTAGCTGTCCTCAGGATTTTACTTCATTTTCCAGGACCTAAGAAAAACAAATCCAGACTTATTTGAACAGATTTGACAAGACAAGTCCCTCAACTCTCAAACAAGTCCATGTACTAGGATTACACTGAGAAAGAAAGAAGAAGGAAGTTAACTGAGGTTAGGTGGGCAGGAGGCAATCTCAGTTACGGAAGATTTAGCAGGCAAGCTGGATTTGATTTCTATCATTTGCTGAAGTCTTTGAAGAATCTTTACTGCATATAGTGCAATTATCCACACAACCTGGCAAACAAATAATTTGGTATCCTTTCCTGTATTTATAACACGTTCTGTATTGTTTATATCCCTTGCAGTGCCTTTTGTCTCTGCCCTTCTGCCTGTGCTGCTGGGGACTGAAGTTCTATTTTAAAAGTTTGTTTACTAAGGTACACCCCCTGCAGTAGTTTGGGATGGTTCAGTTAATCCTGATGTCAAGGACAACCTGCTGCCAAATCTTCGCCTTCCCTGGAATCTCTGCCAATGGCCTTTAGAGGTATCTCCAACCTGTAGATGGTACCTAGGCAATTGGCCATTAACTATCTTATAGAATGAGGCTCTATAATAGCTATAGCACCCACAGTGTGCTTCCAGTGTGGGTCCACCCATTATGAATTCATGGTCATGCAATAATGGACTAACAGTAAGATTTAATAGTGGAATCAGGAACTTAGCAGTCTATGGTTCTGTGAAAGGCATACAGCAGCAAAGCTAGGATTGGAACTTAGGGCTAAAGTTGACAGCTCTGCAATCCAATTATTCTCAGCTGAGAATCAAGATGGTGGAGACAGCAGGAAAGTGAGGGTCACCACTTAGCTCATGTTGATATTAGATTGGCTAGACAGAGAGAAGAACAAGGCTTCCTGCACCTTTAAAAATTCATAAAGTGAAATTTCAGCCCATATTGCCTACACAACAAGACACACCTGGCTGGAATTACTATTCCATGCAGCAGACATTAAAGGTGCAGGAAGCTCTATTCTTCTCTCTGTCTGGCCTTTCTAGAATTGGGAATATCAGTGCCCAACAGGGCTGATGACAGTTGCCATGACATCCTTTCATTTTCTACTGTATTTTTCTTTTCATGTTTGGAAATAGGTGACCTGCAAGCAAGCATACGGATACAGTTGCTTGCTTATTTCCAAGTAGATGTGTTTCACGCCAGTGAATCAGAGGAAAGCTTCACTTTTACTCTTGGAGCCTCTCTACACTTCAGTCTTAATCCAGCTGCAGTCCACTTTCTAAGCGAGAAAACACAAAGGCAGATTTTCAGGGTTAGATCATGTCAAGGGAAAACTGTTTGCCGCTTTTACGTGATCTCTTACTCTGAGCCCCTGTTCCCACTGGGACTTTTTGGCATGTCCAAACCGTTTTCAAAACACTCCGTCTGCATTGAAAAGTGGCTTTCCGCATTAAAAAGAGGAGTAACTGGTAAAAAACGAGTAAAAAAAACCCTTCAAACAATTCTCGCTCCTGTTTTTTAAAATGAAACGCTTTATTTTCCCAGTGGGTCATTCCCTCTTGGCTCAGAGTGCTTTGAAACTGTGGAATTAACGCCCACCTGCCCACTCACCCGCCACTGCCTTGGTTGCCCAGCTGCTTGCCTGCCCGCCCAGCTGCCTGCTATTTCAGCCGCTGCTTTGCACCCACCACCTGCCGCCACCCTGCTGCCACCTGCCACTACCGTGTGGCTGCCACCTGCTGAGCAGCTGTGGTGTTCCTGAGGTGTAAGGAGGAGAAACGCTGTGCGGCAGACAGGCAGGCGAGTGAGCTCTGCCCTCTTTCCCCTCCCTTTAGGCTGCCGCCACTGCTGCTGCACCGCCACCATGCTCCATTTTAAAGCGGAATTAACAGAAACAAATGAGAACGCGCATAATGCGCATTCGCATCCATTTTTGTTAATTCTGCTTTAACTGAGCTAAGTGGGATCACAGCCTGAAAGTCTTAATCCATCTCAGGAAGGCAGGAGGATCCAAGCCTTCTGAAGCCTGAAATGGCTTAGCCAAACCTGCCTGCTGCCTTCTCCTACCAAGCCTTCTTGATAAGCTAATCTTCAGCTGGTGAGGGAGTGGCGAAAATGCTTGACTTGATGAGAAGGCATCTTGGGAGGGTAAAAGGGTGGTCAGGTGACAGGTGACAGAATGGGCAAAGTAGTTGCGGAGATTTGCATGCCAAAGAGGTTATGGTGTTGTGTGAGGGTGAGGGGTGTGCTGAGGTTTAATGGGGCAGCAGTGGCAGGGCAGAGGAGGTCTCGGCAATTGGGAAGGGTTAGGGTGATTGGGGCGTTTGTGGCAACGGGGCAGGGGGTCTTGCAGAGCATGAGGGGGTGAGGGAATGGAGCAGTGGCGGCGGCAATGGGGCAGAGAGTCTCCCCAAGCGCAAGAAGGGGAAACAGAGCCAAGGCTTACGATTTTCTAGGCAGCAGATGGCGTGGGAGTAGCCTCCTGGTTCCAGTGAGAGTCCTACTTCCCTTCCACTTGAAAAGATATTAAATGCTGTGTTGATCCAAATAGAGTAAAACTCGGATTTAGGGAGGAAACTCTGGAAATGAAATGGGTTAGCTTTTAAAGGTGAAGCAAGGAGGCTAGAAGATGGACTGAAGAAGTATTAAACTAAAGGTGCAACTGCAGCCAAAGTTGACTAAAACTAGATTAAAATATAGGCGTAGATGGGCTCTTTTTGGAACTTCAGAACTATGGTTATTCAGTTAGTTTAAAATGCTCCCACTTCACATGACTAGAATGATATATATTTCCAAATAAGTTTTGGCTTATTTGTAACTATTCTGAATTTGGTAGAGAAGCACTTGCAGTGCCTGAAACAGTAGTAGTGAGGAGAAGAGATATTCTGTGTGCTTCACAACTGAAGTAATACATATGAAATTTGAAACTGGGGATCTGCACGGAATTGCCACTGAATCTGCAGCTAAAATGATCTTCTTGAGGCACTGAAAGCAGGTGAACCTGGCACCTCTGCCTTCTCATACAGTTCAAGGAATACTAATTGCACCATAGCTGATATTCCAAACAATATGACAATATTAATGGCCAGTTTGGGAGTCTACTTCTGCCTCACCAACAGCATGTGCATCCAGATGCAAAATGTGTCAGAAATCTAACTAAGACCCTTTATTCACTTAGCCTTTTTCTGGATCATATCCAAATGCAGCAGAATAAGTAATTAACATCTGGATGAAGCTTTATGCTGTTTCTGCACTAAGCCTTATAGTGGAATATATCCCAGAATAACGACCTCCCTGTCATCCGCATGCTGGTACAGACTACACACCCTGTCCGGGGCCTGCTGTAGTCTGGGATATAATCCAACATAAGGTTCAGTGCAGAAACAACCTAAAGCTTTATCCAGATGTCGGTTACTTATTCTGCTATTGGTTATTCTGAATCAAGTGTGGATATTCCAGAATATCCATGCTTTATTCTGGAATATCCAAATATAATGGAATAAGTAACTGACATCTGGAAGCAGCCTTTGAAACAGTTATGAAACAAGCTCACAAGAGAGTTTTCTGACTTTTTCTGAAGCTTGTTGCTCCTTGAGCCTCTCTTTTGAAGCACTCTGAAGTGAAAGTACAGCCAGTCATAGACTTTAAAGAGTAGCCTCACAGTTTTTACTCTAATAAACTGGTTTACTGGCCCAGCTTGATACACTTTAAGAATATTAAGGCTATGCCAGGACAGGACAGAAATGGGAGCCAGCACGTCTGGCTGTTATGCTCTTTTTCTACCTCTTAAAAAAAAGAGAAAAAGAAAAGACTACTTTGAGGCAGCTTGTCACATATTTTGCCCTTTATGAATAAAACATACTGGCAACTACATGAACTGAACTGGATTTCACTGACTGTATATTTTTAAGAACTTAAAAGAAGAAAAGGACTTATCTTTGCTGTTCAAGTACGATACACGTTTAGTTGCCCACACATTGCCTGTGGTGGCTTCTTCTCTTGACGCCATGCAGCCTTTTTAGATCCAGCAGCTCCTTCCTAGCTTTTTGACCTGATGTCCTTCAAATCCATGTATGTTCCCTGAGCCTCTCAGTCTTAACAGCACCACATATTACAGTTATAAAACATAACCTGTTCCACTGTTTCTGTCATTCACTGTCTTGTTTGATGTGTACAACTCTAATAAACACTATTTGTGCTCAGAATGATACTGCCTTCCCAAAGTTTCGCGCCTATAAAACCAGAGTCAACCAGAAGAAGAACAAAGGACTCCAGACTGTATAAGAGGACAGTCTTCCTGCCTACCTATCTCCAATCTTCTTTGGTAAGGATTTCTGAAACATGCTTGTATTGAGGCACTTACTGTGATGGCCTGAAATCTTTCCTTCAGCAGTTCAGCTTCTTCCATTCTAGAAATCAAACCAGCAGGCAGGTTGTGAAGGCTTCAAAGAGATGCCACATAAGCAGACAGCCGCCTTCCTGTAAAGAAGATGAGGCAGATGCTTTGGCAAGGGTGATGATCTAATGCCCACACGGAAGAGAAAATTCCCGACTTATGCGGAGCGTCTCTGGAGAGATGGGCAAGTCGGCTTAGGCAGACGCATGTAATGAGGGTGTGCTGGGAAGGCAGACATCCAGCGCCCTGGCATGAGTCGAGTGACAAGTTTCTACGGCACAGCACAAGCCCTTTTCCTCTTCAGCTGCCAGTTCTTTGTTGCAATCATATGCACACTCTGCGTGCCAGAGCTTAACTATTAACTGCCCAAGCAATTCTCTCCTTGGCCCCTCCTCCAGCTGGAAGAACCACAAGTCATCTTTGCTGATATTGCTGAAGGTGCAATGACAGTGTTATGTTGTAAACAGGCAGGATATTTTTAATTTTATATTACAAACACACAGTCCTTTTGCAGTGTGCCTATTTGCAATAAAAGTGCATGATGTGTATATCCCTTTCCCAGTAGGCTTGGCTTTGTAAAATTAGAATATACATCATCAATTATATCAGCAGTGAGAGGTTTAAACTTTTATTGTTGTAGTCTACACTTGCTTCTTATCTTAGCGATAGTGCTTAGATTTGTTGTCCTTTCCTGATTTGGCAGCATATCACTCTTTATTAATTCATTGTTTCTAAGGGGTTTTTGCATAGATGTGCCATTTACAGGCTAATAATTTGGCTGTAGTTAAAGTTCTTTTTAAATTATAATGCAGCCTGAGATGTCTAAAAAGAAGGCATACATTTGCCTATTTTTATAAAAGTACCTCGAAAGCTGCTTAGAGGTGTAATGTCCACATACTGCTGTGTAAATCCATATTGTAAAAAAAAATGCAGTTCCAGAATGCATACTCCGGCTTTTAATGTGGATTAGAGATAGGAACACTAGTGTCTGAATACTACTACTTCTAAACTGCTTTAAAAGAAGAAGAAGAAGAAGAAGAAGGTATGGCTGCAGTTCCAATTAAATTTTCTTGGGAATTAAGGTATCATATTATATTAAATACTAGTTGCTGACCCAGGTAGTTGGTGATGGCTATCCCACAAGACCTTTCAGCTTTCCTGGTCCTGTGAGGTATAATTTGAACAGCCTCCTCCTCCAGAGGGCTGGTGCAATGGGGAGGGCCACTTGACAGCTGTCCCCCTCTCCTTCCTTTACCCCAACTGGGAAGACCCTCTACAAAGCAAATATGCCACAGCCTGACTCTCTTTTGGCTTCCTGCTGAATCTTCTGCTTACTAGTCCTTTCCTTGGTTGTTCTGGCAGACTGCATGCGCGAGTTGGCCCTGCATCTGTCCACTGCATTATGCACATATAGATTAGAAAGCCCACTTCTGTCCTTAGCCTGTATTTATGCTTTCAGGTTCCTTTAGGTTGCATCCACATGAAGTTAAAAAAAAGTACCCCAGAGGTTGCTCAGAAGTGGTTAAGAAATAGTAATCTACCACATCCCAGTGTGGCCATCCTCCTCTCATGTATGTTAAAGACCCAGATTTACTTCCTAAGTCCATTAGATGGTGGTTTGGAGATGCAATGAAAATGGCATGAGAACAGTACTGTCACATGTCACCACCACCTCCAGGACACTTATGATATGGTTTTGTTTTGTTTTTTACTGCATGCAAATGCATCCTTCATCAAAAATAATACAAACTATTAGTGGAATTACTGGAGAAATGGCAAGGTCTAACTAGAAGCCTAAGGCTGAATAGTGGATCAAAATATGGTTTCAAAAGATGAAAGAGGAGTTGCTAATTGCAGCAAGGAAGACCAGGGGCCTTTCTGCACTTGGCCTTATTCTGGAATATATCTCAGGATAGGGATCTGCTGTCTGCATGCTAGTGTAGAGTATGGCAAGTCCCAGGCAAGACCTGCTATAGCCTATACTGACATGTGGACGGCTGGCCACTATCCTGGGATATATTCCAGGAAAAGGCCAAGTGCAGAAAGGGCCCAGATATGCTCTCTGGTTGGGGAAGTAATCACAGCAAGATTTGCTTGAAGTAGGCACACACAGTTCATGGAAGGTCAGCTTGGTGAACCATCCAGCATTGGTGGTGGTGAGGTGAAATCAGGTGTAGCTAATCAGCAGTTGCTGTAGACTGGGAGATTCTAGAAGCCAGGAAGAGGCCACTTGATCAGCACCTGAATTCTGTCAGGCTCTGTGGATCAGGCCAACAAGTAATGAGGTGGGAGTACCAACACTAGACCAGTCTGGGTTAAAGCCAAGGTGTGGAGCAGAAAATGGAAAAGAGCCAAATATATACTCGAGAGATGGTTGACAGTCAAGTTCCAAAAGGTATTAACAGAGGCACACCTTAGGAACCCTGTGACTCAGCATACAAATCTAAAATAAGAGTTATGCGAGCCTTTCTAGATGATCTAATTTAGATACAAAGATGAACTTCAAGGCCAACCCATGGCTATTACCTAGGTCCTGCTGCAGTGCCAGCTGGATTTAGTCAGCCATTTTGCCTCCTGTCCTAATAAAATACAAAGGAGGTGGTAGCCACCCTTCATCTGGGAGTGCATCAAGACCTCCAGAAAAGGCTGCTTGATAAAAAAAACCCTTGGATGTGGCAATGTTTTGGCTCCATGTCTGCAACACACTTCTTAAAGTGTGGAACCGCCCCCAGAGGCAGCCTAAAAGAGGATTGTGGAAAGCAACTCTGAAGACAGCTTTGACTCTCTTGTGCCTCTCTTCCTGCCGTCTGGAGAGATGGTGGTGGCAGAGCAATTTGTCTGAGTTTATTTTTTCCCATTGCAATTTAGCACTGGACAGAACATGGGCATCTTCTGAGACCACTTCCTGTCGGGCACTAAAGTGCAAGGGGTGAAAACCTTCAAAGACTCAGTAGGTGTCTCTTGGGGTGTTTCTGCACTTACCGCTTGAAATCCGGATTAAGGAAATCTAGATTTCTGAAATCTGTCCCTGGGAACATCCTTCTGAAATATGGATCCCAATGAGGCCTAATGCATCCGCACTCATGTGGGAAGCACGGATAGTGAGGAGCGCATCATGTGTTTGCTGTGCGGATGCCGGAGCCCCGATATCCAGAAGGATCAGGCCTCTTTGCGGCCCTGCCACCCAAGGTGCCATGTGATTGGAGCACTCAGCCGTCAGTCACCGCTTGTTTGAACCGTGCGTGGGCATGTCAGGGACAGGCTGCCCACCAATCACCAACGTGCCTGAGACCCCGTGGCTGCCTGGCTGCACTCAACATGGCGACTCCCAGTCCCATCCACATGCGTTCCCTCTCCTGTCCCTGTGTGGAAGCGTTGTCCTTTGATCCAGAATTTGGAGGCAGGAACAGTTTGAAGACCTAATTTTTCAGGTCTTCCTGCAGACTTGGTGCCCAGACTTGGTGGCCTCTAGACCCCATTAGAGACGGATCTCACATGTGGTCATGTGGAAGCGCCGTCCTTGAAGGTGCCCTAATCTGTCCCGCTGTGCCGAAGGTACCTTGCAGATGTGTGCTACATGTGTCCTTATCGGGTGCTTAATGGGGTCTTAACCGCCTGTGTGGAAACACCCTTGGTCCATTATCAGGATCAGATGTTCTGAATGTATTTTCCTATTCCTTATTCTCATTCAAACACAACACACTGAGGCAGGTGAGAGGGTGCTGGTGGGTGAGTGGAGACTGGCCCTATCACAGTGGACAAGGAAGTATGAAGAAAATATGAATTTAAGTTTCTGCTAGTTCCTTGAGAATGTTTTGTCTGTTTTCAGCAATCCTTCTGAACAAAGAAAAAGACTCCAGTGGGCTTAAGAAGTGATGGCTTAGTCTAAGCATGAATGTGTTTTTTTCAGGCTTTATTTTTCCTTCTCCCTTGATGGTGTATTTGAATGAGAAGGAGGAGGAGGAGGAGGTGGTGGCTGCAGTGACAGGTGAAAGGCAGGAAACCTCTTTCCCCTCCCTGGGAATGCCCCTTCAGCCAGATATAATCCAGACCACCCACACAAACACAATCCAATGCAGACTCACAAAGAAGAAATGGACCGGAACTGGATAAATTCCACCCTGCAGAGGGTTTGGACTGTGGTAGGAAAGTCTAGACTATGGTATTCAAAACCCAACTTAGGTTTGATCTCCATGAACCAAAGCCACTTCAGATTCACAGACAATCATTGATGTGAACACATAAGAACATTAAATGAGCCCTGCTGGATCAGGCCGCAGCCCATCTAGTCCAGTATCCTGTCTCACACAGTGGCCTACCAATTGCTTATGGGCATCTCAGACAAATCTCCTTCTATCGAATCCCAGCAAATGGCCTTAGAGGCCTCCTGCTTGTCCCCGCAGCCTGAAAAATATACTTAGGCATCCATTCTTGTCATCTGTCATCCCTAACTTTGTCCAACCCTTTTTTAAAGCCATCTAGATTGGGTACTATTACCACATCAACCAGCAAGATTTATCCTTTGGAGAGTTTAGAAGATACATGCACATTAAAAAAAAAAA
>MTQE01001134.1:27941974-27953759 GCA_014337955.1 Aspidoscelis marmoratus | reverse complement strand
ATCTTTGGTTTTATGATGTAGTTGAAAGATGAGGAGGAGGAGGAGGAGGAGGATTTAAGACTAATAATTGCCTTCCTATAAAATGCCAAGTGATTTTTTTTGTAAAAAAATTAAAATGTGCTCAGTGGTGTTTACTCTCAGGAAAATGAGGTTAGGATTTTAGATTGTTCTTATAATCTCTTCAAAATTAAACTTATTTATTTTGTTTACATGTATTTTTTCTTGTATTATTTGTAATAAATAAAAACCTTTTTAAAAAAATTTATGTCAGAGTAAACCCTTTTAACCATTTTGGTAGGGGATAGTATAAGCTACCAACAAAGCTACAGCTGTTGACTTAGCAGGAATGTATTTCTAATGCCTCTGATCTTTAGAGAAGAAGGATGTCCTAAATTTAGATTATCTGTATTGCTGACATCACTTTTTGACCTATTTTGTGGTCAAAATAGTTGCATCTAACTCCTGGTTGACAACATGGGTATCTCCATAAACATCTCTAAGCAGTTTTCTTGGCAGGGATACAGAAGTGGTTTGCCATTGCCAATTTTCAGGCAGCAAATGATTTTTGATTGCACCTTCACTTGTTTATTGTAGTGAAACCGTTGCCGTTGTTCCTTGTCTTAGCCTGTAGTTTATTGGTTTATTAATTGACTTATATCCCACCCTCTACCATAAGGGTGGATTATAATAGTCCAAAGACATAAACAAAATTAGGAACCATAAAAACTATTAAAAACAGTACAGTATCTGAAGAGGGGAAATATGCCTCTTCATCCAAAGGTGTGAAGTTTTTATGGATTTAAATTCACCATTTTTTCATTCGTTATGATGAAGGGTGAGATGTAAAGTACAAATAGTATTCTGTATTTTAAATTAATAAAATTATCTATCTTAAAATCTTGTTACAAAGTCATTCAGAAAGAATTTCCCCATAATTAGCCACAGTTGTCTTTCCTGCAACTTGATGCTTGGACTTTTTGCCTCTCCTCCACCAGAGGCCATACTGAACAGCTGGCATTTCAACTTCCACAATAACTTTTTAAGTATTTGAAGATTCCTGCCTTATCCTCCCTTAGGCTTTCCTGAATGAGCCAGAGCTAAACAGGCAAATAACATCAGATGCAAACAGAAACTAACAAAAATCCAATTGTTTGTTACACCAGTACCAAAAGAATAACTTGGTTTTTATCTTGGTTCTGTACAGGAGAAGTGGGTTGGCGTGAAGTTTCTCTTATGACTCCACCGTTGATTATATAGTAGATAAATTGCATAGCAGAGAGCTAAATGACTCTTAGCTCACCTGTTTGGTTCCTCTTTCAGATAATTATAAATCTTCAGAGAGTGAGTCAGCTTCTTTTCTTTCCCACTTTCATGTTAACTTTCTGTCCTTTCAGGTACTGATCTGAAACTCAGCACCACTCACTTAACTCTGTGATACAGATAATGCTCATTATTTACCCTAGGACATCTTTTGGCAGACTCCAGAATTAGTAGTCAAGTTAATAACTGCAGAACCTATTAGTTGATTGCAGGTTTGTTCTTAACTCTGCTAGAAATTGAAAATTCTGTCCACAAAAGGGCCCTGTCCCCATGCAATTTAAAGTCTGCTAAAAATCTTCTTTTGCCTCTGAGCACCCCCATGCCAGGGTTTTCAATGAGCTTCCAGCGCTACAAAAGCAGGAAAACCTGCGACAAAAAAGTGCCCTTTAAAGAAGAGTTCCAGCGCTCTTTTTGGAAGTCGCGGGTTTTCCTCACAGCATTTACCTTGGGGACGCTCCATGGCAAAAGGGGCGCCGCCTGCACACACAGCAGTAACACATTCACACATCTCCCGGAACTGCATCAGCTTCCCTTCCCTTTCTAAAGCTCAGAACTTTCAAAGAGCCAGAATAGCACAGCATTGCAACATTGTTGCAATTGCTATGAGATGGGAAGTGGGTGGATTATTGCTACAGTGTAATGGTAGCTATTTTTCTCTGGACTCATCAGGGGTTGTCTTCCTGGTCGTGGCCGTGCAGAGCGCAGTCCCTCCCGTTCCCGCTGGCAGCCTATCAACCAGGGAAGGGGTGGAGAGAAAAAGATGCGCGCAAAGAAAACACACTTCCATGGGGATGTTTTGCTGAGCCTCATGCAGATGCTTATTCCGGAAGTGCACGGCACTTTTAAAGTCCGCTTGAATAGAGTGACGGCAAAGGGAACCCAGAGAGGCAAATAAGTCTCTTGGGGATGCAGCCTAGGTCATCCAAATCATTACTGGATACTCTACCTAATGGGTGATAAACATGTATCTGCAAATTACCCTTCTGAACACCAGAATTGAAACTGGCATAAGTTGTTTATCTGTCTATCTATCCATCTATCCACCTACCCACTTCCCCATCTATCCACCTACCCATGTATGAACAGAAATCCTCACCAATACATAAACATGAGGAAATACAGACCAGAAACTGATTTTTTTACTCTGAATTCACACCTAAACTTTAATCCAGCTTCACTCTATTTTCAGAGTGAGAGAATATATCAACAAAGTGTCGAGCTGTTTTCTTTCAGTATTATCCAATTCAGAAAATCCACTTGTGGGTTATGTAAAGTGGAAAGAAAATGGCCAGCCATTTTGCTGACGCATTCTTTCACCCCAAAAGTGGACTGAAACTAGATTAAAAGATAGGTGTGGATGCAGGCTAAGTTCAGCAGCTTTGCTCTCAGAATGGTTTAATACACAGCAGGGTACACAAGTAGAAGATGTAGAATAATCTCAGTATTTTTCACCTCCATCTTGTTGCTAAAGTTCTCTCAAGCCACATTCCAATACAAGGAAAAAATACGTATTCAGTCCGTTTTGGAATCGTCCATTCTCATTTAAATTTTTAAATGAAGACTAAATTGCTAAAATCCACAGAAAAAAAAAACCTCAGAAAAACAGGTCTTGGTCTCCTTTTTCTGGCTAGCATGCTTTTTTCCCCTTTGGGAATGGTACAGGACTATTTGGGGAGATCTGCCTTCTGCTGTTGTGGGGGCACCATTAAATGGGTGGGGGTTCATGCTTGGGAAGGTCTGCCTCCTGTCCTTGCCATCCCTGCCATGCTAGAGTTCCCCTTGTCTTTTCTGTATGGAGATTTTAAAAAGTGTTGGATCTTTGAACATAGATTCCCCCTTTTGTGAATGCCACTGTAATTGTGACAGATACATTACATTGTAACAGCAGACAGAATCTGGCAATTGGCAGAGGGAATTTTTTTTTTAGGTCCCCTCCCACCTGAGCAGCTCATTCAAAGCAAAGAAGATGGAAAAGAGAATCCCCTCTTCTCTCTTTCAACCTGTGCAGGTCTTCATTTCTCCTTCCACCCCACTTCCCTTGCTGATTTGAAAGGAGAGGGATCAGTTTGCCCTGGATGTCTGTTCTTTCGCTCAGCTGATTCTGTGCAAAGCTGCTGCCTTTCCAGTAACACTGTCTCCTTGGAGGAGCTGCCTTGCTGGCAGGATGCATAAATGGTATTTCCATTTGCTCCCTTCCCCATAGCTATGGCTATTAATCAGGGACAGGCTTACAGGGTTTGGATCCCCACCCCAGAAATTCAGGGTATGATGCAAAAGAGAGGGGGGAGTGGTTCCCCCCATAAATCCACATAAAAAGCTATAAATGGGAACAGGAAAAAACAGAGTTCAATGCTGATTAAATTAATCTGGATTTAAACCCAGATTTTCCTGAATGGGGACAGAGCCTCAGTTTTTCCCCCATTTAGGTCTCTTGCTAGGTGATGTTTTTCCATCACCTAATAAATTCTTCTTCCATCTCCTTTCTCTTTTTCAATTTACATGGGAAAGGCTGAATTGGATTTGGATGGTAAAGGGGAAGAAGTGAGCCAGCTGTCACTATGTCTGGCCTTAAGCCCAGGTTGTCTATTGTGGTGCATTTGCCAAATATTGATAGAAACTTTAAGAGGTCTGGTCTGTATAAGATTCCAGGGGAGGGGTTTGTGAGATTTAACGATCTAAATAGCTTCCTTTGCAACTGCTGCTCCCAATCCTGTAGTCACTACAAGTTAATACGTTCTACTTGGAATTGTTTTCAGCCTACAGCTTCTGTGGCAATGTTAAGAACAAACACTTCTCCAGTCCCTGTGGACATTGGCTTATGAATGCAACTTTTGTAGTTATTTGATCTGACATGCTGACTGCATTCTTTTGGGATCCGCCTCCCATGTTGTACATATTCATTTCCATTTGGTAATCGGCCCTAGGACAGATATCTGTGTCTGTAATGTTTCACACCAGTGCAAATACTGAAATCACTGTACTGCATTGGAGAACAGATGGAGATTTCAAAGGGGATGGATCTTTCATGCAGGGCATTAGTAGCAATATTAACAGCTGGGCATGAATATGGATATTGTAACTTTGAGGATTTTACTCCAAAACATGGCTGTAAATAACTGTGCAAGGTAATCTGAATCCATTAGAATTTGACAATCTATCCACTTCTTTACAGGGTTTGGGGGGGAGGTTGTTTTTATCTTCTAAAGTTTTATTTCCCAAATTTTGATGGTTAGAGCACATTTTCCTTTGTGAATTGAAATTGGAGGCATAGTTCATGCAAACATTTTGGCGTTCAGAGCATGAAATAATTTCTTACCCATAGAAAACACAAGAACATGTGATCTAAGAACACAAGGAGTGCGCTATTGGATCAATGCATTTGGGAGTTACTGAATTTGACTCAAACCTAACTAGCCTTGTTCACACTCTCATAGTAGCTGGTGTGAGAAGCATACCACTCCTTATACCAGAGATCTAATGCCATGTAGACATTAGCACTGCTAGCCGTGGATAGACCTATTTTCCATAAATCTGACCACTCCAAACCTTTTTTTTGTGGAAGCTGTTTAAGCCAGTTGCTAACACAACATCTCCTGGTAGTGAATTTCATCACTTAACTATGTGCTATGAAAATAAATGTTCCCATTTGTCTGTTCAGATTCTTCTATTGGGTGATTCCCTAGTTTTGTTATATTTGGAAAGGAAAATGTACTTTTCCTTGCCACTTTGCCCATAGCATGCATAATTTAATACAAATTTATCATCCCTCCGTTTCATGCTTCCTTTATATACTAAGCCCCAGGCACTGCACCAAGGGATGCGCACGAACAGTCATAACATCTGAAATTCGTATGAATTCATCTGAATTTGGGCAGTCAAATTCGAATTGAATGTTGGCACACTCAAAGACTGATATTCGTGTTCAGATCAAATGTTTCGATACATTCATACGAAGCTTCGTTACAGATTCATATGGGATTTTTATCTAACATTCATATCAAATTCATATGGAACCTTCATATCGAATTGGAATCCTACCACATTCAAAGGGATTTATTCAAATCAATAAAAATGTTCTTGCATTTAATTCGATACAAACTGAACACAAAAAATTTGGGGAATATCCCTAATTGTGGCTGTTGTTCAGAGAAGATCCTTTAGCCCTTTGATCATTTTGGTTGCCCTCTTTGGAATCTTTTCTAATTCTGCTGTATCATTTTTGAGTGTGGTGATCAAAGCTATACACATTTTTTTTTAATGGATGAAACATTGGGTTGGCTTTATCATTAATTATCTACAGTTATGCCAAGGTACCTCCCTCCCTTGATCAGTTACTGTATATAGCCAACGAAGTTCCCATTAGCCCATAGGTTAAAATTAGGAACTTTTGCTTCAATCTGAATCATTTTATATTGGTTCGTATTGAGCACCATCTGCCATTCTGATGCCAGTGACTCTTATTTTGAGCAGCTGTGCAGATAGCAACAGCATGAGGTAAATGGTGTAAATGGCATGTTTTCCTTAATGTGTGTTGCAACCTTGTCCAAGGCTATGATCACATGTAGTGTAAAAAAATCTGAAATTCTGAGGCGAAATTTTTCAGTCATTGGTTTACCCCTCACCTCATGAACATTCTGTGCTAGAAAAGATGGATCAGAGAACACTTGGGAACATAAGGGCCACACGCTACTGTCTCTGAGACGTTTCTGAGGTGCTTAGAAACTGCTTATTTTATGTTACATATGATCACAGAACTAGTCTGGACACAGCCCAAAACACACCCATTTGTGAAGAAACTGCTTTGGTTTGAGAATGGTAATTACAAAATCAGACTGAGATTCCCTTTTATTGATAGTAGTTGGCACTGAGGGAACTTGAGAAAAGTATTCAACCACTGACAATCACAGATGCGGTGTGCAATGGAGAAGTTGATATAATGTGTGACTGATAATTGTCCATATACCTTCTTTTCTCCATCAGTCTGTAAAAATGGAGATTGTGTAACACAAGTGTGTGGTATATGGAAAAGTGCTAAACAATTGTACTGACAAATTATTTGTTCACACTGGATGTGACTTTCTAAAATAAATTTGAATGAAGATTTGTGAATTGCACGAAGGGAAGCATAATGCAGCATTAGCAAAGATCAGCTCTCACTTCATAAGACTTCTGTTTCCATAGCATAGAGAAGATGTGATTTCAGTGGGTTGGTAGTTCTTATGAAGGAAGAAGCACCTGTTCTTCTTTCTGACTTTGGCAATAAGAGGAGATCCCCCCCCCGATCATCATATATAGGAGAGTTTATTGCTCTTCCACTCCTATTTTAGGATCCCTTGTTTAACATAAGGTGCAGTATCAGAAGGAGAAAATGTATAAGAGGACCTCAGTGGTAGAACAAAAGAACATAAGAGGAGCACTGCTGGATCATGCTATAGCACATCCTGGGCCTTTCTGCACTTGGCTTTACTCTGGAATATATCCCAGAATAGGGACCTGCTATCTGCATGTTAGTGCTGGCTATGGAAGGCCCTAGGCGAGACCTACCATGGTCTGTATTAGCTTGCAGCCAGCAGACTGCTATCCCGAGATAAACTCCACAATAAGGCCAAGTGCAGAAAGGGCCCTAGTCCAGCATCCCGTCTTGCACAGTGGCTCCCCAACTGGGAGTTCTCAAGCAGAAGACAAGGGTGAAACCCTTATCTGCTTTCATTGTCCTGCAAATGGCCAGTGCCAGCAGTGTCCATCACCACTTGTGCTTGATGTGATGCAAAAGGTGGAAGCTAAAAGAAAGTAGTACTAGGGTTGGAATAGATAGATTTGAACTGTGACAGTGGCAATTCTAGTTCAACCTATATGACAATTACCTTCTGTGGACTAGTGGATTATGCACACATTAGCCAACACTGAACTGAAACATGAGTGAAGTGGATAGAGACTCTGAGCTACTGGACATGGGCTGTGTTCACACTCAAGTTTGAATCCAGCTTCATTCCACCTTCATAGTGAGGAAGCACATCAGCAAGCTGACCAATCTTTTCATTTCCACATTATTGCTCCCAAAGATGAATTTTCTGAGTTAGATAATGCCAAAAGAAAATGGCTTGTCACTTTGCTGATGGGTTCTCTCACTCTGAAAGAGGACTGAAGCTTGATTAAAGCCATGGTGGGGTATTGCTGACCATTTTGCTCTTTTGTGGTCAACCACCCTGGATAATCTATGGAATCCAGGAATTCAAACTGTGGAATGTCTGAATTCAAACTGTGGATCAAATGACAAAGGTATTGCACTCCATTTCTCAAAGGCAGATTTTTAAAAATCTTGGTCTGAATTACTACCGCTTGCTTTGCGTAGGAGAACATCTTCCTGCGACATTAGCTGAGATCATTTTGTCCTTGCAAGTGACAAATGTTTAACCTTCATTCCCCCCTGGACAAAACGTTCCACACCCTGAATCTCAGAACAAAAGCTTTCCTTAATTGTGTTCCTCTAGGTGGAACACCCTTCCTATTACTCTCCACAATCAACCCGTTAAATCTTTTCCCCGTGAAAATAGCTTGGTTGTTCTTTCTCTTTTTAAAAATGCGATGTTATGGGCTGTTCTATAAATGATGATAAGAATAAACAAAATTATTGGCTTATAACCATCCAGTGACTGGCATCTCTCAATGTCTTACAGGGTAGATTCATTTCTCTTATATCTTTTAAAAACTGCTTTATGGAGGACGGAGGATTCCCTTTTCTTCATACCATGGTCTTCCTTAAACATGCTCTCATGATGTATATCTGGGTACTCTGATGATGCAAATTCTCTGAAGTGCATGATTGTTGCCATGCACACATGTGTGGCTGTCATTTCCAGCTGGGTTTGGTTCAACACATGTGCAGTAGCCTTTCCCAAGATTGCAGATCACATGTGCAAGTGTCCGGACAAGTTAAGTACTCGTGTTTTTTATGTAAAAGCCAGGTTTGAAGTTGATATTCCCCACAATAATGTGACTTGGGATATTACCCCAGTATCCCAGAGCTATGTTGGGATTGCCAGAGACTTGTGTAGCAACCACAATATACTGTTGGGATAATCCCAAGTTTTTGCACCTTGTTTGAATGCAACCTTAAGTCATGGCTTACAGGCATAAGACTGACAAAAAGACTATCCTAGGAAAAATTGTCATGAAAAAATATACCATAATTATTGTGCAACTTCTCTCTTTGATCAAACACAATAGAAATGAAAAAGTGTGAGCAGTCAGACCTAAAGATGGATTGAAGAAGGTTTAAAGTGAAGATGTGGCCTCAAGCTACATTTCCTGTTCATTGGGATTTGCTGTGAATATTTACAACCCTATAAAAGATTCATGTTGGTAACACTGGCATCTTCACTTCCTGATAAAGATTTAATATTACTATTGAAACTAATTCCTAATCCCTACAGTTGGAACTTTTCTAACGGTATACTGTTTAATATATGGATTTGTTTTATTTTTGATTTGGTTGGGAGGTTTATATTGCACCTTTTAATACCACAGAATTAAAATAGTATAATTATATATGCTATAATCAAAATGTCAGCCTAAAACAGGCAGCGTGAAACAGAAGAGGTTTTCTTGCATCACCATGCAATAAGCTATAAAAGCCACTAACCTTCATTAACAGTCTAGGTATCTATTATTAAGGAGGGGGAAATCTCTTTGGCTTTTATACTTTTTGTTAATTTGCTTTTCTTCAAGTAGATAGGAAATGCAGAGAGCCAGTGAACGTAAAATGACACAAACAAAAGTATTGTGTCTATACGATTCCTTTTAATCTCTTGTCTCCAGCTCCAAATGACCTTAATCTTAGCCTTCTGGATAATGGCCTACATTTCTCCATGGAAGGACAAAAAAAAAAATCTTAGTATACCACTGTGATTTTCAGAGCCATTGGCATCATGTAATTGCTGTGACCACAGAAAGTAGGGCACTCTGACAAAGCGTATATAATTTGTTCATGTAAACAACATTCTTAAGAATTCCGATCCCGGTCGTTTCTCAAAATGCCTTCAGGATCGCCACACATTTTTGTGAGCAGGGCTGTTTAAAGGAAAGCCAGAGACTCAAATGTCAATTTCAGTGTATAATGAGCATTTCCTTCCCCCACATCTCACATTGGAGAAACAGCTGTCTTCTGGCTGTCATCCACATGTAGCGTATTTGTGATTAAGAACTGGCTGCTGCTAAACCAAATTTAATTAAGAATAGCCTTTCTTGAGTATCCCCGTTGCTTTCCCACTGGATGCCATTACCTTTCCTAACTACTCAAGGAAATTGTGTTAGCAGAGGGTTATTAATTAAAGCAAAAGTGTTCAGCGTTCATTATAAATGACTAATACTATTTCTGCCCTTTATGATGTATTGCTGCTAGGTCTGTGCTGATGAAGAAATAATAATAATAAAAATAATAAAAATTTAAGTGATACCCTCCATTCAGATAGAATGTTCCCTTAAGGCAGAATTACAGTTTAAATCTTTTCTAATTATAGCTTAATAGCAGCCTGTGCATGGAAAGTAAAACCATTAAGCCTTCTTGGGTTCCCACCACTTTTTCCTGTTTTGCCAGCCAAAATTCTGGCCGTGGCTTTGGGTGTGGTCAACTTGTAGCACTTCTGATCCATATCTGGGGTTTCTAGAGAAAAAAAAAGTATCACCTAATTTGGTTTCACAGTATTTTCTCCTACAGGTTTTGAGCCTTCTCTTAAAATTTTCAAACCAAAACAGAAAGTTGCCTTCTGACTGTACTTTGCCCAGGTCGCTTTCTCTAAATTTCTAAATAGCTTTTGGCATGCTGGTGCATCAGTGTATCTTTTAAACCCCTTTGTACAACAAGAGGGTATTGGAAGGACCAACCAGTGTGATGTCATGTTTGGACAGTTCATGGGTGGGATTGTTCGCATACTGGTCTCCTCCTTTCCTCTCTCATGAACATTCTAGGCTAGAGAGAGTGGATTAGAGATGAGATGAGAACACAATGAGGGCCACATGGTCCTGTCTCTGAGGCACTTCTAAGCTGCTTTTTTGTTAAATGGTGAACGTAGCCTAAGGGTGCATTCCCACTTGACCTATTCTGGTCCGGGTGGGACTATATTCTGGTGCAGGTTGGATTTTCCGGCCGGGAACAACACTGAGCGCGCATTTTGGGTTGTTCCCATTGCTTGCCGGTAAACCAGACCCGCAAGTGCGCAGAAACACATCAGAGGTTTTAAAACGGTACAGTGCGGTGCGGCAGTTTTTCTCAAAGGAGAGGACAGGAGACATCAGGAAAAGAGGGAATTGTCAGGAAAAAGCAGATTTCCACTTCTGCGTAGGGAAACGGAAGAGAGGTGGAGCAAGGAGCTGCCGCTGTCACTGCCAGGCTCAATATTGCCTGGGAGCCCCCCCTCTACTCGGCCAAGCCATGGTTCATGGCAGCGAGCCCAGGGCCCCTTTCCTCCTTCTCTTCACCCACCCACAAGACAATGAGCCTGCCATGTGTGCAAAAGCAGATTGGAGGATTCTAGAGCACACAGATTTACCTGAGACTGGTCTGTTGTGATGGGTATCTGCATTTCTGTCAATGTGAGGAGGTCATTAGGACCTTCTTTGCAAAAAATGTGGATGATCTAAACCCATAAACTATAGAATTAAGTTGTTGCAAATGAGTATTACAACTCATATGAGTTGCATATGAGTAAGTTGTAAATACAGTTTATAAAACATGATTAAGATACATAAGCCATCAATCAGATATTTTAGGATCTACCCTAAAGTAAAAATTACATTACAAGCTATTACTCCTTTAAAGTATTAATTATGCATGTATGATTTTAAAAAGCAATATAGTACACTGAATCTGTCTAGCCATGAACTCATACACTTATCAGTCTAGACTGAACTACCAAATTAACCCTTACTTAAAAGGCACTCCCTCTCTTCAGGAAACCTGGGGAATTCTGCAAAGAAGTCTAGGAATCTTAAAATACTCAGCCCTTACATGCTAGACATTTTCCTGTATCCTTAGGGAAAGTTATAGAAATGAAACATGTTCATGTAACATCAATAAGTTTGATAGATTTTAGGCCAAGAGTAGTTTCAGGATTCAATCCAAAGGCACAAGAAATTGCTTTCCTGCCAAAGCTAAGCAGATTTAGGGTGTGATCAGACACGCTTAAAGGGGTAGGTCCTGGGAGAATTGGAGTTGGGGACACCGGGCACTTTACCCTTGCAAATTGCCTTTTCCTCGTACTGTGAATAATAAGGCTGAAGGTGGCTCTTTTTCCCCCAGTTACATTGGGTGAGAAGCTTTTTTCCCCAGTTGCATTGGGAAATCTAGATGAATAAGAACATAAGAGGAGCCCTGCCAGATCAGGCCACAGCCCATCTAGTTCAGCTTCCTGTCTCAGACAGTGGCCCACCAATTGCCCATGGGCATCCCAAGCAGAGACAAGGGCAA
>MTQE01001134.1:27921197-27935128 GCA_014337955.1 Aspidoscelis marmoratus | reverse complement strand
GTGGGCCACAGGATGCTGGACTAGATGGGCTGTGGCCTGATCCAGCAGGGGTTCTTTCATGTTCTCTTATGTTCTTTTATGGAGTTAACACTTAATTAAATCACAAAGCTGCAGCAATGGTGCCAATGTGTCCACATGCCCAGTCAGATGCTCTGGTTGAACCTCCTTCACCCAGAAGAGGTGTGAATGGAGTGTGCAGATTTCTGGCAGTCATCTAGGTAAGTTTTGGAGCATAAATTTGTGCTCCATACCTATCCTGGCTGTGGGATATTCTAGCACACCTGGAACCCCTTCTATTATAGAAGTGTCTCCATGCAATGTGTACGCTCCATCTGGAAGCCTACCCAGAGCGTCCCTTTCTGCAAAGTGTGAAAATGCCCTAAGTGACATATGATCATGTTTCATTGTGCCTTCTGGATGTGCTCTTGCTCATTTGTGTGTAATATATCAAAGCAAAGGAAACACCCTCTGATATGCTGATATAAACAAAATGCTAAATTCGTGATACTTGCTGTCAGCTGTTCTGACCAGTGTTGCTTGGAGCTGTAAAATTTCTGAGTGCACAAGGTTGGGAAAAAGTTCAAGAGTAGATCTAACAAGTACATTTGAGCATGATCATATATGACCCAGATTCTGTATAAATTAGACCCTATTGAATATGTATAAGTTCACAACATCCTTGTTGATAGCTCTTCTCTATCTGCTTTGTCAAAGAAATGATGGTTTGCCTTTTTTACATTTGTCGGTCTTCAGCTAAATTCTGGAGTGATCTCACCAGCTGAGCATGCTTTTTAGTCAAAACTAGAGCTCTAGCAACTTATATACTAGACAAGTTGCTCATGCAGGTCAAATGTTTGCCATTCTACACAGAAGTAGCAACCGGGCAGCCCTCACACCTGATATCCATTCGTTGTATAAACTCTCATCCTTTGAGATTGACAAGAACATACTTATGACTTTTTCCACATCTAGCTGTCTTATGTAATGGTTGCTGCTATAAATTCTGACTCACTATTCCCTTGGCCTCTCACTGTGGACTTTATCTGTTCACACCCTAATGGAACACTTTCTACTGAACTGAGCCTCTTGTGCTGCCATCCGTTCCAAGGAAAATGCACATAATTATGATCTTCATGTGGAAAATTAATGCAAAAAACTCCCTAGTAACGTATCTCACTCTTGTAACTACAGTATGGGTGATCCTTTAGTATTCCTGCACATCAAAAGAGCATACGAGATATTTGCATGTGAATAAGCAAGCTAAGCATATATCTGGGAAACAAAGAATTATCTCTTGCTTTTGCTTCTGTGAGTTTCATTTGCCTAAATGCATGGGGGCCTAAGGGACCTTTTCTGTGTCTAGGATTCTGGCCCAACCAACTGCCTTCAGTCATGACATGTTATTAGTGCAGTCCATAATGTCAGCATTTGTGCATAAAAGCTGCATTGCACTTATTTATTTATTTCTAGTAATTTCTATCCTAACCTTTGCCAAAAACTTGCTCTAGAAACTAAGTACCTTTTGTTTTGACAAATCAAAACCAAGGCTAGTCATAAATATTTGAAGTCAGTTGTTTATACCCTCCTGATAAACATTTTGACCTAAAAGAATGTTAAGGACTTTTGAAAAGCACAGTGAAAGTTATGAACTGGGGCTGTGTTCAGACATAAGAAAAGGGGTGCCTCAGAGAGACAGCGTGTGGCCTTCATGTTCCCAAACCTTCTCTAATCCACGTTTTCTGTCACAAAATGTTTTGGAGAGTGAGGAGGGGCAGACTGGTGTGTGGACAATCCCAACTAGAACCTTATTCTAAGCTACCTCAGAGGTGTCTCAGAGATGCTTTTTCTTTTTCTTTTTGCTGTGTCTGTTTGCAGCCTGGCTGTATTTGCAATAAAAATAGCACCTCTGAGGTGGTAGTTCACAGGTGGGATTGTTCTCATGCCAGAGTGCCCCACCCCACTTTCATGAACATTCTAGGCTAGAAAAGGTAGATTATTAGAGATGATTTGAGGACATGATAAGGATCACATGGTATGGTCTCTCAGGTGCTTCTGAAGTACTTTAGGGTTGTTGTTGTTTTTGCTATATGTGGGAACAGCAGCCATTATCTCCTCTGTTTTGCTTAGACCATGTTTGTTTCTACAGTTGGTACAGAGCTCAGACTGAATACAAGAAGAAGAAGAAGAAGAAGAAGAAGAAGAAGAAGAAGAAGAAGAGCTGGCTTTTCTAGCCTGCTTTTCTCACCCATTTAGGGGGACTCAAATTGGCTGCTAAAGCTTTCTGTTCTTCTCCCCCACAACAGAACACCCTGTGAGGTCGGTGGGGCTGTGAGAGCTCAGAAGAGACCTGCGACTAGCCCAAGGTCACCCAGCTGGCTTCATGGGGGAGGGCAGAATTGAACCCGGTATTCCCAGTTAAGAGTCCGGCTCCCTAACCACTAGACCAAACTGGCTCAAGAGTCTATTAGCTGATTTTTGTGTTCTGCTTTTAATTTTTTGTCTAATTGTCTCTTAAATTTATGGTTAGATGCACACATCTCCCTTGAGAGAGTCGGAGCGAGAAAGCCTTTTTGATGATGATGATGATGATGATATTTGCAGGATGACATTGCTGCTGCTGTGCGGTACCATTGATTCAATTTTGGTTCCTTGTGACCAGTGTTCTTTTAGGTCAAAATGCTTATCAGGGTATAAACAACTGACTTCAAATATTTATGACTCAACGGATTAATGCTCACAGTTTTGATCTTGTGTCTCATCTGTCTACTATGCCCATATCTTGTAGTCCATGGTATTGTGGCCAAAATATCAGTTTCTGCTTTCTGGAAATTGCTTTAATTTAGGACTGATCAATTGGTCCTTCTTGCAGGGCTATTCTTAAGCCCTTTCTGGTGCAGACTAGCAGAGGCCCCAATCCCTCTTACTATGGCTTGTCTGCATTGGACTAGACCCCGGGTGGGGATATATATCCCTCTTCACTGGTAGCATTTTAAAAGTAGTCCACAAGTGGAAAACGTATTGGTATAGCAGGCCTTGATAAAGCCTTGGCTGGAAAACTGATGGACTTTCATGAGGAGAAAATGAACGGGAATTGTAGACCCTGGTTCTGATCCAAACCATAAAATGTGCAGTGTAAATCAGCTTAGTGCCTTCCTAGTGCTGCTCTGTTCAGTCTGTACCTATATTTGTCTTTCTAGAGCTCTTGCCTTGATATAAGGCCATGGAAAAATATACAGGCCACCAGGGCTATATCGTTTTGACCTTTGTGACTGTGAATAAATGACAAGTCTAACTTTAGAGATGTATGTGACACAATTAAGAACACAGCAAATTTGGAGTAGGCTGATAGTCTAGTTCTGACAGCACATCATTCTATTTGAGTTAACTCCTGGGTCTTATTCTATCCTCTAAACAAGTATTCATATTACTATTTTGGTGATACAAAGGATCATTCAATCAGTGCCCCAATAAAATCAGGCTGTGGCATGCATGAGCTAACGAAGTAGTTGTGAAGGGATCCTTTTACTCTCAATCTGCTCCTATTCCTTTTCATGGGGTATGAGTCCTGTATTACGAGGACTCAACAAAAGTACTGACGCACTTTGCAGTTCACATCAGCAATGAGAATCCCATAAAACCATACATGAAACCTTTTAGGGTAAAACCGCCAAATGCTTTCTAGGGGTTCCTCTTTCTCTTCCTCATTCTAAGCAGACTGAATACTTGGTCTCTTACCTTTCTGCTGTCAGAGAGCAGCAAAGAATCCGAGAAGCTGTTCTTTTCTGCTGTCACGGGGCTCAGTGCCACATCACGAATGACAGCAGGTCAGAACATTTGCAAGAAAATTCCTCTCTGGAATGATAAAAATCTGTCACCTGGCACCTGTTGGACTTTACTGACGTAATGATCTTATGCAAGGGGAGGCACCTGCTGCCTATAGTATAATCTAACCAATCTGCTATTGATTTCAGCATGACAGCTGCATTCTTCGCTCATGAATATACGCTAAAGCGGACGGGTAAATATTTAACCTCAGCAAATGTCAAGTTTGAATGCAGTTATGCATCGGCTTACACAAGGCCTTTCAAAATGTCCCATCTGACTAGTGAGCAGAGAAAGTGTGAGGCTGCTTACACCTGGGCTTGAGGAGAAGGGAAAGCTATTGTCCTTAGGTGCTGAAGCTTTTAACAGCAAGTTCTGGTACTTTGTAGTAAAAAAAATAAAAGAGCTAGAGAGACTCATGGATTTTGAACATGGTTAGCCTCAAAGTTTTCCGCTAGAAAACCTGTACAAAATGCTTTTAGTTTTAAACTTGTCTCTAAAATTACCAGATTTCTAACAGAATATATTCATTTTGAGGTGATAGCTTAGGAAAAGAAAAAAAAATACAATTTGCAAATCCAGGGCCATCTAAAAAGCTGCAGTGAAAGTTTTCAAAACAGCTGTTAACACCCCTTCAGATATTATTGAACTTTCATTTTTAAAATAAGCTACTTTGAACTAGTGTGTTTGAGGCTCCCCCTTGTGGAGGCACTTCAATGTATCACAGTGAAAATAAGGGGCTTTCTGTCTTTGTACTATACAGCTAAAGACAAGAAAAGTGTTTCTAGTATTATTCACCAATCATCCATTTGCTAGTTAGATTGCTGTTCATTGTACAGGTAAGTAGCGATGCTTCATCCATCGGAGCTGGCTATCAAGGGGTTGTTGTGTGCTACTTGGACAGCTCTTGATTTTTAAGAATTACACTTCAACAGGTAATAGTACATTAGCCAATCAGAAAGCAGATATAGGATGCCTCCAGATTTAAAATTAAAAATGGGAACTTAGTGCAAAGGAGCTTCACTGGTAGAATGGATCCTCCCTACATTCCCCTGGTCCTATGATGCAGCAGGCAGGGCTCCTCTGATCACATGGTCAGCCCCTTCCTTTCTGAGAGAAATGCTGCCTCTCAGAGGGGCCTAATGTTTCCTGGTGAGGGTGAACCCTCGTGACAGCTCACGTGATCTGGCCCAAACAGCCACAAAAATGCAAAGAGAAGGGATAATCCACAGCTAAAGCTGAGTTAATTGTTTTGTTTTGTTTTGTTTGCTGTACAGCATCAAGCTTTGCTTTGTAGGGACTGCAAAGCGTTCTCAGGTTGCCTCCAGTCCAGACAGCTGTTTAAACTTGCAGTTTAGTGATACATTGATGTATACCCACTGCAAAGCAAAAATTGATTGTCCTGAGTAAGAAAAATAACTCCATAGTTTTCTGTTTTGAGAGCCATTGGAAGAACGAGGGTTTAGGTGCCACACACAGTCACGTGGATTCAGAGAGCCAATCAGTTTTCAAGCTGCGCTTCCAGGTTTAGCATCTTCTTGTTTGTAGTTCTTGTTGTTCCACCTGTATTTGCATGATAATGCGATCTAACTGCATCCTGCCTGGCCAGCACTAAGGAAAATGTGCTGTTACGGTTGACTACTGGGAAATGACAATGAAGGATCAATCGTCCTGGATGATTGGGACTGTGCATTCTATTCGCTTGGAAGCACCCTTAGAGGCTGTCTGGCAGTTAGAAAGCAGCTCTGCAGCCCCTGCGAAGCATACCTCTTGTCTGGGTGCAGCCTTAGTGAGTATTTGCGTGGAAGACTACAAGGAGATTGTGCAATATTTCTTCTTCTCGCAGCTGTAGAAAATATACCAACTTTGCAGAATTTATTCTGAATATTCTCTCTGTGTTTGCACTTATGGGTATGGGGGGGGGAAGGGTGACAGCTGCCATTTCTGTACCCTCTAACATGAAACTTGAAAACGGCATTGCCTTCAGATGAGTGACAGCCAGTTTCAAAGGAGAAGAGAAGCAGAATCTGTGGAAATGGCAGCTCATGCAATGAATAAAGTTGCTCTAAGCAAGGCATCTGGATTGATGCAGAGATCTGTGGCTTCCCCAGCTAGTCTCTTTTAGCCTCGTGGGAGCTGTCACTACTCTGAAGCTTTCTTCTCTTAAGAAGACAGGTAATGTTAAACAGGCAATACTTTTTCTGCCCAGACAATCCAGGTGACATTTGAGGGCATGCATGCCCATCTATACCCTGGAATGATAGGCAGTTTCAAAAGAAGTCAAGATACCAGGTCAGGGTGTTTCCCCACTCATGCATGATCATAGATGAAGGGTCTCCTTCATGAAATCTCTTTCCATTGTAGCATTCCATGATACAATGGAATTGCACAAAAGGAGACTTGTTTGGAGAGGGCATGTTAAATCAGAGGGCCTGTTTGTACTCCCCTACTCATTAGATAGCCCATGTGGCCAGATGAGTTTAGGGGCTGTCCTGTTAATGTTATGGTGTGCACCGTCCTCACTAAGATGCCCTGAACCCAGGAATGTTGGACAGTTACTACCTAGTGGTTCCCACCGGCATATATGCCTGAAGGAAGAGGACTATCTGGACACAGTTGCTGTTAATGAGGTCTCCGCTGAGCTAGTGGCTTATACTGTTAGCTTTTCCTTCTGCCAGTTTCTTTCTCCCTGAATTGGCACTGGTTTAGATGTCTATTGGGGTAGGAACAGCAGGAATGAGAACTGTTGATTCTCCTTGATCTTGCTGGGTTTTACTATCCCATGGAGTGACTATAATGAGGAGAGTTGGGGTGCAGGGCTATGCTCCTGTGTCCAAGGCTGGCACCAAAGATTAGTCATGGGAGATATTAATTCAATACCCTGGGATGAACTTGAGGGGTTCCTCAGGGCTTGGTCATCTATTCCATGCTTTTAATCTTAATTTATCTTTTTGGGATAGATTCTTGCCCTAAGCTGTCTACAAAACTAATTATCCCATGGTTTTTAATTCTTGTATTAGGTCCACATCCAGCTGACAGCCAAATATCCTGCTAGCAAGAAATGGCATGGAATATTGATGCCCTTGCTAGCCAAACAGTGCTGTAACTGGTGACTTCTTTGCACATTCTGCTGACACACCCATCTGGGTACTCAAACAGTGCTGAATACCTGGATGTACAAGATGGCATTGCCATGCACGTGTGGATGTCTGTTTCGTTCTCCAAATACACGTGGCAGATAGAGCTATGATGGCAGCTCTGTCCATAAGATTAGTGACATCACCATTACTGGAAAACCTGTGAGCAGTGCTGGACTTTCCAGCACTAGTTCTTCATAGTCAGGTTCCCACTGGGAAATTTAATCTGGATTTAAACCAGTGTTTTTTTAAAATCAGCAGCGAGGTCTGGTTTTTTGTGTTCCACTGTTAGCTTATAATGTGGACTTGCAGGGGAGAAACTCCCTCCCCTCTCTCCTCTGTCATACCCTGACTTCATCAGGGTGGGCAATTCAACCCCCACCCCTATATAAGCCTGTCCCTGATTCAGTTGATGGAGTCCTTTGGCAGCAGTTTTTGTTCACTTCTCCCCCCCCAGCACAGCTTCTCATGTTAACAAGGCAGTAGAAGATTAAAGATTAACTTCCTGTTTTCTCTGTTTTGTTTTCTCCTTGATAGAATGAGTAATATTTAATGATAAGAGTGCTATGAGAAACAACCACAGAAAGAAGAAAGTGCTTTTGGAAATTCCTAAGATCCGTGGTTCAGAGTGGTGTGAAATGGCAGCAGGGAGGGAAAGAAGGAGGGAGGGAAACAGGGAGGCTTTTAGAATTGAACACTGTTACAGCCGATCAGTGTGAAATGATGGGGAACCAGGCAAAAGACACAAATGGAAGGAAGAAGGGAAAAAGTAGGCGGGCTTTTTCATGGAAGCTGCCAATTTGTTACACTGATCTTGTGTTACAAATGTTACAATCTGCAGGCTCTGTTAATTCTTTGCCTATCCCCTTCCATTCAGGCAGCCCAATGACAGAGAGCCAGGCACAGGAAATCACAGCTTATCATTGGAACAGGGGAAACTGAATTGAATGCTCCTAAAGCATGGCTCCCTCCCCCTTAAACCCGCTTGTATTCCCATTGTTAAATAGTGAAGATTATTTCTAAATCCAGCAGCATTTATTGATTTGGATATAGATAATCTGTGTTTTGGGACCTTTAACCCTCAGAAACTGTGGATTCTTTGAAACTTTGGGAACAGTGAGTGCTCAAAACAATTTCAAAGCTGTTTAAATCTTGAATGGAATCACACCCCATGGGTTTTAAGGGGGTTAAAGTGGGGCTATAGTTGAGTTGCCCTCAGATACATGAGACAGCCTCACCATAGTGGCACCATAATAGCACTATATTCCCCAACTTCAAACAGGGATACAAATTTGTATGTGAGAGATGAAATTTTATATCCTCTTTTGTTGGCAGGGCAGAAGACACAATGCACACAAAGTGTAAGAGACACAGAAAATCTTGTTGGCATCCCAGGAAATGGGATTAACTAGACAGCAATTTCATTTTGCAGCAATGACCATTTCTAGATTTTGAAGGAGATGAATAGAATAGCTGCCTGTGGAATCTTCTATTAATAGCATGAACCTGATTAAATTAGAACTGGAAGCAGACTGTTGACAGAGATGGCTATATAAGAGCTGCCATGGAAACGCAGAGGTCAGTATTGCTTGAACAGCTGATGGAAGCTTTTCAGCTACATTAAGAGTGTGAAGAACTAAACAACAATGAATTTGCCAAATTGTTCATGGGTGTACATTAAGGTTACAATACTGTGCGCACTTACCTGGGTGTGAGCCCTACTGTTTTGAGCAGATGCATGAAAATATGTGAGCGTGAACTGACTGTTGATGTAAGTATGCAGTGAGCCCATTGCTGTGGTTGTTTCTGTGTTGCCCTAAATGTGAATATTAGCCATTTTGTGAGACTTTGAATGAAGCTACAGGACGCTTATGTGTCTCTGTCTGTGGTCACACCTTCACTTTAATCTTTCTTCAGTCCATCATCAGACTCCACTGCTCACACCTTTTTAGTCCAATCAGTTTTATTTGTGGACTTGCCTCCCTCAATTGTACTTTCCTGAGTCCTGATTTGTGCAGGTCTCAAACTGTTGTAGAGTGCTAATCCGTTTCTGTTTTGGGGGGTATGATCAGGGAAGGTGGTGAACCAGAATATAGTGTGTGGATCCTGCATGAAGTTGCCTTCCCTTTCATCCAGTGTGTGATTACACACTGTAGAGTCACAGAACTTTTATCCTATCAGAGCAGAGGGGGTGTTGTGAGGGTAGAGAGGGGTGGAGATCTAAAAACAAAAAGGTGTGCGCATAGTGACCCAAACTGAAGAAGGATTATCAGGTATTGGGTGTGGTCAGAGTTAATACATTTTGAGTCCTGCTTCTTAATCAGACTATGGCCATACTCTATTGAAATGATTTATAAATCACCAATAAGACCGGCTTAATGTCCTTTAAAAATACACACAATTTAAACATAAAAGACAAAATAACTAAAAAGAGTTGTAAGAATTAAGGTATTTACATGATGGAAATGGGGCATTTTGTACACTTCAGTTCAGTTCATCTATTTGATGTATTAATAGGCACCAAATTGCCTCAGAGTGCTTGAAAATGTTGCCTGTTTTATAGCCTAACAAAAGGTGCTTTGAAAGAAGCTATGCCTAGGAAAATAGCTATAGAAGCTACTTGGGCCATCAGTGACAAGGCTGAACTCAGGTGTGTGTCTAAAATACCACATGGTGGGCTAAGGCTTGGAGACTAGAGTTATTTTTTCTCCACTTTCCAATAAATTGCCATTACTGGGGAGTATGGCAGCCTGGCATTCAAACTGGGATGGAGGTGCTTGTCTAATGAATTGCCACAAATGCTTGTGAGGATGCAGACATAGTTGAAGAAGAAGAAGAAGAAGAAGAAGAAGAAGAAGAAGAAGAAGAAGAAGAAGAAGAAGAAGAAGAAGAAGAAGAAGAAGAAGAAGAAGAAGAAGAAGAAGAAGAAGAGTTGGCTTTTATATCTGCTCTTCTCACCTTTACAGGGACTCAAACCTTCTATTCTTCTCCCCACAACAGACACCCTGTGAGGTCAGTGGGGCTGTGAGAGGTCAGAAAAAGAGCTGTGGCTAGCCCAAGGCCACCCGACTGTCTTTGTGTAGGAATGCAGAACTGAGTCCACCACTCTAACTACAAGACCCAGTTCCATGGTAATATGAACCATTTACCTTCATCTGCCCTGGATTTAAATTGATTCCAGTCAGTGAACTGTTCAGAGTCTCCATGTGCTTCACCTGAAGTCGGAATAATAGTTTTCATTTTTTTTTTTGCTGCTCCAGCAGTTATGGTGTCCCAGGCTCGGGAGCTAAGCAGATCAAGCATGGTTAGTGCTTGGAACGGAAATGGTGTAGTAGTTGTGGGAGTGGACCTGGATCTGTACAATGTTTTTAAAGGCTGTTGCTAATCTATAGCAGACAGAACTGGGCTGTAGGGAGGGAGAGACCTTGAAATGGCTGTGCCAACTCCCATCCTGTTGGTCATGTTTCAGTGATCATCCCTGGAAGAATCCTAAACTCTGTCTCCTTATGCGTATGCCTAGCAGGAATCTTCTGGATACAAATCTTGGTTAAGGGGAACAGCTGTCAATTTGTTACACTTGGTTTAGAACCCAGCAGACTTGAGGCTGTAGTTCAGTTGATCCACTGGACTGAGCTGTCCAGAAATTCCTTCTTTTTGGTATCTATATAGGAGGATTCCAAGAGTTAGGAACTGAGGGTACTGCTGGCAGGGTCATAGAAGAGTATAGTTTCCTCGGTTTTGGGTACACCCTGGATGTTAGACTGGGGTCATCTGCCACCATAGATGTGAACACATCCTCTGCTTCCTCTGCTTTCACAGTCCTTTTGGACGTTCAGCTTCAGTCTTCAGAAATTTAGATCCAAAATCCATTTCCTATCAGAAATTCTAGATCGCAGCTTCTGTGATTTTTGCAAGGAGTAGTCTAGCACAGACTGACATCAAAGGAAGTATCAGTTCTTCATGCCAACAGCTCATCTCATGAAAACAACATGTGCTGCAACTTTAGACAGCCATCTGTGTAGGCAGCAAAGATGTGCAGGAGCAGCCGGAGATATTTGTAGAGTTCATGGCAAAAGAATATTAAATGTGAAAGCAGCTCACAGTGAAAACCTCCACAGGACCCCCAACTTCAGGCAGGTTTGTCTCGTCTCCCACCCATGTGTATTTTTGCCTAGAACTGTAGCCACAATCAAATAATTGCACAGGCATTTTCAGAGGTTAATGCAACAAAATGAAAAGGGCACATGAGCCATTGCTTAAAGGTGACTTTTCAGTGCTGTCAGATCTGTTCAGTGTTCTTTTGGAGTACAGTTACCATTTATCTTTAGTCTGTGCATCTGATACATACTTGGGACTTATCTTCAGCCAAAAATGAGTTTGGGCAGTGTTGACTGGTGGGACAGGGGTAGGAGCAAGGTGGCAATTGCACCTTGCCTTTGATTGCACCAAAATACATTTTGATCTGCCATCTTTACTATCTGAAAGGAAACTTGACTTGTCAAGTAAACTTCCCGTAACATCAGCGGCACTTTTGTGGTGCCATGAATGGACAACACTGAGCCTTATTGCACATTCAGTGAGGATGCATCTCCATGAATGCCGCATTCTGCTCCTGCTGTGCTGCAAGAGGGAGGAGGAGGAGAAAAGTTGACCTTTACATCCCACTTTTCTTAACCTCAAAGGGAATCAAAGCAGCTGACAAACTGACACCCTGTGAGGTAGGTAGAGCTGTGAGAGCTCGGGAGAACTGTGACTAGCCCAAGGTCATCCAGCTGGCTTCGTGGAGGAGGGCGGAATCAAACCTGGTATTCCCAGGTAAGAGTCCAGCTCCCTAACCACTAGACCAAACTTTGCACATGTGTTCATTGTTGCCACAGTGACCAGGCAACACAGCATGCAGCTGTGCCACCCCATTACAACCTCAGTGTCATCTCTTCCACCCAGAAGAAGTGTGGATGGAGTATGCAGGGCTTTCACAACGCTGCCATTTGTACAGTAGTAGAACAGTTAAAACTCCTCTACTACTATACAGGCAGGGGACACTCCTCCACGCGCAAGGTTGCCTCTTGTATAGAAGCAGTTTTGTGTAATGCAGATGCAACTGGTGGGAGTGTCCCAGGACTCCCCCACAAAGGTAAGTGCAAATTTGCCCAATGAAGCCTTTTTGCTATTATACCACAAAGTCTGCATAAATATTGCTTGCTTTCAAAATATAGCATTAGTACTGCAAGTACAAAGATAATATTAGCCAATTAATGATATTAATCAATAAGATCTTAAGACACTTTTTCTATATATGTTTAGAAAACTGGTGAAGACATACCTATTTATATTGGTCTTTGGATGAGGAAACAGTGCCTCCTCTACATTTTTAGGCACTGTTTTTGTTTCATTTTAAATTTTGTTTTTAATTGTTTCTTCTTGTAACCTCTCCTGAGACCTCTGTGTACAGGATAAAAATACAAATCACTAAACAAAGTGGCATTTGTGGATTTTTGCAGTAAAAAAATCAAATCAACATTTGGATTTTGTCAAATTTGCTGAATGTTTTTAAAGTGCTTCTTCTCCAGACTCTGAAACACAGCCAGGAATTACAGAAGAACCAGCTATAGTTTTTGTTGACAACTGTGACTTTCTGACTTTGATTGCTTACATACTGCTTTAAAAAAACAAAACAAAAAAAAAACTCCATACCTTAAAGCACAGCTATTTTTTACAGATAACTCAGGTTTGAGAAATAATAAATTTACTTTTTCCAGAGACCAGAGGGTGGCAGTATAGAATATGCTTGATAGTCTGGAAATTATTCTTCTGATAAAGAAAAAGCATCATCATAATAATAATTTTAAAAAGTGTTAACACTCAAATGGAGCTGGAGTCCTGAGATCATCTTGCCTTAGGCATGGCTGGGCAGCTCCTTTGCAAAATTAAAAGGCATTTTCACCAGCACTCTCAGCTAGCCATTCTAGAAACACACTATCCAGGGACCATGCAAACGTCTGGAAACTGGGCCTCTGGTGCTTGAGTGACAAGTCTTTGTCAATTGTCATGCTTCTAGGCTCAGTTATTTACGTGATTAGCAGAGTTTTATGGTACCACTATTCAGTCCAAAATGAAAGTGACTTTGACTTTTCTCAATAAAGATGCTTGTGAACGAAAAAATAGTGGATTGGTTTGAACCAAACAACATAGGGCGTATCCCCATGGAAGTCGGTTGTTTCACTTGTGACACATGTCATAAAAATCCACGTTGTAACTTGCAATAATCGTCCCCATGTGGTTTGGGGCAACATGGATTCAAATCGTGCTTGCCTATCCCGATGGAAGCCACAGTGTGAAGCCACATCTTTTTTTTTCCCTATCCACCCCCTCCCCTGATAAGAAGCCGGGTTGATGTCACCATAACCTGTCCCGCCTGCTGCAGCGATGACAGGCAAACACCTCCACAAACACAAAGATCATTCCTGTCCTTGGCCGCCACTGTTAAAAGCATAACCAAAAGTTAGTTAAAAGCATAACCAAAAGTTAGTTAAAAGCATAAAAGCAGATCATTCCCTTCCTTGGCCACCACAGGTTAGTGGAGGTGCACACATCTGCATGTTTTTATTGCCCTGAAATTCTGGTTCTGAAATTCTAAAGAGAATCTTTTTTCTTTTTTTTTTCTTTTTTAAAATTAATTTCAATTTTTTAAATACATTCAACAACAATGGTACAAATATTTAGCTTTACTAGCTATGGAGTTGAGGCTTTAAAGGAAAACAACAAACAGCAGAAACAGGGAGCAGAGGCAAAACCCTGCCTGCTAATATTGCAGCCATCAAGCTCTGCCTCAAATAACCCAGGAGCGTCTGCATGACCCCAGGACAATACATGCTAGCTCCCTATTTCAGAAGGAGTACACTTGCTAAGTGGGGTTTTTTTTACATGTATTGTCTCGCATGTAGCCCATATTAGGGCTTTGCATGGAGACAC
>MTQE01001134.1:27877523-27921163 GCA_014337955.1 Aspidoscelis marmoratus | reverse complement strand
CATGTATTGTCTCGCATGTAGCCCATATTAGGGCTTTGCATGGAGACACTTTCGAGGCAACCTCAGAATACTTTTACAATATTTTCTGCATGGGGACAAGCCCATACAGTTCAGTTTGCATTTGAACTGGGTTAAGTAGGCTCAGGCCAGTTTGAGCCCTGAATGAGAAAAAGACCCCTTTTTAAGGGCAATTGTGGTCAAACACCAACCAGATCAAAACAAACCAGGTGGTTTGACCTATTTGAACAAATTCATTTCGAGTGTGTGTGTCAGTATATCTATTTCTCAGTGATATTTTTCTTCCTAGCCTTTGCACAGATTTCACTCCCTTGTTCGTTTGTAGCCACCTTTCCTAAAATCCCAAGGCAACTGACAAGATCAGCTGAAATGGTGTCTGCATAGCACAACATCCCCCCCCCCACACGCAGTTCTGTTGAATAAAATCATTGACACATTATTTTAGGTTGTTGCACTCAGATGTACAAAGAGACTGTACATATTTAGGAAGCACTATTCCAAACTGGGAGGCTTATACTTAGAGAAAGGAGCATTGCCTGTAACAATTCTGGCAGGCATTTTGGCTGCCAATTTCTGATCACTGAACTGTGGCCCTCTGAGGCGTCACTCTTGGTGTTTCCCTTTATCAAAGTCAATGTGATATTTAATTAACTGCTGAATTTATGCTAAGAACAATTTCAAAATATTGTAAATACTGTTTGTACAACATGTTCTGCCTGCGCTATTATATCCCTTGAAATACAGCTGTGGTGCATCAAAAGTTGTCAAATGACAGCGAGCACATTATCTCAAAGTACTATGGTAAATTTTAATGGTAATAAGGAGTACTCAAATATCCTATTTTCATATGATGCTGTGGTGTTCTGAAGGGCCATTTTATCAGGGGACAGTTATCTTTTGGAAAATGCCATCTACCTGAGGGACTGGGAAGACTCCAAGAAGGAAAGAGGGGTGTATTTGAAATTGCTTTTCTTGCAGTGCCTGAGAAGCAGATTTATGGGGTTCTGGGTCATAAGAGTTATGCCAACAGGCTGCATATGGGTCTGTGGGAACAATGCTGGAGGGGGAGGAGGGAAGAGTTGGGATTTAAACCCCACTTTTCTCACTCTTAAGGAGACTCAAAGGCTAGGACAACTTCAGGTCATCTTCAGGTCTTGTTATTCACATTATCTTTATTGAGTTAGTTTTCCAAACCAGCCTAGCTGTTAGATCATTTTAACCAGAATCCTCTTTTCCAGACAACTTTAAAGTGCTCTACATCCATTCCTGCACGTACGAAGCGTCCGCGGCCGTTCGGGGAGAGAAGCATTCACACATGCTTCTCTCCTTGACAGCAGCGGGCACACCCCCCCCCCCAATTTGTGAGTCCCCTGTCCTATCTACCAGGGTCACTGTCGCTGGTAGATGGCAGACTGGACCGACGATTCAGTGGCTCCCATCTGCCATCTACCAGAGCTGGTGCACCCGCGCGATCGCCGGCCGGGCAAGGTTGCCGATGGCCTCGCTCGCGGGGACGTGGCTCTTTCCCAGCCCCGGCAGCTCCATTGCAGCTGCCAGAGTCGGGGAGCCACAAGAATCGGATTCCTCTCACCCCTTTCCGGGGTGGGAGGAGGCCGATCTTGGGCTGGCTGGGGGCGAGGGGCTGAGGGAACCCTTCTTAGACGGAACCTACCTGGGTTCCGTCTAAGAAGGCTTCCCCCCGACCGCGATCGCAACCATCTGTGGGGTGTAGGCGCCTGGATCTAGGCGCCTATGCCACGCAGATTACCCCCACCCCCACGCACCTCACCCCCACCCCCACCCACTCCCACCCACTCCCCGCACCCAGCCACCCCCCGCACCCACCCCCGACCGCGATCGCACCCATCTAGATCCAGGTGCCTACTCCCCACAGATGGGCTCAATCGGGGTCGGGGCGAAGCCTTCGGAGACCAGAGCCAGGGGCTCCGATCTCCAAAGGGGTCCTGCCCCATAGGGACCTTGCCCCGGGCCCCACGATGGGTGCCTGGGTAGCTTCATGCCAGCTGCACAGGGCTCGATCGAGCCCCGTACAGCCGGCACAAAGCAGGGCAAGTGGCCTGATAGCACTGTCCGCCCCTTGGGTGCTCGCACCCAATGGGAGGCAGCCTTGCAGGCCATATCCCTGCCCCTGGCTGGCCTTTCCCAGGCTAAGCAACTTCAGGACGCTTTAGCCATTCGCACACAGGTGTGCAGGAACGCGTTTACACTGTGTGTGAATGGTGAAAGTGTCCTGAAGTTACATTCCTGTGTGTGAATGGTGAAAGCGTCCTGAAGTTACTTAGGCCTCGTGCACCCGTTCCATTTGGAACGGATGTAGTGCGAAAAGGCCTCTGGATCGGGTTAAAGTCCTTGATTATTTATGCAACTGGAACAACATGCAATGTTTTTATTATTTGATTATTTTTAAAAATGGGTGGGAATTTTGTTGGTGACAACAAAAACCAAAATGCTGGTGGATGGGGAGGAACATCACTGAGCAGATTTTTAAAGCATTTGCAAAATCCTAGACATCTCTGAGCTTCAGGACTAAATTATCTTTTTTTCTGTAGCAGCACTTCTCTTTTTCCCCGTTGGTGGAAAGAATAATTTTAGCACCCTTTCTCTCAATCTCTAAGGAACATATATGTTATGCATGGAGAAAAACATCCCCATATGCTTTTTTTCTCCTGCCATGTGTTACTTAATAAGGGATGCTGTCTGTCCAAATGTCATTTGTCAACTTCATTCTGGGCTTATCTGCAGCGTTTTTATAGATTAAGATGGGAGACAGATATAATGTCAGTTCTTTACCCCCATTATAAGTCCAGCTGACTCTCAGCTTCAAAACACACTTCACAGACAGACATTCCAGCAAATTGAATGGAGCTCCACCTGTCACTTGGCTTTAACTTACACTGCAGGCATGCTGCCTGTTTGATTTGCCACCGATATATTTTCATTAAAAACAAGTGGGAAAAAGAAAACACATCTCTAGGACGAAGACAAAAGGAATTTGCAGAAAACTATAAATTAATTGTAGAAATCACTTCTGTGTTAATATCTACATATACAAATTTGTATATTTACTATATCTGAAGATGCAGTGATGTGGTGAGATGGCTGAGGGACTCATCAGCATCCAACCATACTTTGATTAGTGACTTTCTTGGTCCACCAATGACTTGTTCATCCCTGGTCACGCCTCAGGTTTAATCCAGCTTCAGTCCACTTTCAAAGTGAGAGAACACATCAGCAAAGTGACCAGTAATTTTTGTCCACATTATCTATCCGAAAGGTGAATTTTCTGAGTTATTTAACACTGAAAGGAAACAGCTTGTTACTTTCCTGATGTATTCTCTCATTCTAAAAGTGCACTGAAGCTGGATTAAACCTTAAGTGTGAACACAGCCCTTGTGTAGCTGTCACAGAACCAGAGCTTTCCGGATGGCTCACAAAAATATGAAACATTTAAAATGCAGTACAGTATTTGATTTAAACAAAATTTTAAAATACAGTTTTAGAACATGCTTAAAACAAAAACAAAAACCAAGACCATGTACTGTAAAGTTAAAAAGACTGTATGAATAAAGAGGTCTTTACCTGATGCCAAAATGACCATAGTGAGGGCACTAAGGGTGTTTCCACAATGGCCAAGGAAACCAGTTCTATGCAAGATTTAAGACACATAGAAGACCCCTTGGTACTTACCTTCTGTACTGGAGACCTCTTTAGGGACCCTTCCTGGCGGCCACTTCTGCGTTTCGGCCCGTGAGATCTGCCTCTAAATCAGGTCTTGCTGCCAAAAAACGGATCTAAATGAAGACCTCAAAAATGGATTTGTGTGGAAGCAGAATGCTTCCGCACATGGACAGGCGAAGGGAAAGATGTCCCTACGGCCACCATCTTGGGGAGGGCGGAAGCAGGACAGTTTGCCTCCTTCTGCCCTCCCCCATGTGCCACTGGAAATGCACAGTGACTGGCGGCTAATTGCTCCAATTCCATGGCTCCGGCGGTGGTGTTGGCAGTGTGGGAATCCAGCTGACTTTTGGAATGCGTGCTGTGGCTTCCATACAGCACCCATACCATCCATCCTGCCGGATCTAGCCTCCCTGCATGTGTGTGGATGTGTGAGGGCCCTTCAGATCCGTCCCTATTTGGGATGGATCCTTGGGAGGTCGGATCGCCGAAAAACAGATCTTCTTCGATCCATTTTCCGGCAGCAAATGCAGAAACACCCTAAGCAACCTCATTAGGAATAGGCTATTCCAGAGTGTAGGTGCCATCATTGAGAAGATCTTGCCTTGTGCTTCCACCTGCAATGGAATAACAGGTTTTACCATAGTGGGAAAACTAGGATTGGGCACCTGCTGCTGATTGACTTCAAGGCCTGGTTTCTGTTGAGGGAAGAGATGGTGAATGAGTTAGTGGAGATCCTTCTACTGACTGCTCTCATTTCTGCACTCCCCCCAGGACTTCTCAGCATCTTTTCTCTTCCTAGGTTTCATCCAAGGTCCAGAAGCTCCCTCATCTTGTTTCTAGATTTGTGCTGCACCCTGCCATCTACCATAATCCTGTGGCCTTGTGGAACTCTGACTTGTTGGGTCCCTTCTAGTTGTCCCTGCCACATGTGACTCATGGCTGTCACTGAGGTGTCTAGTGCCTGCCATGTAGTTGGGAAAAGCTGATCTGTCAGCGTGTCTGCAGGTACTGAGCTTTTGTTAGTTAAAGTGTTTCAGGTAGCGAGAAGGAAGGATAGACTGCCTGGTGACTAGGGATGTGCACAGATGGGGTTTTTTCTTGCATTCAATTCATAACGAATTGAATGCAAGGCCATATCCTCATCGTACTTTTTTGTTTCTCTATTGTCTCTCTATTGCAGCAGACTTGATAGAGTGCAGGCGGGAATGGGGAGGGACTGCGATCTGCGTGGCCACAACCAGGGAGACAACCCCCGACAAGTCCAAAAGAAAAATAGCCATCGGTATTTACAAGTTCTCCGTCTGTCTCCCTCACCTGCAAAGGCAGCTGGGCTGCAGCCAGCGCTCGGGTAGAAGCAATTCATAACACTATTTACAAGATCTCCAGCCGTCAACACGCCTCCCCCAGCCAGCGATTGAGCAATCGTGCGCTCATTCACTCTCAATACTTTCAATTTCTAACAGAAGCAATTCATTACAATGTATCTTATGCAATTGGAATGCCTGCCTACTGTTTTCACAGATTGTGAATGCTGGCTGTGGATGAGAGGCAAAAAAAAGAGAGTGAGAGAGAGAGATTATCTCTCCGGCCGGCAGTCTCCACCCGCAAGGCCTCTTTTGCTATGGAGTATCTCCATGCACAGTGTTGCTTGGAATACCCGTGGCTTCCAAAAAGTGCGTTGGTAGTCTTGTTTGGGGAGGGATTTTTATTCCACGAATTTTCCTTCTTTGTGGTGCTGGAAGCTCGGAGAAAAGCCGTGCATGGAGACGCTCAGTGGCAAAAGAAGCTTTTAAACAAGCTTTTTATTGCTTGGGGACACGGCCTAAGAAAATTAGTATTTGCTCAAATCGATCCCCTTTGAATGTGGTAGGATTCTATTTGATACAAATGTATTTCTACGAATTTGTACAAATATCTGATACAAATGCATACGTATTCAATACGCATTTGATACGTATCTGATACATATCTTGCAACATATCTGCTCTGAAAGCATCAAATCTGCCCTGAATCCACTTTGAATCCACTCTCAAACCGTGCCAGATTCACTATGGATCTGTTGAAGATGTGACTGGCACAGCCCCTTTCCCAACTCCCCATTTCAGAAATGTTTCGAAGCTTTGTACAGATGTCCTGAATCAATCTTATTTGTATGAATATCAATGTACAAATGCTACAATGAATAAATGCATTCATTCATATATGAATGCCCAAATTTATATGAATTCATATGGTTAATAAGTGTTATGCATATTCATGCACATCCCTACTGGTGACCTCTTGCTGAAAGGATGCAGGCAGAAAAAATGCAGGCAAAGGTGAGGAACAATGAACCACAGTCTATAGTGCTGGAGGGCTGGTTATTGCTGGCCACTCACCTCCAAAACCAGTCTAGGCAAAGGGAAGAAACCATGATCCTGATCACTTCCTGGAGGGGAACATGCTAATTAGGTTGAAGTTCAGCAGACAGCTCTAAATTCAATTCAGGGCGCTGCTGTATGGAGTTGTCAGTTGCACAGTGCATGCATGTGTGTTATGACTAATGTATCTGCCTGCATAGAAGCAGCATGATATATAGATATAATTCTTAGATAATGTCTAAGAATTATATGCATTTATGCACCGGTTGCAGATGCAATGGGTAAAGACACGTGCCTATGGGAAATTGAAAGAGGTGTCATTTGTAATAAGAAGAAAGAACCAGTAGCTTTAAGAGATAATGGAAATGCTGGGGAAAGGGAGGAATCTGGAATCACAAGGCCATTTGGATTCAAAATATCCTGTGTGGTAGGATGATTAATTAAGATTTGCTTGCCCAGAGTGTAAACATGCATCACTGGATGGATATCAGTGGAATAAAACAGATTACATAATAGGAATCTCATGATGGAAAGTAGAATTCAGTCTGCCAGGACTTTTTTCCAAGTACAGATTTTTGCAAGGGCCATACGTTACTTGGTGATAAAAATATGTTAAATGTATATATTACGACAAATAACAGTAATCAGATACACTTATGTCACAAATTTACATAGAAATGTATTATTGATTTCACTATTTTCTCAGCCTGATCTGATTTTCAAGCTGCGGATGTAATGTACTAGATATTTTTAGTTGATTCGTGACTGCCTTTTCCCACGCATTTCTTTCTAAAATCAGCTAATTCCCGGCAAAAGATACATATACCCACCAGGTGGCAGAATCAGATAAATATTAAGTGGATAGCGGTAGCGACCAAAAAGATCTGGGAAAGTAAAATGGATGGTCTGAATTTTCTTCACCAGCTTAGGGTTTTAAAAAGGTTTCTCCCCTCCCCCCATCTGGTAAGTGAAGTGAGCAAATCTTTGGGAAGTATAATCTTGCCTTGACAAAACATTTGACAAAAGCACCCCTGGAGATAATACAAAAGAGCACACTTCTTCATGAATATTGGAAGATTTGTGGCAATCCCCAGTTGCCCATACAAAAGATGTAGCCCACATGGACCAAAACAGGCTACAATCTAGATACCCAGCTGTTACTACTGCCAAAGCCCTAATGGAAGATGATCTTTCATGCCCTTAATACATGGATGTGTTAGATGCTCTTTATAAGTGGGGAATAACTTCATCCCCAATGTATGACTGCAGGGCGGAAAGACAAATAATCCACCATTTTGTGAGAGAATGTCAAAATTGAGCATATAGTGGGAAGTTTTGTGTTTTCCTCACAGTGACAAAGGACACAATAGACTACGTCTGTGATTTAGATATAAGTTTGTGATTTTACCATGTGATATTTCCAGACTTTTGTTTCCTGTCTTGTGTTTAGCTGTTTTATTAATGTACTACAATGTGAATTTGCCTTATGCTAAATAAATAAATAAATGTCAAGGGATAATCTTTGGAAGTCAAAATTCAAACATGGTGATGAATATGTTGCTCCTGCTTACTGATTCTGGCTACAAATGTTGCATTTCTTGGATGTTCAAAACTATGTCTAGTCAAAAAGTTATTATTTTAGGTTGAACTGTACACTGCATTTGGAATGTTCATCAAATGATGGAGTCCCTCTCTTCCTTCTCCAGGGCTTCTGGAATGTATCTGTGAGCAGAATGCCTTTTACAATGCAGCTAGGCACATCCGTCAGGGACCAGATGTTCAATGTTGAGTTGGCTCATGTAGGTAGCCCAAAATTCCGAGTGAAGAGTTCATCTGGGGGAAAAGGCAGCCATTCAAACACTCCCAAAACAGTTTGGTCTTTGGTATAGTGGTTAGAGTGCTTGGCTCTTATCTGAAGGTCTCCAAGTTCAATTCCACACTCCTACGCAAAGCCAGCTGGGTGATCTTAGGCTAGTCACAGCTCTGTTTCTGAGCTCTCACAGCACTGCTTTTCTCACCCATTAAGGTGATTCTCAGAGAGTACTCAGACAGATAGCTGTATCTAGCCCAAGGTAACCCAGCTGGCTTCATGTAGGAGTGTGGAATTGAACTCTTGGATTTCTGGTAGATTTTTTGTGTGGGGCAGCCTTATGGGAGATGTTTGGTGCTGTAAGGATGTCACAGAAATGCTCCCAGAACACACAGTTTGCCCAAACATGACACTCTGGTGCATGTTTGTTTTTCACAACCTTGGAGTAGCATTGGGGATAATTGTGCAAATTGCTGCTGACGGAGCACAGGCACTGAGGGAAGGGTATGAGATATTTGTGTTAAGTCTTGTTGGTCCCAATGGGACCTACTGTTATGCTGGGGATCCCAGAACCAGACTATTTCAACTCTGGTCACCTCCACCTCCAGATGGAAGCAGCTCTACATAGGTTCTACATTTCAGAGCAAGGAAATGCCAAAGAAAATAGGGGAAAAATGTCTTGCAACTAAGGTGCCTCTGCAAGAAATTGCATTATGGCTTTGAAGGCATCTACAGCCACCAAAATTCAGACATGATGGCAGCAATCGTTTTCTTTGACCCTCAGAGTTTCCCTTTTTAGGTAAATGGATATGTGCCCTCTGTTTACATTCTGCCCGGATTTATGAGCATACATTTTAAGCATGACATGGCTGGAGGGAATGAGGTTCTTCTCAGCAGAAATAATTAAGCATATTGTTCTCTTTAAAAACAGCACTCTCTCATGCTGCTCCACTGAATGCCAGAGAATATGCAATAAGAAAGTAACTGCTTTCCTAGCTTCAGTGAAAATGGCAGAAAAGCCTCACTTCTTCTTTCTGAAATCCTAATTACTGAGCATTGATACAAAGTACCAACAGCTAAACTCCTCAGTTTTTGTAGCAAAGGATTCAGCCATCCGTTCTGTAAAATGAAAGGTGGTGACTGAGCAGCGACGCCTGTTCTGTGAGAGATTTCATATTCATTCATTTCCCTCTTCTGGCAGCTGCAACCCTATTTGTGTTGTGATTTAGAAAAGTGAACACATTTACTATCAGTTAAATAAAATGATTCAATAGGGGGAAAGAAGTCGGATGAAGTATTCTGTATAGATCTCCCTGGGGTTCACACAACAATTCTCCTCAGCCTTGTTTCCATGGAAATTATTTATAATGCTTACAGGGAGTGCATGCTATGGATACAGAGAACTACAATATACTCTCAGACTATTTAGGTCTGTGCTGACAGCAACAAATGGTGGATGCTTTTGAATGGAGATGGCTTGTCTTTTAGGGTAGGAATCTAAGCAAGAACAAAGAGGACAGGTTGTTAATGGCCTCTCCTTGCCTTTACTTGACCATTATTTTCCCTCCCACAAACAGTTGGTGTTCTGAGGCCAATTGAGATGTTTAGTACCCTAAAATTGTCGATTTAATTTTCCACAAATTTTTTTTGCATACTTTTGCAAATTTCTTTCTTCTTCAACGTAAACACCCTTTATCAAGTTGGGCCATTAGTCAGGCAAAAAAGGCAACAGTGGAAATACAGGAATAGAATTACAGAATAACCATTTCCATAATACAAAATATTGAAACATATATTGAAATATTACAAATGAGGAATAGGGGGAAATGCTATGTCTTGGGTTTTGGGTCTCAGCCCCCCACACTTTCAGTACTGGCAGTTCATATAAGCATACCTGTGAATGGGTAGAGGCAAGGGGAGGCTCAGGTCCTTCTGCACTGAGCCTTATTCTGGATTATATCTCAGAAGAGGGGCCTGCAGTCCACATGGAAGGTCCAGAAGAAACTGGTCAAGTAAATGTTGAAAAATACAGCATTCATGTCACAATGGCTCAATTTTCCACTAGCTGACACTATGTGGGAAGTGAAAATTCTCTAGGAGTAGTGGTTGCTGGTGGATATGCTGAAAAGCTGTATCAGTTTCCTGGACATCCTGATTTCACATCCTGTCCCAAGGTGTGTTTGTACCCAGCCTTATTCTGCAATTCACCTAGAATGGTCCTGTTTTGGCTAGGTGGAGATGCTGCATATGATTCAAGAACAGAAAATAAGCAGCAGATCAAAACCAAGGGCAGTTTGCACTTGGCCCTGTAGTAACACCTGGTAAGGAGCATCTTCACTTGTAAGAAGTGTTTTCAAGCCAGAAACACCTCCTGCCTTGCCAGATGTTTTCCTATCATCTACTCTCCTCATGTGGATAATGTCTGTGAAAGTCTGCAAAGTTTAACAGCTCTTAATGGCATATATTCAATATTATATTTCTTCTGCCATGTTATCTCATCTATGATTATTTCCCAGGGGTTAAATATATTGGCCATACCCTTTTCTCCTTTTTCATTTGAGGGTATTAGAAAATATCATGGAGGAAGAAATAGTTTGAGTGAATCTTAGTTTTCATCCCTCTTTGTTTCCCGTCATTGGGAAAATCTAAAATGAAACAACAGATGAACTGGTAACTGAAAGGGTTAATCTTCAGTTGTGATTTTAAATATTTACATGAAATCTTTTAATATTTCTGAATTTGTCAGCCGGCATTGGGTTTAGTGCTCTTGGAGACGATACTCTCATTGCACTTGCTCTTTGTCATAAAAAATGCAAATCCAGGGTGGATAAAAGGAATTGTTTATAAAAATTTAATAATCATTCTGCTCATAAAAACAGGCACTTTTAAGAACAAATCCTGTGTGTAAGTTTTTGTCATAGTGGGTGCAATTTTAATGGAAGGGAGATATATTCCTACTGAAATTTTTCAACTGAAGGTGTTAACTTTGGCTGGTTTGCAACCGTCTTTTCTCTCTCTTCAGCTGTTTCCACACTAACTGACCTGGACCATTCCCCAGCAAGACTGGGAGAAGCTGGAATGGTTTAGTAGCTTAAGGGGTCCAGCTGTTGGAGAATGAGCTGTCAGCATTTGGATGGCTGTTCTGGGACAGCCGCTGTGTTGGCCCAAAAATCATGAGAACTTTGGAGCCGGCCTCTAACAACTCCAATGGCCTGGGAATGTATGATCCTGGCCTATGGAACTCCAGGAAATGCATTTCAGCACTGAACTTTGGTATGCTGCCAAAAACGAGTCCCTGCTAAACTGGAACATGGAACCACAAGCCCTTCTGCATTTCTTTGTTCCATTCTAGCAGTCCCTCTACTCCACCGGTAGATCTTTTATCCTGGCCTAGTCTGGGTTATCTGCTATCCAGTAGAGATGGAGCAGATTAGTGTAGGATGTGGCCTCTCTTAAACAGGTCCACCATGCAGAAGGGAGGCCACTAAACCACATAGACTGGTTTAAAGGTAAGTGTGGAAATGCCCTCAGTGTCTCTGTTTGGCTTGTGCATTTCCTCTGTTTCAGCATAAAACATCTAACCTGTGTTAATAGCAAATGCCCACTCCTTTCTATGGAAAAGTTTTGCAAATGCTTAGGGCCTCAGCCTTTTCCCTAATTAAGTTGAGATGGAGAACCTTCCCTTGGAAGCGGCCTATTTGTAAACTCCCAGGAATCAACTCTGAGGTTAGATTTCACCCAGTTGCATCTCCTGGGCTGTAGCCGAGAGAGCAGCAGCAGTTGAGTTGACTGACTGTGGCCAATATTCAGCCAGTATGATTTAGCACTGGAGGGAAGATGGCTAAATTCCAGAGTTACTTTCAGTCTGGAACAAAGCTGTACTGTCTAGAACAGTCCTTCCTTTGGCAGCTTTCGCCTCTTCCTGCTTCTAAAAATTTAGAACATTATATCTCCTTTCCTGTCACCATCAGCCCCATTCTCCATTACCCTTTTCATTCACAGAAAGAGGCTCTCCCTCCATCTCAGTTATCTACATATGAAAATCAATTAGTAGCAAAGAAAACCTATTCAGATTTCAGAGTCAAAGGATCAGACCAGAGATATGAGGATGATCTGCAGCCAATTGGCTGCCAGTTTACAGTAGAAAGAAAACTCCCGAAGCAAGGAAGCTACGCAATGATTGGATGAAATGTATTTAGGTTAAAATACAAAATAGCTGAGAAAATGTATTTCAGATTAAAGATAAAAAATACAGCAGTATCTAAAATACATATTCTGTTTGTATTTTTGGTACTGCCTGTCTCTGCATACTGTCCTCCTTTTGTTTCCCTGCTTTTCTGTACTTCCATCCTCCAAATTCCTTTGCAGCAGGCACTGGTATAAGAAGGCGACTCTGTGCTTTTCCTTTGTCCTTTCTGTAGACTTTTCTACTGAGTAGTTTGAATTGGCACTCTGAGGTCTTTAATTTTTGCTGTGCTTTATTTCTGCCTTAATAGAGGGCATTTAAGAGGAAACCTGACTGAAGTTTAGAAAATCATGCACAGTGTAGAACAGGTGGACAGAGAAAAATTCTTTTTCCAGTTGTACAGCACTCAGACCAGGACACATACTGTGGAGTGATGGGCAGGAGAGTTAGGATTGGCAATGGGAACTATTTTTTCACTCAGAGGGTCAAGGGTTTATGGAATTTACTACCAGAAGAAGTGGTGGTGCTATCAGACTGAATAGCTTTAAGAAACTGTTAGACAAATTCATCAAGGACATGTGTATCAATGGCTACTAGCATTGATGATGGACTGCTTAGGGGTAGACAGAGAGGCAGGACAGGATGCTTCTAAAGGGCATTTTCAGGGAATCAAGAGCAGGTGGGCCATTGTATGAGATAGGATGGTAGACTAGATGGACCGAGGCTTAACTCAGTGGGGCTTCTTACATTCTTATCTGGCCGTAAGTGACAAAAGCAGGGCCATCAGAATGATTTGCTTCAATTAGCAAAACATTTTGTGCAGATTTCAAAATGAAGAGTTGGCAAACACCAGAGGATCTGATGTCAACCTTAGACTTTTGTAGCAGACAAACATCTAATGGTTTAATGAAGTGAGAATTCCATTTTCAAGCTTTAGATAATAATGTTTAATCTCATAGCCTCTAGCATGGCAAAGATTTCTACATTCTTCAGATATGCAGGGTTTATCATTGAGAGCTTTTTATATCTATATTGAAATTATACAAGAATTGTTGAGGAGAGTACAATATCTCAGGATGGTTGACTATGGTGTCTGGCTAATGTCTACTTATGCAGCTGTTTTTTCTGTTGCTACTGCTTTTATTGTTGTTATTGTTATTATCCTATTGTGTGTTGGTTGCATAGTCCACCAGTTATAATGACAAGGTTTGGCCCATCATGAATTTAAATCCTAAAAAGGTTTAGGAATCAGTTTGAAGAATGTGGTTAGATAAAAGGAGTTGCTTTTTGCAGCTGTGGAATTTATTTTTATCCTGATGTTTTCCAAGTATTTAAGTTTCTGTTTTTTTAGAATTATATTTTGTTGAAAGTAATATAACATAGCAAACCAAACATGATCTAAAAACTTAACTAAACATGCAACTTTCCATGTATCTGAGACTTTATTAAATACTGCTAATATTAACTTATGTAGACAATGACTTTTTAAATCAAAAATTTGTCACTTTTGATTTGGCCAATTTGACCTATGTAGCCTTTGTAGAGTGTTAAGAAGAAGGAGTAAACTGTTCACTATAAATGAACCTGATACCTGGAGAATAAAGGACACAGGTCAACTGGTGATGGCATATACATTTCAAAATCCTGGAGTTTTTCATACCAGAGATCTAATGCAAGATTTTTATAGTCTTCCGTCTTTGGGCTCTAGCTAGTTTAGCAGCTGTGATTAGGAATTTCAGTAGATTTTTTGTTGTTTTTTTCATGCTGTTCCAAAAATATATAAAGAAGACAAAGTTTAGGCCTAAGAGTTATGGAGTTATGTTAATTATTTCCATCTCCACATTTTGCCAGAAAACTTTGAACTTTGGGCATGTCCACCATAAATAAGATCCATCCTCATCACATCTATGCCAGTACGTCCATGGCATGGAATATTCCTCATTACATGAAAGAGTACATTTGGAATTCTATACCATCTATAGTGAACCTTTAATGTGCTTTTTAAATTATTATTTTGGGGGAAGACTGTCAGTTATGGCATGTCATAACTGCCATAACTCCTTTGAAAATGATTCTGGAAATCAGCTTCCTAAGATTGCTTACTTCTATTTACATAGTTACTGTTCATTCCTATAAGTATTTTGTATATTGCAGTAACAAAAAACAGTTCTTTTTTCTAATAAATCTGATAAATTTTCCTCAAAAGATGTAATTGGTCTTCTTATTGCTAAACAATAACTATTTATAGCAGAATATAAAAGCTGAATCCCCGTTCTTTGTATATTGATCATATATAAAAAAGTCTTGCAGTTGTTGGAAAGATTTGGGAGTTTTATCCCCATTGTAAAGATTTTCTAAATGGCTAAATGGAATGCTTTATTAAGTCTTCATGTGTAAATGTGTCAAGAATTGAGAGACATTTTTGGTGAAGGAAAGACATTATCTTTCCTTTTTATTTCACCCAACAAGACAATAAGCATTTTAAAAGGGGGTTCTCCACATCTTCTACTAATCTGTTTTTTATCAAATAAAGACCATCCTTTATTTCTCTTATTTCCTTAAGTTCAACTTGCTGTATTATTTTAAGAATGTTAAGTACTTTTTGTTTTTGAAAGGCATCAAAGTATGTCAACTATTTAGGAATTCCCCAACTGCCCTCCACCATCGGTTGTCCCAAGACTGCTTGTTAAATCTTTTTTTATTCCCAAATATGAAGTAATTATTACATTTCTTCATTAAGGACGTAGGGATAACAACAGGCAGGGCATGAAAACAATATAGAGATTTTCCCACAGTGCATAAATGGTCCAGCTGGCATATCAGACAACTTGCTTGGTAGTTGGCACATGGGCAATTGTTCCCATATCCCAGGGAACCTGACCAAAATACCACAATGTCGAAGACCTGTGGGGTGGGCCCCCAGCAGACCCATGCCATGTGGAAATGGCCTGAAAATGTATTTCTCTTTGGAGTAGACACGACAAAGGAATTTGGGAAGAAAATCTCCTCCTCTTCCCCAAAGGTTCTTGCAGCCAAAATATTGTGTGTGTGTGTGTGTGTGTGTGTGTGTGTGTGTGTGTGTGTGTGTGTTTCTGGACAGTTTTCATAGATGGGGAGGTTGAGTAAGCCTCAGTCAGGTTAGAAGTGCTAAGATCTATCTTCCTATCAAGAAGGCATTATAATAAGATTTTTTTTAAAAAAAGATAAGGCTATGCACAGTTTCATTAGAGCAGTTCCTTTGATTTCTGCTTTCAGCACCATTTTTGTATGCTTTCTTGCTTCCTTATCCAGCTCCAAAGTGGCCAAAGCTTAATAGTGTGACTTTATATAGGTTTTCAAATAGCTTGAAAAAGAAATAAAGAAAAAGAAAAAAGAAAGAGCAGAATAAAAATGTAATAAAAATTATTTTAAGATGAATGATAAGGGCTGTTGAAAGGAAAAAAGAATGACACTGGCCCTATTTGAACTTAAAGAATGCTATTTTCTGCCAGACCATTGTTCGTTTTTTCCCCATCTAAACTACTGCTATGTATGTCCTCCAAATAGTTTTCTGCCAGATAACATTGGATATGGAAGGGAAATTTCCTTGTCAACAGTGTATATTTAAATTGCCCCTTATTATCTTGTTCTTCCTTTCCGCAGTGATTGTGCATTTTACTTACCCACAAAAGAGAAGTAATTTAGATTGCCTGTTGTGCATAAAATAACCCACAGCCATGTCACCTGCTGGCACAGAGAAACATTTTTATTCCAGGTAATTTCCCCTTCTACACACGGAGTCTTTGTGTGTCTGTTCCACCAAAGAGGAGATGATAGATTTTGTGTTCTAATTCAGTAGATCAGTAGCAGAGTGAAATAAAAAAGAACCCTCCAAACCCCAAATATGATTAGGTAGCCTACTGAAATCATGAATGAACAGTTAATAAAACTACCTCTTAACTGTTCCAGTGACTTTGCATTTCACTTAGATTCATATAATATTTTTATTGCAATATTTTTATAGCTTGCTCTCAAATCTGTTAAGCACCAATGAGAGATAAGCACCAATAAGTTTAATGGAACCGCTTTCTAAATTTTCTTAGGACTACATCCGTTCCCAAGAAGCAGACCATGGCAAGCCACTTCTGTATCTCTACCAAGGAAACTGAACAGAGGAAGAGCCCATGCCAATCGGCCACAGCTTGATGATACACAATAGCATTTTGACAATAAAATGCTAAAGCATTCATCTCCCCCTGAAGTATGCCAGGTACCTTCACTTTGGATGTTTAGGACAGCAGGAGGCAGAGAACTGCTGCAAGTGAAACAAACTGTAGAGGAAGAAAAAACATGCATTGGCTGACTACATCAAAGAGAGCAAAGAACAATTATTGACTAAGGTGATCAAGCAGAAGGTGCTGAAAGTGCAGCCATCCAGGCATGAATACAGGAGTAATAACATGAAAACTCAGATAGAAAACTTGCGCAGTAAGGGACTGCAGATGGAGCATACTAGCAGAAGATGGAGTTTTCCTTATCCTGCACTAACATGCAAAGGGGAAGCCCCTGTGCCCCTTCCAGATCCAGATCTAAGGCAAGTGCAGAAAGGCCCTTAAAGCCACCTATAAATTACGCCATCATAGGGTGATGGTAACCTACCACTACTAGGTCTTTCTTCTTGCTTGAATTGTTTGGTTTTAATTTGTAATTTATTTAATTTGCAATTTTTAAAATTTGTTTTGTATTTTTTTATGTCATGAGCTTTTGAGGGATCTTTGAGGAGGAAGGATAAGAGATAGATAAAAAGACTCTGGCTTTTTGAGAGTCCAAACTTGTTGAAAGGCTGTGCGGGTAATTGATCACAATAGAGGAGCCATAATCCTTTGCTGCTTTTATGAACTCTGTCCAATCTAGATTAATTTATGTTCACCAGGTAGCAAGATGATTCTTTGAAGTCCTTGTACAAGAGACAGAATTTTGGCAGTAAACCAAGTACTGTCTTAAGAGAGTGCTTTTAAATATCAAATGCTGAAAAACTTTAGACAGAGCAAGGAATGTTTAGCTTCTAAATTACATTATTTAGGAGATTTGCTGGTTGACGTGAGGACAGTAATGCACAGTTTCCATATAATGTAGGAAAATCCAAGATCTTAAAAAGCAACCAAAATCACCTTGCCTCAAAACCTGTCAATCTATTGGCTTTGAATTATAAAGTTATAAGAATGTTGGGAAAGAATGTTGATAAGATCAAAGCTTTCTGTTCCTTTTCTTGTTATAGCTTAGAGTTAAAAGGACACACAGAATATTATTTCAGCAGACCAAAAGCGAAGTGAGATGTGTGATCATCAGGTTGTTCCAATGGCCGTGTTGCAGCAATCACAATATTAGCATTATGCTAAAGAATAGCACACAACATTGCACACAACAGCAGCAGCTATGTGCTTGTGGTAAACATTGCTTCCCTTTGCGCCAACCTCTAACAACTTGGTGTCCTCCATCTGTACTGACTGGGACTGATAGAATTTGGCACCAAAGCCATTTATTTTTGTGGGGAGGGGGGAGTGCAGATAAATGATAAGCTCTGACTTAGCAGGTCTGGTGAGAACATGACTTTGAGCCCATTCTTCTTTCTCTCCTTGCATTCTTTATTTCAGAGTTAGTTGTTATCTACATGATCTACTTTGATGTAGCTCAGTTTTCATCCAACCAGAAGAGCTGCCTTAACAGTGCTTTGGCTACTATTAGCCTATCTATTCTGTTTTCTGGGCTGTGGTCACACTTAAGATTTAATTCAGCTTCCGAATACATCAGCAAAATGACAAGCTGTTTCCTTTCAGTGTTAAATAGCTCAGAAAGTTCACTAGGGATGTGCATGGATATTCATAACATTCAAAATTAGGCTGAATTCAGCCAAATTCAACCTTAATATTTGACAATATTCCCTTCAGTCTCCCCTTCACGTGGCAGAGGAACTCCTCTCATAGTTTACTTCTGAGGGATCTAGCGCTCACAGGCATATCAGTGAAATGGACACCTTGGCCTTTGGCTGAGGGAACATCATCCCTTTCCCATGCAGACACTGTCACTGTTTTAGATAATCTATTTTATCTCTTTTTATGGTGATTTTATTGGGACCTGCCCTGAGACCTTTCAATATAGGGCAGGATAGAAATATCAATCAATCAATCAAACAAACAAACAAACAAACAAACAATAAATAAATAAATAAATAAAATGTTGTCTCCAGTTTTGATACTTTTCCTCAGTTTAAGAAACTCATCTGATGCCATCTTAGTGTTGTTTTAGGTCAGTGGTTCTCAACCTTCCTAATGCCACGACCCCTTAATGGAGTTCCTCATGTTGTGGAGACCCCCAACCACGGGGGCAGAGCAGCTGAGAGGTGGGAGGGGAGGGCGGTGGGAGACTCATTGTGACCCCTCTGAAAGGGTAGTTCAACCCCCAAAGAGGTCCCGACCCCCAGGTTGAGAACCACTGTTTTAGGTCATTTCCATGGCACTAGAAGCTTACTATTAACACATAGATTAGGAAGATGGCCAAGGAACAATACATTTTGTACTTCGGTGTAAATAGAAAGCAGACAGTCTGTGAATAAAATCAGGACATTGATTTTTGTTGTTTCTGTAAAGAGTCAAGCTGTCGCCTATAAATCAGCTTAATGCAACATTATTTGAGCTCTATTAACCACTCTGTCTGGCCACAAAGGAGATCAAAAGTGAATGCAGGGTGAATAGAAGATTTTGCCTCTGCCAGCAAAGAAATAGCAAAATATTCCTTCTGAATGGCTTCCTGCCTTTTCAAATGACACTCCAAATATAACATACTCATTATTACTAGCATTGTTTTTCAGTGGCTCTTCATTTTGAAATGTTTTTGACAGCATCATGAAGAATGACTTAAGGCATGTCATTCTGAAATGATGGTAGGTTGCTTGGCTACTTGTCATATTTCCCACCCACCTACCTATATTTGAGGATCTGCTGCCTCCCCCATATCTTTTTGTATGATAATCTGAACTTTCAATCTCCTTCATGCAGGTAACAAGCTTTTTTTTTTTTTTTTTAAATTAGTCTACAAATTTACATGGTCTGCAAAAATACACATTCAATTACAAATGTAGGCATAACACACACCAATTTTAAATTTCTCTTTTTTCTCTCCTGTTTTTTCCTCATTTATATCAATGCTACAAGGACAGATGAACAAATTGGTACCCTTTCCATATAGGAAATTTCTGGCAGGGTTTCCGATGTCAGACAAATCTCTCAGCTCTCAAGATGATCTTTAGGTCTTTCTGCACTAAAAGGGTGTGATCCAAAGCAGTGGGTTTGGACTAGAATGATCTTCCATAGCACCACCTGAACAATGGCACTGGTCCAAAACATCTTACATTCCAAAGTTTCTGCATGAGGTTTGGGGCTGCCCTCTGAGAGCCAAGAAGGGTTAAGAACAACTAAAGCCCCTTCTGGACAGAGATGATTTGGCCACAGTTATCCATGCTTTGATAACTTCCAGACTGGATTTATTGTAATGCACTCTACATGAGGCTGCCCCTGAAGACAGTTCAGAAGCTGCAGCTGGTGCAGAACACAGCTGCTAAACTGCTGACCTGAACACCATGCAAGTCTTAAAAGATCTGCAGTGGCTGCCAATTTGCTCCCAAGCCCAATTCAAGGCACTAACTTTAACCTATAAGACCCTAAATGACTTGGGCCCCAAATATCTAAATGAATGCCTTCTTCCATGTTGACCTGTCCATGCCCTAAGATCTCCAGGGGAGGCCCTCCTGGTTGTACCACCACCCTCAGTAGCAAAAGGGGTGGGCACTCAGGATAGGGCCTTTTCAGTGGTAGCTCCAGGGTTGTGGAATAGTCTCCTTCTCGAGTTGTGTCAGGCACCTTCACTTTATGCATTCTGGAGAGCTGTGAAGACACACTTCTTTTCCCTGGTCTTTGGCTAAATAAGGAAATGACTCATCCTCCCTCCATTCCAGACAGTGTTATGGTTTAAATATGTTCATTTTATATGTTCACTGGTTCTTAATGGTGTAACTATCCTTGAGACCTTTGGGTATAGGGCAGGATAAAAATTCAAATAAATAAACAGAAGTTCCTCAGGGTCTCTGGGAATTTGGGGGACCCATTTTGGCATTGTGCTTTGATATGCTGCCAAAATATGTCCCCCAATAATCCAGAAGTGTGCCTTCTGCATACCTTTGAGTTCTGGAGCAAGGATCACTAGTACACTAGGCTTTGATATCAGGATCATGCTTTGTCCTATCCGGCCTGAGCATATAATGGTGGGTGAGACCTTCCATATTCTGCACTAACATGTGGAATGGAGATACACCAGCAAGTATAGAAAGGCCCTTAGACCTTGAGGCAGACTTTTTGAACAACCATTTTGACCATTTTAGTATTTTTAACATCAAAACTTGAAGACAAGGTGACAGGTAGTGCTATATAGATATTCCTATTGGAACTTCTCAACCAATTCAGGATCTACAAATCTGGACAGCTGGACAATTACAAGCTATATGTAACTTGCTGGTTAGATCTCACCTCCATAATTCAGAAGGATGTCAAGAATGGTAACAATGGGAACTGAAAACCTCTAGGAAAGTGAGACCCACTGGGCTCATTTTGGAATCCTCAGAACCAAAGAGACTGGACCAGGAGCTGGTAATTTGTAGGAAAAATATACTCTGATAAGGGCTAGAGGCAGGTAGTAATGAACCATGCACAAACTGGGAAGCCTTGAAAAATGAGCCACACATTCAGCAGAGTATGCTTTCTTGCTGTGTTTCTTACACAACCAGTTGTTATAGAAGTAAGGTGAAACATCTCCCAGATACCAAGGGTAATTATCTCAATTCTTCCCCCTGTTTGTCTTTTGAGGATGCAGCAAATATTTAAACTGTCCATCAGCTTCATAGATTGCCCCTGGATCTAATGCTGTGCAATAAAGAAAAAAAACCTCTAATCAACTTTTTATATACTATGCATAATTTTATATACTTAATCAATCTGTCTTTCAAGATTGAAGAGGCCTAGATGGTGCCATTGCACTTTTTTTGGTTTCACAATATCCTTTCTGGTGTGTGTTAATCACAGTTGTACACATTATATGAGATATGACCTTACCATAGATTTATAAAGAGACACAATGATGCCTGGCAAGTCTGCTCCTATTGTGAGCACTTCCTGCCCGGGGACCTGGAAAGAGCAAGAAACACCCCAACTAATTACAAAATCTGGCCTAAAGACTGCCAGATGCTCTGTAAGGGAGAACAGCTGTGCTTGATGTGTGCATTTGGATTTAATATTTAAATGCATTGCATTTCATCATATATACTAATATAAGATTATTAAATAAACTACAAAAGCAAAATGTTTTTTGTACTTTGTATTTCATAAACTGCAGTACACAATATCGGCACACAAAATAAAGATCAGAGGATACAGGGATAATTTCCAAATGCTCTGGGAGAATTTCCAAAACTGGCAATCCTGTTTAGGCTCTCATGGACATAAGAAAATGCAGACAATGACAAGCTATTGGCACAGTTACTCCTGAGTGTAACTCCAGAGCAATGGAGTTTGTGTTGCTCCTTGGTTTCCTTGATCTAAGCAGTGAACGTGAGGCCTATTTGCACTTTGGCTGGTAGTGAACAATTAGGCAACTTCTAGGGAAGAGCATATGCACTTAGAGGAGGCTGTTATAGCCTCCAAGCATGCCCTGCCTTCTCAGAGGTTGCCTAATTGTTGATTTGTTAATGGGTACTTCTAGTGACAGTGGAAAAACACCCTAGGTGTGGAGCATGATATCATGCTCCATGAGCTACCTAACCTTTGCCTTCCATGTTTGAAAGCTTCATGAGCTACCTCACCTTTACCTTTCATGTTCGAGGATCCAGTGGTGCAACCATTCATTCTATTTCCGGTTCTCTGCTTTTGGTGGGCAGGGAATACGTCTGCGTAGGTGCAGTGGCAACCGTGTTCAATCGTTGACCTCCGACATGGCCGGACCTCCAACGTCCAGGACAGTGTGAGAGGCATTTGATCAGTAACAGAGTAGTGGGCACTGTGTGTTAGATCACAGCCATGTTCGGTCATGTCCCTTGGTTGCTGACGTGATTGGCTGCAATACGGCCCTGTCCTCGAACATGCTTCTCTGCAACGGCAGTCAATTGGAGGTGGAACTTCTGGCTTTGAACGCAGCAGCGTGGGCTGGTAAACAGGAGGACCAATTCTCACTTCTGGCTAGTAATAGATGCTTTTGGGAAGCTTTCCTCATGACAAGTCCACCAGCCCTAGTAACATGATAGACTAATTAGGTAAGTGCGAAAAGGTCCCATGTCAAGAGATGGCTGGAATTTGACTAGTATGAATGTTTACCAAACTAGGGTAAACATAATCATGCATAATGGGTGGCAGTAAAGGCTATAAATGAGGCTTATTTTGCATCCTCCATTGCATCCTTAAGAGCTACCCAGAAGAACTCTCCATTGTCATCTTCCCCAACAACCGCTTTATTGCAGCTCCCAGAAGTCTACAAGCATAACATTGCTCATCTTCATTCTCATATGACTGCTGGTTCATACAGTGTCTAGTGAAGTGTCTAGGGTTCCATCTTGTCCAGTTCTATGAGATCACTTCCATTGTTGGAGCGATCTCTCAAAAACATAGAAGATGAGCAGGCTGTGAACTCCCAGATTTTGCTACTACACCAACGTTGGAAGAGTCTCGCCAGACGTCTAATTAAGTAAAAGACATGCCAGAGGATACTTGCAATTGTCTGGCAGACATCCTTGAACTGCAACCCCAGCATTACAGCCTTTGCTCCTGTCTGGACGCAGCCATAGCTAAAATTATTACAGTTATTCAGACTGTAGCATTCCCTCTTGCTCCTCATGTGTGATTCGGAGAAGCCATGGGTGTATGTCTGGATGTACCTAGAGTTTAGTGAATGCTTGGCTGCAGAAATGATCCCCCAACCATGAAAAGTGCTGGTGATCACCCAAAGGTAGATTTTCTGGATTGGCAATGTGAAAGGAAGCTTGTGTTGATCTCATTGTGTTGATGTGGATTAAAAGTGTAGATGGGCCTTCAGTTAGACGAGGCCTGTTTGGTGGCATCTAAAACCAGGAGTTAATCAGTGGCAGCTTGATGCTTTAAGGGTGGCTGATTTCAGGAGCTAACTGGGCAATTGGTGGCCATGTCAATGTAAGAGCTGCCTGGGGACCAATATGTCTTTTCATGGCCAAGGATTGTCCAACCAGTTCACCCAATTGTCCAGCCTTAAAGCTATGAGCTGCCACTGGAGTTGGTTAAGTGTGAAAAAGCTTATTGGAGAGGCAGGTTAGCTAGGGCCAAAGACTGGGTTTTTCTCTACTGGTTTTGAGCACTAGTGGTGGAAACAGACAGCCATTGTACCCTGGGTTTGTGATATAGTACAATAATAGTATTATGCAAGATAACGCAAAACACAAGTGGTGGGGCAAGCAAAGCTGCTATGTGTGCACTGGAATTCAGAACACATATATCTCTCAAGCTCAACTAATCATGCTTTGATATCCTTTTCACCAAATCATCCAAGTCTCCAATAAATCAATATGTTTAACTGTTATATTTTATCATGTCCAATTACTCATTTCTTTAAGTTAAGCAACTAACAAATACTTAAAAAGTGTTTGAAATCAGCCTTGCAGATGCTTGAATATACTTGTTCTTAGACAAGTGTGTGTGGGTGTATGATATAAAAGTGTGGGGATGGTAAAAAGCTGCTGCCGACAAAATGGAAATTTTACAAATGCTCTTGAAAACACAGCAATGGCTGTGAATGTCCTAAGCCAGGAATCCACATGTCAAAACTATCACATTGTCAAGAGACAAGTGGGAAAGGTGAAGCATTTTAAAGATTTGCATGGCACATGCTAAGTGGCCATTAAAGGGACACATTCCGTAGTATTTTACTACATCTGTCTGACAGAACCTAAGAAACAACATTTATTTTAAAAAGAATTAAAAACCAAACCATGGGTTTTGGAAATGTTAAGTGCAAAATTAATTTACAGTAATAGTCATTGAGTGCTGCAATGAGGAACTTGTTTAATTCAGGCTAAGAGATGTGCAAACTTGAAAATGGAGCATGTGTAGTCCAGTTCAAATTCAAACTGGTTTGAACTGGTTCAGGCTGGTTCTGCACATAAAAATACAATTAAAAAGCTTTTTAAAAGCCAAATACTAAGCAACTGGTACAAACTGAACTGGGTGGTTTGAGCTGATTTGATGAAACCCCCTTGGTTTGCTTCAAGTTAGAACAATCCCTCTGAAATCTGGGGCTGGCTCAGTTGAAATTCAAACTGGATGAACCACCAGTCAGATCTTTAATCCTGACCAACAAGAGTGAGGGTCCAACATCTCTTGGGTAAAAGGAATGCCTTATTACATGGTGGCAAGATGCCCCTATATTATACCACCCTTTGCAGATGTTGTCTGAAATCTATACAGCGTTGCATCTAGCTTGGTCTTGAGTGGAACACAACTACTCCCCTTTGTGATGTGGTCCCTCTCTCTCTCAGACGCATGGTTCCTGGGAAGCAGGAAACAGTGGCAGATGGCATGTGAAAGGGAGCAGCTATATTCTCCCCTTTAAGTTCCTGCCACACTTACCTGCTCTGCATCTGCCCCTCACCTTTTCCATGTTGTAGTAGAGAGGCTAGGCTTGCAAGATGGAGCACCTGACAACCTTGACCTTCCTTGTATAGCTTAGTAATGCCAAAACTCAATTCAGTACAAGCTCACTCTAATCATATCAGGCCTGAGGAGGGGCTACATGTATTTTTTTTTTAATCTCACCTTTAGTCAGCATCAGCTCTCGATAGTGAGCTTGTGGAGAAAGGTTCTGCCAGAGACATTGGTTGCTGGCTACTCACTATAGCAGCAGTCCAGTTTTCTATGCAGAGGACTGTTCCTGGGAGATACATCTGGCAATGACTGCATTGGTCACAGAGTTTGGCATAGTCTATCTGCTCTCTGTAACTTCACTTTGCCTCTCTTCTTTTACATACACCTTCCATTGTTTGCAATGGAAATGCTTTTTGATCCTTTATATGAAAGATGTAGATATCCTAGGAACATGCTCCCAGTTATGGAAGCCAGTCTCTCTGTTGAGTCATAGGAAGTGTTGCATTTAGAGGTAGTGACAACTGGAGAACTTGCCAGTGTGGTATGCAAATTTCAAGCTAGCAAGAGCTGCAAGTAGACCATATGTTAACTTTTTTCCAAATGGTTTGCTTTACCTAGCATCAAGAGCTGACAGACTCCAGAATGACTGCAAGGTAAATTGCAGCTTGACCTAGATAATGAAAGGTGAAAATTAACACCTTCACTTCATGGGTTGATACATTGCCCTAAGAGTGCAAACCTGGTTCTGTGTATTTAGAAGGCTTCCTTTAATGGGGCTTGTTCCTAAGTAAGGAAAAGAAAGGCTAGAAACTTTAATTCCTGGCCTTGCTGGTTCTGAAGATTGCCCAGCCTTCAATGCTGGCTGAACATAAGAACCTAAGAGGAGCCCTGCTGGGTCAGGCCACAGCCCATCTAGTACAACATCCTTTCTCACACAGTGGCCCACCATGGGCATCTCGAGCAGAGACAGGGACAAACCTTCTCCTGCTCTCAAATCCCAGAAAATAGCTTAGAGGCTGTCTGGGCTGGTATGGGATGGGGTATCCAAGTACCCTGTCTTGCACTAATCTGGGGTGGGTTGTGTATTCTGGGCCAGGACACCCTGGCATGCTTAGAATAACAAGTAAAGGTGAAAGGGAGTTTTGTTAGCTTTTTATTTTTGTGTTAGGCTCTTGGTCCTCTTACCATTCATTTTCCCCCCAATAGGGCTGCTTTTTTCATCTTTGGTATTAACAACTGTTTTGTCTGGATGCTCTGATTAGGTCTGGCTTTGATCCAGGCCTTGTAGGTTAAAACCTGACAACCATTTTCCAGCATCATTAAAAGAAGTATACTCCTTCTGCTGCTTCACTGAATTCTCTAGCTGTGTCAGCCAAAAGTGAACCATTTGTCTAAATGATCCTTTCATTTTAGATTTATTGCAAAGGATCACCTTGCATCCGCAGCTCTGATGGGGAACAATCCCCCAAAATTCATAATTCACCAGTTTTTCAATGGGGGCTATTCATGTATGCCAATTACATGCCTGGAAATCAGTGTGCCCCCAGCCAAACACAAGTGGCTCAGAAGCACATTAATTATCTGTTTCTTCAGTTCAATATGCAGAGATATGAATGGACAGAATGCCCTTGTTCTAGCCTTCATGTCTTTGGTTTGGGGGTCACAGGAGTTGGGAAGGTGTATAAAGGGTATAAAAATGATGCCTCTTTAAAGGAGGAGAGAACATAATGCTCACTCTCTCCTTTGTCATATTCAGATTTTTATTTTTAATGACACTGATTAAGGCCTAATGACCTGCCTCAAGCCCGAAAGATGCTCAATCTTGATAAATTTGCAAGGATAAAGATATGTGTTTGAAGCCAATGAATGCCTCAGTGTCTCATACACGGTAGTTGCCAATGGGATCAAAGAAGCAATAAAGAACCTCTATGGTACAGGCTGTCAAAATCACCACCATAGGCCAAGATTCAGGAACAAGGTAAAGGGTACTGGATGCACGTTCTTGCACTTTATTGTGATAACAGAAAATGGATTATAGGGAGCACTGAGTATATGAAATATATGTGCTGGATTCATTTTCCCTCACACCTCTCCATTGAATAGCATAACACGACCAAGGTTCTCATAACAACTGCTGTTTACATGCCACTCTTATCTGTATAGCAGACTGCCCAGGAAGAAGGAGGAATCATAGAATCATAGAGTTGTGAAGGGTCCTCTAGGGCCATTGAGTCCACTCCCCTGCTCAATGCAGGATTACCTAAAGCATCTCAGACAGATGTAGGTCCATGTGAAGGAGTCTTTGAGTATCTTGAGTCCTTTAACCCCCCCCCCCTTATAATTTTATTAAATACAAAGTAGTAACAAAAGAACATAAATAACAGTGTACAGCAAAACACTGCCGTAGACACAAAAGATGTGATAGACAGAATAATGCAGTGGTATACCAGCAATTTAAATCAACCATAGCTGGGACACTGCTCCCACTTTCAGGTTAAAGAGTGCTAAATACATTCAAAGTGGGTTTTCTGCAGGTGTTTACACAGTCCACACCTGCTATACCAGACTGAATTAAATAGGTGACAATTAGCACTTAATGTTTAATTTAGATCAGAATTGGATTTCCAGGAGTCCAGATTGGATCAAGACTGTCTTCTGTCTCCTTGCAGGACAGCCCTGTTACAATAATGGCTCTTAGAAGGTGTGATTTGCCTTTTAATGGCAAGGATTGTGCCATAGGAGTATGTCACAGTCTTGATGTCCTTTTATATAGTAGCCTCTTTTCCAATATGAAAGTGGTGGGGATGTGCACGAATATTCATAGCATTTGAAATTCGTACGAATTTGGACATTCAAATTTGAGTTGAATGTTGGCACATTCGAAAATTGACATTCAAATTTGAATTTAATGCTTTGATACATTCCTATGGAGCTTCATATGCTATTCATATGCATTCGTATGGGATTAAACATTCATATCGAATACAAAGCCTATGATTTAAGATGACTTGAATAAAAAAAAATTGTGCACATCGCTAATGGTATGACTTTCGTTATTAGGCATAATAAGGTAATTCAACTTGTGAGCTAAGGCAAAAATATAGGTCCGCATATTTCCACCTTAGCAAGTAATATGTATACTCTATTTAAGAAACTTGAATTATTAGGCCCTTGTAACTCATTACACTGGTGAGAATAAACATCTCTTAATTTGTATAAATCTCTCCAAATTCATCTAATCCTGTGTAAAGCAGTACTGTCTCAATTGCCTATCTATGGCTTTGGCCGTGGCCATACCTTCACTTTAAATCTTCTTCAGTCCATCTTCACGTCTGACTGCTCACATTTTCATTTCTATCCATTTTATTTTAGGACTTTCCACCTTCTATTTGGACTTTCCTGAATGGAAAGTCCACAGATAAAATGGATAGAAATGAAAAGGTATGAGCAGTCAGACCTGAAGATGGATTGTTAATTGAAAATTGACATAGACAAGGTCTTACACAGACATGTCCGCTCAGATGGTAAAGACACAATCCTCCACTTAGCTGGAGGACATCTTGCAAAGAATTGTCTGTTCAGCTAGGACAGGGCTTCAACATGGCTGGAATATGACTTACACAAGGCTGTTCAGCTAGGACAAGGCTGGAATAGATTGAATTTCTGATTTGCAAGTGTTCAGACCCCTTTAAGGCCATGGTATGTGCTTCCAGAATCTGCTTTTACCTGAGGCTTGCATACCTACCCTATAGTTTAATGCAAGCTGTCTTATTGCACGTGTCTTATTGGGAATAGCTTTTCTCCCTTGGGGCTTAATCACTCACACCTGTTCAACATACACCTGTCCTGCAATGTTGGGTATAACTAAGACTAAGTTGTCCAAGAGATTGAATGTTAAGCTGTACAATATTTTCATTTCATACCTACATGCAACTGTTTCACCTTGGTTTGTAGTGTTATACTTGCATGCACTGAAGAATAAAGCACCTTCCTTTTGGAAAGAACCTTAAGTGTTTGTCTTGTTGCAAGTGATCTCAGGAGAACAAGCTTCTCTGTGCACAAGTTTTCTGCTCCGCTGCTATAATCTCTGTCTGCATTGCCAGAGATATACAAAATATTCTCAACAGCAAGTGTATGTTTAAAATTTCTACGGCAATAGAGTGGTTAAAACATTATCTTAGAAGCAGATATTTAGGAGAAAGATCAGCATTCCCATTTGGATAGCTTTATGGCATTCTATTGAATTTTGTATGATTTTGGAAGAATAAAGTTTTATGTTCTTGATTTTGTTTTCCTTAGATTGTAAAACAAAATGAGGCAATTCGCTGACACCTTTCTTTTCGAGCATGATTGATGTGAGGTTCAGAGAGATATACAGCTGTTTTCAGAAATAGGATTGCTTGCTTGGCAGCAGCACTGTATGAACTTTTGCAAACACAGTAAATAGCTGAATTTTTGAATTAATGGTGTCTTAATATACAGTAATTGAATTCTCAGATCCTGGAAAGGCAGAAGGCCTTTTCATTAACATGGCTAAAGCAATTTGCAGTTTGCGAGGACATGAGAAGGTCAATACATGCTTTGAAACGAAAGGAAATCCTCTGAGTTATCCACTCATCCCAGACCATTAAAACACTTTCTGAGATTTCTTTACAAATGAAGGAAGTGATAAAGAACCCCACACACTTTCTATAGGAAAAATATGATTGTGCAACTCATCCTGCCTCCAGTTCTGTCTCCAGTTCTATCAAACAAAAGTCATTCAGTGAGGTCAGAAATCTTTAATTTAGAACATTTTAGCAGTTTTGTCCCAGCAATAGCTTGGACTCCCTTGACAGACTATCTTGTAAAACTTTGGGCGAATCCCCACAGCAAGCTTATTTTGCTTTCCCTAAACCAAAATAATAGAACCGGATGCAAACACGAATTTGCCTGTTCCCATTACTTTTAACTTAATCGCGTTGGATCCGGATTCTGAGGATTGTACGTGGGGTATGTGACTCAAGGTGGGACTCAAGTGGCTACTTTTTAAAAACCACTTTTTGGGACTGCCCTGCCCTCTTCCTCCTGGCATGGATGCGCCACCCATAAGGGACCCCTTCACTGAGCCTAACTGGGTGGCTGGGTGGCTGCCGCTTCCATGGATGGAGGAAAAATGGCAGTGGGCAGCCAGCCAGTGATTCTTTCCCCTCCTCTCCCCATGGCTCAGGGCACACAGCAGCAGCGGCAACTAAAGCCCCTTTGCTTTAAACATTCACATTCAGCTGCTTTCCTCCCTTCCTTTCCCTTTCTAAAGTCAGAATTGCGCAAAATTGCAACACTGTTATCAGGTTGAAGTGGTTCCATCACTACAGTGTAGCGCTGCTGTTAAGGGTGGATTTTTACACTGAAATCAATGTCTTTGGAAGCAAGCTATTGGGAGAGGGAAACCCTAAACATGGATTCTCATCCCTTAAAACGATACTGTCCACACAGTAAAAAATGTAAAACGTTTCAAGCGCACGATCCAGAGTGAGACCTGTTGAAATCAGGATTGAGATTCACCACGCTTTGGGGTGGTATAACACAGGGAAAGCGTGTTAAGCCAAACTGCCATGTGGACTCCGAGGATTGAAAATGTTTTGAATCCGAGATAAGGTTGCCGTGAAGACACAGCCACATAGTGTAACAATGGGAATGGGCACCATTCTGATGCAAATTTCACTGATGCTCCAGCAATTATAATTGATGTTCAAACAATTATAATGGTTTGAGTTGATGATAGCTGCAATCCAGAACATCTAAGGGGCATGATGTTTCTGATGGTTGTATGGGGGTATGAGACAGCAAAGTGATATGACAAACAAGCACCTGAAAACAATTTTACTATTTCTAGTAGACCTGATCAGTGGCAAGGCTTAAATACACATAAGCATTAACCTCACAAGTGGCTAAGGTGCCCTCCGGGTGCTTAGAGGCCTTGGTGTCTGGAACTCCTGATTATTGTAAATCCAAAGAGGGCCAAAGACCTGTCTTGGGAACTTCATGATTATCAGCTACATAATAATTTCTCTCAAACCCTATGCATAGTAAGCTAAGCTGCTTTTGTAAGGCACAAATACCTGGTGGCTTCATTTATAAAACTAGATTCCCAGCTGGCCTACTTTACTGCTCTTCTTTATTTAACTGGATACCCAATGACCTACCTGATTGATTCACTAAGGTTATCATTGTTGCATTGTTGCATTTCTGGTTAAAACTGTTAACACCTTGAGTTAGAGCTTAGGATAGGATACACTTGGAGTATAAAAAGCTTCGTAAGATTTATATATGAGAGTTTATCTTAACATCATAAAACCTGCCTTGTAAATTTCCTGGTCACTTTCTGGTTTACTAGTATAGGTCACGTATTACATAAAAGTTCCTGGTGGAAGGACAAGAGTGTAAGGTATGTTGAAAAACTGAGGAACTTCAGGCTGTGTTCACACACAGTTAAAAAAAAAGTACCTCTGAGGAGGCTTTGAGACTTTGTTTTGAGGTGGGATTGTCCATACGCCATTCTGCCCCTCCCTCCTGCCATGAATATTGTAAGGTGGAGAAGGTGGCTCACATGTGAAAGGTGAGCATGACGGGAAGATACTACTGTCTCTAAGCTACTTTTGCGTCACTTCTTTTGCTATGTGTGAAGGTGTTACTTATACCTGTTTTATGCCCTTGCCCGGTGGTCATGTTATGGGGATGCCAAAAGTGAATATGCCTCTTTTGACTTACTTCAGTATCCTCTCCCTTGTTAATGTGGAAAGATTATTAAAAATTGAATTGTCATAAATCTGCTGCATAAACAACTATTTATAAGCAGATAATTGAGTGAGTTGCCATAGAGACTGGAAACATATATAATGAAAACCAGACTTAATCCAGAAGGGACTGTTTTTATTCAAATATGAGTTTGTTTCTTTTCTCTTCTTTATCCCACACTCTCAACAGGAGACTTTCAGGAAAACCCCAAAAAGCTGAAGTGCGATCGTAAAGAGTGAGGCCTACAGTTCTGCAATGACTATACAGCAGTTCATTAGAATTTGAATTTGGGGTCCTTTTTAAGTATGGTATTTTAAGTCACCGCTTGAAGATTCTGAATTGCAGTCAATAAAGCTATCAAAATAAGCTCAGCTGTGTGGCTTAGAGACTGGAACACCATCTTGTACACTTGATGTGCGAGTGAGGCTGATCTGTTGCCATGGCAACAGATTTCCTGCCTCAGCATTCCCGTAACAGGTGTCTGATCAATTTGGCAGTCAGCTTTAGCATCTGAAACAGTATCAGGATTCTATGCTTTTGTTGCCTAATAGTGTCCATTCTCTTCTACACACTATTTACAGACCCTGATCCTGCAGCCAGAATCTGTCAGGTTTAAGTGTTGGAAAATTTAAAAAATATATTTTTTTTCTTAGGTGGAACCACAGTGCAAACTCAGTTACCTAAACTAGAATGAGCTAAAGGTAAAATTTCACATTTCATAATTCCATCTAAATTGTTTTCCATACAATGTATTTGTGCAAGACTTAACAGTAACAATAGTTACTTTTTTGCAACAGAATGAAGACAAAGTAAAAACTATTTGCAATTAAAAACAATAATATACAAATAAATTAGAAAAAAATAATTGACACTGTTGAATGAACCCTGCCTTTGATCATAAAAAAAATCCACATGCATGTATACTATATTTTTATGCAGCAAGATATAGCCATCTTGGACACTAAAACGTCACTCAGGCCTTTAGCTTCCTCTGGGTGGTGCCTTGCCAGGGAGGAAAGATAGGAGAGAGAGTTATATATTAAATATGTCTTAATACTTTATATATTCTATGTTTTAGTTGTTGTGACCCACCCAAGGATCTCTTGATGAAGGGCATGGTATAAATTCTTAAATAAAATAAACAAGACTGTCCTGCTGTTGGGTTGAGAAGTCGGACTAGGTGAGGTAGGGTGACATGGATACCATTTAGATGCAGAGCATCAAGGTCTTGGAGTTGCTTTAACAATGGGCATTTTCGCACTTCCCTTCCCATCTGTTGGATGGGAAAGGAGCGTGATTAACCAATGTTGACTAGCGCTCACACATTCATATTGAATCCATATTGAACATTTGGCTGTTCCCTCTCTCCAGGACTGAAAATCTACCTTATTCGATCCAATCCCAGTCCTCCTCTGGGCACCACCATTTTGGCTGTGGCGCCCTCCGTGACTGTGCATTCATCACAGCTATCGCTTTGACAATGCGTATACTCTGTGCGTGTGCAGTCATTTCTACAGTCGTTGGAGGTTCCAGCCCACTTGCATGGCACCTCAAATAACCCCAGAGAATGGGAAGAAGAGTGAATGGTGGCTGCCCAGACGCTTGAGGTAAGTGTTAGGTAAATGATGGTTAATGTGCGCTGCACAATTTGTGCTCCACACCCAATCTATCAGTAGTGGATGTCTGGTGATGGTGGGCACATTTAACAACCTTCAACATATGCAGATGCTCTTCACCAGAGCTTTACTACTTCTTCACTACTGGCCATAGTATGAATAGGCCTAAGGACTCTCCTGCCTCTGGATTTACCATCCAACCATCTCTGGAAAACAGCTGCCTGAGATTCAGAGCTTCTGAAGTGCTCTGGCTTAAGTAGCTTCACCTGGGAGAACCAAGGCAGCAGCCTTGGACTATAGCTGAAGTGCAATGCTCATTAGGTGATCATTTGGTGCTGGGTTATGTGGGGTTCTCAGCTGTTTTTATACTGTTTAATTGTTTGGGGGGGGGGTTGACCTTCCAGTCAGAAGAATCTGTCAGATTCAATATTTGACAGTTTCAAAAAACCTTTTCTTAGCTGGAACCACAGTGCAAACTCAGTCACCTAAATTAGAATAGGCTAAAGGCAAAATCCGACTTTTCACAATTCCATCTAACGATAATACTGGAGATTTCCCACACAATGTATTTGTGCATGACTTGTGATTATTATTAGTCAATCGTCTTTTTAAAACAGAATCAAAAAGGTAAAAACCATTTGCAATTAAAATAATAGAATATATATACACTGTGAAAATAACAGTGACACATTATTGAATGAACACTCCCCTTGATCATAAAAAATGCACACATGCATATATACTATCTACATTTTTATAAAGTGAGATATAGCCATTTTGGATACTAAAACATACCTCTTTGCTCAGGCCTTTGATGTTTAGCTTCCTCTAGGTGGTGCTGTGCTAGGAAGAGAGGACAGGAGGGAGAGTTATATATTAAATAAGTTTTAATACTTTATACATTCTGCCTTGCTGTTATTGTGACCAACCCTGAGACCTTTTAGTGAAAGGTGAGATATAAGTTCTTAATAAAATAAATAAATTGCTCAATTGACCTGGGACTAGGGATGCATACAGATTTTTTTTCTTTTTCTTTTTGGCATTTGATTTGTATCAAATTGAATGCAAGAGAATTCATATTCGTTTGCATAGATCCCCTTTGAATGTGGTAGGATTCAATTCAATATTGAAGGTTGTAACCCGCTCAGAGACCTTCGGGTATGGGGCGGGCTATAAATGTAAATAAATAAATAAATAAATAAATAAATAAAATGAATGTTCAATATGGATTCAATATGAATTTTCAATACGAATTGCATATGAATCCCCTATGTATCTCCTATGAATCCCATACAAATCTCCCATGTACTGTATTTGTTCTGAAAGTGTCAAATCTACCCTGAATCCACTATGAATTTGCTCTCAATCTACTCTGAATCCACTCTGGATCCATTGCAGATGTGACTGGCACAGCCGCTTTCCTACCTCCCCAGGTTCACAAATGTAACAAGCTTCCTACAAATGTTCAGAAGCATTTGATTTGAATTTCTATGTCAATCTTCGACTGTACCAATATTCTATTCGAATTCAAATGTCTGAATTCAGACAAATTCATTCAGATTTTGAATGTAACAAAAATTCATCCGTATTCCTACCTTGGACTATATGAAGTGGGATGAGGCAGATACCACCATTTAGGCCACAGAGAACCAAGGTCTGCATCCAGATATCACTCCCTAACCACTAGCCAGTTTGGTGTATTGGTTAGGCAGCTGGACTCTTATCTGAGAATACTGGATTTGATTCCTCACTCCTCCACAAAGCCAGCTGGGTGGCCTTGGGCTAGTCACAGCTCTTTCTGAGCTCTCACAGCCCCACCTACCTCACAGGGTATTCTGTTGTGGGGAGAAGAACAGAAAGCTGTTTCAGCTGTTTTGAGTCCCCTTAAATGGGTGAGAAAAGCGGGGTAGAAAAGCCAAATCTTCTTATTACTTCTGCTATAGTTGGATACTCTAGAATATCCATGTTTTATTCTGGAATATCCAAACACACTGGAATAAGTAAGTGCCATCTGGATGCTGCCAAGGATTTTGCTGTCTGGAGGAGCTGCTGCCTCTTGGCATATCATGATCTAGTCATCCTTGGAGAACAACTGCCTGGTTGGATGAACTGCTGAACTCCTTGGCTGGAAGACCAGGAAAACAGCTCTTTAAAGTGTGGCTCCTGCTCTCTGGAACTCTATTCAAACTGAAATCCTGGCTTCCTTGCTGATTTCATTTTTAATTTTTTTTAAAAAGGCATTTCTTTACCCTTCCCTTTGGAACTGTTTTTCAGGGAGCTGAGCTCTACCTTTGCTTTATGTAAGTAAGCCTAGTAATAATAATAAAAATAAATTATTGTGCCCTGTTCTATTATTTGCATATTTTGTTTCAAATTTTATGTTTTGCTATTAAATGCAGTGTGCCATGAAAGAGCAGCACCAAAGGAAATTGACACATGACACACAAATTCAGGAGTAATTGATGGCAATTAGTATGTAGTTAAGCACAGAGTAATGATTGAGAACCTTTTAGCACTTGCTATTGCTTGCTCTTCTTCTGTGAATATTCTGTGTTTACATCACCTGCATAAACTGCATGTACCTAAATCTTTTTTTACACATAAACATGCTGAAGAAGAAATTTGCTTATTTTTAATTTCCTTTTCCTAGTACTCTGGTTATACTGTACTACATCCATAGACTTTTAGAATATACCCCTTCTCCTTTTGTATATATACCTTCAGCTAAAGATAAAATGTATGCAACTGAATGGGAAGTGTGAAAATGCCCCAGGAGCCATCTGTCCCAGCAGGATCTGGTCTCTTAAAGTGAGAAAATGCCCTATAATTCTTATGGCAACAAATGAATTTCAAAGCTAAGGGAGGTTACTTTATCCAGAAATGCTCAATGAACTCCAAAGGCAGTGGGATACCACAATAATAATCTATTTTTGTGTACTGAGCTAATTTATACAGTGTGCTTGTAATAGTGTCTGTTCACAATTAGGTCCCCTTATGTTCAGGGGTGTATGCTCAGTGTGAATTTAGGTTGATCTAGACATCAGCCGAAGGCTGCATTCCCATGATGGAGGATTGTAGCATCTACTGGGATGGAGTGCCTGCTCTGGTTCCAGCCATGGTGCATGTGGTATCTTCATGCCATGTGTCTTACCTACCCAGAAATACAGAAGATGGCCATTTTCAGCATGTCCCCAAATAGGGCCCAGTGAAGTTGTTCATGTATTATGGGAAACATGCCTCTGAGGGTGCTTGCTAGCACTTGGCACACCTAGGGGCACTGCTAGCAGGCAGATACCATATCGCTAAGTGTCTCCCTAGATACTTGGCTTGCCCGATGTGGATGCAGTCTAAGTATCTAAACAACAGAATATAAGTGCAATGTCCAAGTGAGTTATTAGTGTCTTAGATGTGTCCTTGCAATTTCAACTCTTATGGAACTCAGAACAAGGAAGGGAACGTCATTGAGGAATTTTATCTTTATTTTGAATGATATTAGCACAATAAAACTCACACAATAGCATTGATTTTGTACTTATTTAACAAAATACATTTATAGCAATTTACAAATAGTTTTAATTTTAAAACAGTGCATAACATTTTATTAGAGCACAATACTTTATATAGAATTCTCAGTTAAAAACATATTTTTATTTCTTCCAATTTATTTTTCTTAATAAAGCACAGCCTAACAAAGAAATTGGTGCCCATTTTAGCAAGTAAGAAAAAATTAGAAGATGCCATCTGTCAATTTACTTGATTTGTTTGAAATTAAGGTATTAGTGGAATGTAAACAAAGGTTAATTTTACAAAAGGCTCCATAAATGATACACATGCAGAAGTCTGAGCTGCAATGTATATCTTATTACATTTATTTTGTTCTTTAGTGTAATTATGTTTCTAAGAAGCCATTATTAAAAAGAGTAGCCTTTGGCACTTCTGAGTAAAAAAAGAGTATCTGTAATATTTTACGTAAAGTATGCAATTAGCATGATTCTCCAAGTGCTTTAAAATTGTTTATTAGTAGGTAGGAAAAAGTTAGATAGGAAAAATATCACACTGCACATAAAAGAATGCAGTGAATTTCAAAGATACTCATGATTATATATGGTAGATTCAACCAAAATAAAAATAAATAAATAAAAGAGCATTCCCTTTGACCAAAAAAACCCCTTAAAACTCCCTCTGGTTTTTTTCCCAGAAGGATTGTTTTCTGGTCCTTGTATTATTGCAGTTGGTTATCATTTTCTTGCTTAGATTATTAACACTTATTAATACTTCAATGCTCTTTCATTGTATTTCTAAAGTATCAGTGATCATATATCTATATTTTTTTTAAAAAAAGTTTGGTGTAACTAAACTATCTAAATTGAGCTATAACCCTTGGAAACCAAATGTTTGGGTTTTTCTTTCCTGAAAAATCGGAAAAAACGAAAAGATAAATATCAGGCAATTGTGGATCTTCTTGTTTTACATTTTACTAATTGCTTTGAGATTCTGTAAGCAGAACATCAATCTTCCAATCCAGTTAGGAAGCTCAGTATGCAGATTTCTACTCTACATTTGGATCTCTTGTGTACAGCAGTGCTCTGGACATGAAAAGCCATTGGCTGGATGCCTGCATCCAGTAACTTTGGGACCACATACTCTTTGTTTCCAAACTGGATTGGAAATTATAATAATCTTCATTACTTCTAAATGGCATGTGTGTATGGAGCCTTTCCATTCCAGATGAGATGCAATGCAGATGAGAAATTTTGCAGAAATGAAGCACAGTTTGTTATTATAGAAGCTAGCTGAATAACCTCAGGCAGAAGGTATGAAAGGAATTTTTTATTTCAGATCTTGACAAGCCATGGAAGCTAAGGCCATATTCACATTTGAGCCAGTAGACTAGGCCAGAGCTAGATGTTCTGATCTAGTATAGGCAATTCAGTGGCCCACCATGTTATGCCACTGGCATCAGTCCCCCATGATATACTGGACCATGGGCTGGCATCTCATCACCTAGTATGATGGTAGACTCGAAAACTATGTCTACTAGTAGATTTGATGCTAGGGTGCCCTAGGCAGACAGAGGTTTGTAGGAGGGTGTGAGGCCTCTCTTAAGATTGTACCAGCATGTAGGAGGCCCCTAGACTGGTTCTTGGTCTGGTTTACTGACAAGTGAGAAAAAGGCCTAAGGTGCTTTCTGCACTGAGCAGCAGCCCAGACTATATTCTAGTTTAGACCTCTGCTTTGTGTGTGCTGCTGCAGACTAGAAGGGAATGGTGCCAACCTCAATGGTTGATCCCAGTCTAAAAGCTAATGATCTAGCCTGGGCCTATCTGGCCTGCCTGTAATACAGAAAACCCTATCCTGGCCCACTAGCAACTAATTCCAGGGTGATATATGCTGCCAATCGCTAACCAGGGACATATTTGCACTTAGGCCTTTGTTATGCAATCAGAACAGCTCTGTACCAGAGCTGTCCTAATTGCATGCCAGAGGCCTAAGTGTGAATACGCCTCAGGTTGGGAAAGGATATGGAAAACACAAATTTAAATGTCTGCTACACTATGGAATCTTAGGGAATCGTATTTCATTGGCATCAAGGGATTATTGTGAAGCTAAAATATCCTTCTGAGCTTCTCAGAGAGAGGGTGGGAAGCAAGCAAGCAAACAAACATTTTATTTATAACTAAAGATCTGTACTAATTAGCATCAGGGATTGTAACTTAATTAAATTGTAGATAGGGCTCCAAACTTCTTGAAAGTTAGATGCTCCTTTGGTTCTCAAAATCTCTAGCTTGCTGTAGTCAGAAATGGTTGCAGAATTTGATAATACAAGAATTTTGATATGAATTAACCTAATGAACTAATATACAGATCAGAAGTCCCCAGTTGTATTTTATGCAAGGCCCTCTTCTTGGAAGTAAATGTGGCTAGTCCATTATCCTTTAGATTTCACTACTCCCTAATCATCTTATGCAGTCCCTGGCTACCCCACTTAAAAAAAAAGTTTATAATCTTTTAAAAATACTCAGGAATCCGTATTTTGAGAGATAATATGCTTTGTTAGATTTTCAAAAAGAGATTCAGTATGTATTTTTTTTAAAATGATGATACAGAATGGACATCCCTTGTATAGGCATAAAAATGGCTCAAATAATTTGTTCATTCGTAGATACCACTAATTAGATTTCCTATGCTATAGGAAACACTGTGCTTTTTTAAGACAGTGTTGAATCCAGATACTGATGGCTGGGAGAACGACATGTAAACTTTGGGGTCCCTCTTTCCAAGGGATATCACTATATTCCCATTGATCAAATCAATGTTTCTCAATATTAAGTAAATAAAATTTAACACATTTATTAGGGATGGTTAATCCCCCTTTTTCTGGATTCAGCACTCTTTAATACTTATAGGCATATTAAACTGATAGTTTTCTCAGTAAACCACCTCAGTTATTCATCTTCTTATATAAGTTAATGGTGAGAAGAAAGCTTTCAATTCTCCCTCTTCCTATGTTGAATTAACATGTGAATTGATGGTAACTTATGGCAAAATGCAGCCTATATTTATGAATTTAGGAGTAAAATGTGATCCTATAACTGAACAACAGAGATTCATTGTTGGAACAAGCTGATGGTTCTTTTAACAACCCAAACTAGTAAGCTTAAGATCCTTTATGTGAACTTCAGTTTTATCAGGGGTAACTAGATCTAGCGATAGCTAGATCTTTTATCTGAGCTTTCTGGACTACACAAATCTCTCAGTAGTATCTACTAGATGTTGCACACACTGTTACTACTCTAGTAAAGTATCCACCACACTGGATACAAAGAACTGAGTGCAAGAATTTAAAGAAAAATATTGTGCATGAATGTAAAGAAAAATAGACATGCTGTAACAAGAAAGGACATCTTCAATATCTGAGAACTCCATTGTGGCTATTATATTTTGGACATTTCCACATTTGATCAGTAGATTGCACCATATTTTGGGCATTTCCACCACTTGGCCGGTAGACTATACTGTTTTGTATGTAGTGGACTAGTGTTTTTCAGGCCCAGAATGGTCCTAAGAGGTCCCTAGTCCAGATTATTAGTAGCACTGTTTGAAGAGTTCTGCAAGTATACTAAAGGCATCTGTCTTAGTCTTGAAACAGGAAAACACCGCAGCCCCATCTTTAAAGCTTGTGCAAGCCTCAAAAATCATTTGCGAAACCACAGCAGGAAGGTAGGCATGCTACCTTCAAAAACTGTTCTATTCACCTGGTGCACTAGGTATGCCATATGAGTGACTGGCCTGGGCCAGTCACTGGCAGGAGTGATAACCTTGGGTGGGGAATCAGTTGTGTGAGCTGGACCAGTTATGTTTCCTTCACATTGCTGCTGGTGTTATTCCAGAATAGACAGCCTCCCTGCCCTGTAATGCAGATGATAGTTGCTATGCTTAGTCCAGAACAGGCTGGAGTAAACCAGTTGAACCACTCCAAAAAAGGTGAATGCAGAAACAGCCTCTATTTCTGATCTTCAACAACTAGTCTGTCATCCCAAGGGACAGCAAGAGGCAGTATTTAAAATCGCCCTGATTTTTCTAATTATGTTACACAATGTTGGCAAGGCCATTTCTGGCCTCTGGGAGAAAAGTGTGAGAACCCATGTTAAAGTCCAGACCTACTACATCCCTCTTAATTCTAAGGCTAGTCCTGTAACTTGATAAGCAATCAGAATTATATAACTTTCAACCTTACAACATAGCTGTAATAATCAGTATGAAGCACTAGCAAATCAGTAATGACCAATAACAGAAAGGAAAGACCAGCAGTGAGATAATCTGAGAAAAACAAAGATTGTGGATTAGTTCTGTGCGAGATCCCTGTGGTTATATCAGTGAAATGTTTCTTCATGTGAAAAAAAGACCTCTTTTGTAGCACCTGTAACCAACACATTTAGAAAAGTAGCAGAAAGACGAAGCAGAAAAAAAAAATGATTCCATTTTCATGGAATCTCACTCACAGTTTTTTTTTGTTCCAGTAAACATTTCAAATAACTACACAAAACCTTTCAATGTTTTAATGTGAAATTTCCACTATAACAAAGCTCTCAATATTTTTCTACTCTAAAATGAATGCAGCCAGCATTATATTTTCAGCAATATCACTTGGAAAGGAATTGCACATCAAAATGTTATGTGTCCGTAGAACTGATTGGATATGTAAGTTTTCTAAAAACATACAGTTAGAATAAGCACCGATTTGTATTCAATTTTGGTGCAAAATCTGCAAAAGTGAAGTACAACCCTGGTACAGCTTTTGCATTTTCTGTTCTTTTAAAAAAAATTACCTGCCATTTGTCCTTGGACATATATAAATTAAAAAAAGTTGGCACATTCAGGAAATGTGGTATCTGTTTTTGAGACTGCTGTTTCTTTTGACATGGTTCCCACTGGACCAAAATTTTGAATCTGGAAAAAAAATCTGTTAGGAAATGTCTCATTCATTAGGTTCTTGCATTGTGCTTTTCCCCCCCTGCAACATGAAATCCACAAATTCATGCACAATCACTACACATCAGCAACATCCAGAAACAGTCAGGCTGATGGTTGATATTTGGCACATCAAGAATAACTCAGCATCAGCTCAAAAATAAAGAGAGCACTAAGCTAGTACCAAAAGTCATTGATTGTTTGTGGCACGGCTCAGCTAAAGCACCAAACCTCACTCTTTGTATGCTCTTGTAGGGGATGTTCCTTTGTAGAAGATGTTCCTGGTATTTTCTGGGCTGCTTCCTCTCTCAGGAATTAATATGATGTTGCCTTTTCTTCGAAGCGTAGAATCGCGGCTTGAGGAAACAGACAGGGTCTCTGAACCAATCTCGCTACTCTCCACTGGTGTAACCCTGATTGTTGTCATTCCATGATGGTGATGCTCACTGTTGTCAATGTTACTTCTTTTTCTGTCTCCAGATCCGTAACTGTCTTTCAAAGATTCACAACTCTCAGAGTCTCTGTTGAGATCATTGAGCTCGTATGTCTGACGAAGGCTTCCTTTTTCAGGAGCTTTCCATTTCCATGAGCCACTCCCTTCTCCTTCTGAAGGCATCTGAATAACAGGCCTGTTGTTTTCTGGATGTGCCTCCACTCTAACAATACCACTGGGCTCATGATCTGTCAAGGTTTTATATCGGATAGATCCAGTACAAGTTACTGTGCTGCCATCAGAACCTTTTGGGCTGCCCTGAAGGACACCCTGTTGCTTTGACATTGCAATGACTTGCATGATTCTTGGCTGACTGTTGCTTCTGCACCCAACAGTCTTCTCGGCTGCTTTCAACCACTTAGCCCGGGCTGAACTTGTTTTTGGAGATGTGTTCACATTCTCCTGTGTTTCTTCTGGGATGTGTACCAGCTGTGAGGATCCTGGCCGTGACTGAATAGAAACCCTTGGCCCACCAGAAATGCCAGCACTATTACAGCCTGGCATACTACCAGGCTGAATTTTGAGGTACTGGTTACTAGGCCCATGGTGATCTCCATTAACCCCGACTCTGGATGGCTCAGAGCTTGACCTCATTTCAATGGCCCTTGGTGGTGACTGGCCAGAATCTGTTTCTATCACCTGCAGGGACAGCTTTCGGCTTTCATTTTTGTTCTTCCACTGGGATAGTAGTTGCTTTGAGCGGGCAGAGTCCATAGACGCATGAATTGTTGCATTTCGTCGAGCTGACTCTTCCATTGCAGGTGTGTTGGCCCTTGGCAAAGTATTGCTGAAAGTCACCATGTTCTCCTTTCCCATAGGACTTCGTGGTGTTATAATTTCAACATCAGCATTTGCTCTTTTCAGATTAGTAAGGGAACCAGTGTCTCTGTGGTTTCTGTTTAAGATACTCTCAGTGTGGTGTGTAGAGATGGCATCATTACTAGCATTTTTTCCTGGTAAAATTCTGCTGGGATCTTGGCTGAGATCAGTCAAGGACCTTAATGGCTCTCGGTGTGCGTTTTGAGTAAACAAATTGTCTTCACTTGGCAGAAAGTTCCCCACAGCATACAGACCCTGGTATTGGGAGATAAAAAAGAGCCATGTTAAAATAATTATTTGTTGGCATGTTTATAATGAGTAGATAGGTTACTGTACCCTAGTGTTGTTGACGCTGTGCAACATACCACCCATACAGCTGAATATGTTCAGAGTTCTCTCCCACCCCGCCGCAAATAGGGATTGTTTACCTATTACTTTCCCAGTGTGTAATTCAGTTCTAGAACAAAATGAAAAAAATATCATTAGTAGGGGATGGCCTCAGGCTTACTTGAGTCATGGCCTTTTCTTATATTCCCAGACAGTAGGGCTTTGGTCACACTTAAGGTTTAATCCAGCTTCAGTCTACTTTCAGAGCAAGAGAACACATCAGCCAAGTGACAAGCTGTATTTTTTTTCCAGAGAAAATTCACCTTGGGGACAGATAATGTGAAAAGAAAATTACTGGTCACTTTGCTGATGTGTTC
>MTQE01001134.1:27827943-27848237 GCA_014337955.1 Aspidoscelis marmoratus | reverse complement strand
TCAAATGAATACAAATGTTTCTGGACATTCATACAAATAGTTCAGATATTTGTTAAACTGGGGAAACGTATCGGATATGTATTTGTTTGTATCAGATATGTATCTATTCATATCAGATACATATTTGTTCGTATTGGATACGTATTCATTTGTATCAGATATGTATCGAATGTTCATATAAATACGTATAAATAGATTCATATCAAATAGAATGTTACCACATTCAAATGCAAGCTATTCGTACAAATATGGTGTAATGCAGGACGAATATAATAAAGCTGATTGCTGCCACCAGATGTAATGTTAAATGTGCTGCCACCTATTATAATATAGAGTGTTGTTATAATGTTTCAGTTAGAGTTATTTTATTGTTTGGGTAGCGCGTATTTATATCCTAAACAAGGATATAATGTCAGAACTTCCTTTTAAAAATATTTCTCCCTGCCCTTTAAGGCTGAATAAGATGTAGCAAAATGGAGTTCAGGAACTCTTAACCTCCCCCACTGGTTCTCTCTCCAACCAGTCAGGGGTACTGTAGCATTAGACTGAGAAATCTGGCTTGCTTAGATTCCCATGACAACGGGATGAACCAACCAAAGTCCTTCTTTAATACCAAGAAAGTATGTTTATTATTTACAGTTCAAGCTTCAAGCAGTTTCTTCTTCTTGTTACACTTAAGACACTTTAGTTCATCAAGCTGTATAGTCCCCTGCTTTCCCTTCAAGCATAAGGACTCTCAAAGTTCAAAGCACAAGGGCATCAATTCATATAATGTGTGTTAGCTCTACTTTATATAGCTTCTTAAACAATGAAAACCAACTATCATTAGACTCAGGACCCTAATTCTAGCTTCCTCAGCTAAGAGCCCGTTTCTCTCCTGATAACTACCCTCTGGTCCGTTATCCCCCAGGCAGAGAACACTAACTGTTCCCTCAGGCTCCCTTAAATATGGGCCTGGCTGGGTAGCTTCACTCTGATTGGTGGAGACTCTGCCAGGAGTTTATTTCACACTCCTTCCTGGAGAGCTTGACTAGACCGTCCCTTAAACTACTTACCATAACTAAAAAACACACTTTGGCAACACTTTTGAACGTCTGGACATACAGTGTTCGCCACACTTTGTATTTTAACCAAAATAACTTAATTTTGGGGTTGAGGGGTCCTAGCGGGCATCACATACGGATTTTCAAACATTTGATTCATTTTGAATCAAATGCCAACAAACAAACAAACATTCGTGCATATTCTTAATATGGATTGACTTCCTCCAGAATGATTGATCTTGACAGTCTTTCTTAGGCCTGCCAGGGAGGTTTTCGTCACCAATATACTGGGTGCTCTGCTTTCCGCAATGTGTTTTATTCATGATGAATGTAGTTATCATGGATATGCTGGCCATTTGGGTCCTTTCTGCACTTACCTCTGTATTGGAGCATGTTCCAGTATAAGGTCCTGCTGGTCCACATGCTAGCATGGATACAAATAGAATATTACAACACCCATACACTGACATTCATATGAACATTAATACGAACATTTGTGAAACAGGGAAAGTGGCTGTGCCAATCATATCTGCAATGGATCCAGAGTAAATTCAACATGGTTTGAGAGCATATTCAAAGTGGATTCAGGACACATTTGATGCTTTCAGAGCGGATATGTTATGGGATACATATCAGATACGTATCAAATACATATGCGTTCATATTGGATATGTTCATATCGGATATTTGTATGAATTCTTACAAATATATTTGTATCAAATAGAATCCTACTGCATTTCAAGGGGATCAATTCGAACAAATACAAATTTTCTTACATTTGATTCAATACGAATCTAATATAAAAAATCCATTGTGACTGGCACAGCTGCTTTCCTACCTCCCTGTTTCACAAATGTCCTAAAACATTAGTATTCATCCGAACGTCAATGTATGAATGTCATAAAATTTGATTTGTATACAAATGCCCGAATTCATACAAATATCAAATGTTACGAATATTCATGCACATCCCTATATACTTGCAATTATACTTGCATGTTTGCATTTCAAAAATTTCAAAGTCACTTTTCAGATTAAATTCCACTAAGACTAAAGAACAACAAACTAAAGACATTTCATCTACCCTCTAAGAAATACATTTTTTAAAAAATACATCAAATGTTAACTAGTTAAAAACAATTTCAGCTCAACTTTTACACTAAAAGCATTTTAAAACAAATACAATAATAAAGTCTAATTAACTTGGAAGGAAATTTCCAGATAAGCAATTACACCATACAAAAGGTCCAGCGTCTAATCAGACTAATGTGTTTAGAAACTAGGGGTAAGAAGGCCAGATAGAACCATTTGCCTCAAACAAGCAGGCAACAAGGTGTGAAAATTATCAGTTTAGAGGAATTATCAAAGCTATATGAGATAGAATGAGTCATTAGAGTTTTTGAGTTTTATGTCTCTAAATGCTTCTTGCACCACAATATTCTCACCCAATCAAATGGAGAAGAGGGGAAATTGCCCCAACTATTGTAGCCTCTGAGCTGGTTAGAACCACAAGAGAAAAACATGAACTCTCAACAGGGTTCAGAATGTAGCATCTTGCAGAAAAGGTTGGTGGGCTGAATCCATATTAGTCATAAGAGCTTTATAAAGTCAAGGGTTTGTCTCCCCCAGACTATTTATACTGTCTTTTGTCCACGGATATAGTGTAAAGTGAACAATTTCCTCACTTTATCTTTGCTTTCCTTGTCAGTTAACTCTGAGTCTTCTTGTCAGAACTACCTAGGTGGTGACAAAGTCTCCTAATATTTAATTTCCTTTTGCCAAGACCACTTCAGTTTTAAGGCTTAAACTAAGCCATGACTATAAAGATGTTCCTGTCAGCTATCAGAGATCTTCAGATACCATAACATAATGCTCTTAAAATTTTGCAGTTGGATGCAGAATATTTGGGAGATTTCCTCAGCTATTAAATGTACTCAGAAAGCTTTATTCCTGAAAGCCCATAAAGATACTTCCCCGCCCCACCAAACTTAGGTCATTTGTACAAGATACAGTATTCCTCATGATCCTCAGAGACTTTCTGCAGACCAGTAAAGCTTCAGTGGCCACCACACCTATGACTGAGTTAAAGGTCCTTTCCACATTCCCTCCCCTTGTTCTGGGACAGGGAGGGCTGCTGGAGCAAGATAGGCCTCCCTGCATTTTAGATGCTCCATTCTGTTCAGGGTCCAGCCGCTGCCTCCAGAGTGCTTGGGGAATCTTTTTCAGTAGCACTCCAGGAAGTGCCAGCAGAAGTCCTACACTTCTAAAAGGGCTCCCTGGAAACATCAAAGGCCAGGAACCTTTGTTTCCAACCTTTCAAGTCTCTGCACTGTCTCCAAGGGCTCTCCAGAGGCAACAGCAGGGCCCAGAATAGAATCTAAAACACAAGCAGTCCTTTCTACACAAGTGGCAACAACCTGTCCCAGCATGGTCAGGTATACCAAAAGAGGTCCTCTTTGAAAAGGTCTACCAGTGGACCAAGAACAAGTACCAAATTTTGGCACTTTACCCCAGTCTGCAGCCTAGTCCAGAGCAGATGGCCATACCTGGTTCCCACTAGCATGCAGACAGCAGGCTCCTAGTCTGTTTCAAGTTGCTCCTTGGTTTAGATATCAAGAAGTACAGAAAGAGCCATAACTCCTTCCTTTTAATGATTTCCCAGAAAAATAGTTTCTGAAGAAAAGGCAAATTATTTGTTCTACTTGTTTTAGCAGTAATTGCACTTTGCACAACTGCTGGTCTCCATTTCCCATTCAGTTTTATTTTACACCATAGAGCTAGCGTGAGGTCAAGAATCATTGTCTTCAGTATGATTTGGTTTAAGGAATTATCAAGCTGCAATGTTTGTGTGGCCAGGATGGCAGCAGGAATGTAAACAGCATGTTGCTGCTTTAGAAACAGCACTTTCTCAGCACACTTCACAAAGAGCATGGCATTCATAGTATTATTCCAGCATGCTTCACAGCAACCAACCGTTGTACAGATCACACCAGAGAGTGATGCCATCAGGGGCAGAACTTTGGAGCAAGAGTCCAAGAGCTGTAAGTCGGCAGAATATTAGATATGCATTCAAATACACTAAGTGCCCCTTACCATATTTTGAACTTATGAATGCAATCTACATTAATAAAGAGGGGATTCCTGTAGGTCCAGCATAGTCCAAAATTATCTGAGTTATTGCAGGTAGCTTACTGATTACAGTGGTTTGGTGTGGCATCAGGAGACACTGGCCTGGCTGGAAGACATGTTCCTAGTGCAAGGCAACATGGTGAGAAAACTTTTTCCATCCCTTCCCTGGGACATCTAGTTGCATCCGGACAGTTGTAAAAAAGGCTCTCTCACTGGTGGGCCTACAAGGACCTCCAAGGAAGTGAACTGCTTACACATCTGGCACCGCCCAGAGTATTGAAGCTGCAGAATGGATGTTCCACAGCTGTGAGATTTTGCTGAGGTTTCTTCAGGGTATGCTCACTATGGGATGTGTCATCGGTTCATTTATATGCAGCAAGATGTGCTCCAATAAAAGACTCATGCACTTCTAGTGTACAAAAACTGTCCATTTTCATGGTGCATAAACATTACAACACTATCCTATCTATTCTGTATTATTCCCACTCACATGCTATCTCATCCACATTTCTATATTTATGTATATATTTACTGATTAGTCCACAGACCATGTCAAATTAAAAAAAGAAAACCAAACACACATTAACTCAAAAGCAGTCATCGTACATACTTCCATATATACTCCTTAATCAACATTTTACCAGAAATAGCCACGACTATACATTTAACAGTTCTACAATAAACATACCCTTTCTTATTCTCTCCCTTTTCCCAGGCTCTCTCAGAAAAGGCTGTGTTCAGACATAACAAAAAGGGCACATCAGAGGCACCTCAGAGAGACAGTGTGTGGCTCTCTAGCACAGAATGTTCATTAAAGGGGAGATGGAAAAACTTGTTACAGACAATCTTGTCTCCACGCTGCCTCAGAAATGCTTCCCCCCCCCCCGCCTCTGATCACCACCAGTTTCTAGCTTTCTTTCCTCCTGACTTTTTAATAGATAGTTAGAAGCGTTTATTTCTATGTCAGCCTAAAATTAATCTCTATGCTTTCCTCTCGGAAGTTTTCTTCACACCCGTGCTCAGACCTCTACTGCCTTCCTCAGTCTCCTGCACCCCTTCCCACATCATCAGTCTGTTGCTCAAACTGGCAATGACTTTCTGAAATTTCATTCAGCAAAACCTTGACTCTTGGGTCTCCATTTCAGATCTTCTTCGCCCCTTTCTCCACAGTGTTCTCTCTCTACCTCATTGCCAACTCTCTTCAGCCCACTCCCATGTTGCACTCAACATTCCACATCTCTGACCTTTCTTTTTTATTGTACCTTAGAGAAACTGTACAATACCAGTCAGCCTATCACAGGATCTGGAAATCGGCCCAGAAGCAGGCCAGTTTCATTCTTAACACCAAACCAGGCCATGCGGAAACTGACCTCAGTAATTCTTCCCTCCCACCCAATCACTCTACAATGCCAGCAGAGGAGGTAACTAAGAGTTGTTTCTTATACACTGTGTATAAGGCACCTCTGAGGGTAGATTTCAGGCCTCAAGGGCAGACTTAGACCTGATGCCTGCTGGGTCTCAGAGGTACTCCAGGACAGGCTGTTTTCTATCCTTTTTCCCAGGAGAAAAGAATGACTGTAAAATTCTCACCCAGTCCCAAAGCTGTATCTAGGTCTGTTGGTGCACTCGCACATGTTGCCAGTTGTTGGTAAATATGTGCCACTTCATTGACTCTGCCACTTCACTGGCTCATGTTGCCAAATGCTGTTTTTATACAGTGCTTCTCCACCAGTATATATGTTCTTGTACTACATTTCCACCATGCCCAATCAGTATGGTCAGTGTTCAGAAATTATTCAGGACAAATAATAAGAGTTGTAGTTCAGTAGCAATGGGTGGCACCTAGGTTGGCAGAAACTGCTTCTAACTCAAGAAGATTCTCACTGGTAAAGTAAAATATCATTCCCTTCTCACTCTTTACTCTGTGCAAAATTATGTTCAGTTTTTCTAAATTAATCTTACAGAGTGCTTTTTGTGCACTCTGATGAATCTACAACAACTTACCTGATGCTTACATTTGTTACAAATGTTCAAATATATTATTTTTGAGATAATATACTATATCAAGCAGGCGTTTCGAAGGTCTGCACATAACTCATGTTTGTGAACTCCCTTCCGAACCCATCCAGAAAGATTCCCCTTAGAACCTAATTCACAAAGGTGCGCTCTAAAGATATCCCAGAAACATATGTGAGTATCTGTCCCTTCCTGCACTGAGATTTATTCCAGATTATATCCCAGAATTGGGACATGCTGTCCACATGCTGGGCACACCTACTCAGGGCCTACCACAGCCTACTTTAGCATGTGGGTGGCACGTCCCTGTTCCATGATATAATCCAGGATAAGGGCCTGTGTTAGCAGTGCCGTGAAAATGTAGACGAGTTATTTTCTCACCTGTTGCAAAATGTTATAAACAAATTCATCTTGCAAATGTTGAAGATCTGGCATAGGAAGGTAACATTCTTTTAGATAGGGCACACTTCTACTGTGGAGTGCATTATAAAGATCACCAACAACCTGGATGACTATGAAAAGGGATTAGGCAATCTGATGATGAACAGAGCTAGTAGTGGTTAGTAATCAGCACATTTTACAACAACATCTGGGCTGAGTGACAGGACTCTTAAGGTCCAGGCGATGTGAGCGTGTACTTCTGCCTTACTTGTATGATTTGGTCAGCCACTGAAAGAACAACCTGCTGGATTAGAGAATTGACCAGAAGCTTACCAGGGCCCAGAATGAAATCTGCCTGGAATTTTGAACCGTATCCTTTCTAGGTAAAGAAAGACACAATGGAAGTGGCAAGGTTACACTGATACCCTCATTCCAGCATCATACCCTCTGTTTAAGATGTGGCTGCATATCATAATGAATGAGGCCTGCAAATTCAGACGCTTTCCATCAGTGATAACTGGTGTGCCCATTCTGGTTGGAGAAGCAAAGAATAAGGCAGCCCCAAAGAAATCAGAACAAGTAATGCTGGTGGCAAGTGAGGTTCTGTAAGGTGAAATTCTGTACAAACGCACAGGAAAATTGACCCTACTGACCCAGTAGATTATCCAGGTCTGAACTGGGCAAAAACTTTGGGCTACTCAGTGGAGCAGGATGATCAGTTAACTCTTTTCCCCACGCGAATCAGGACTCTGAGGGGGGCATTTTCATTATTATTGTTAACAACCATGCAGGATTTTCGTGAGAACAGAAGCTGCTTGAAATAATCTAGCCCTCTATATAACAGTCCCATTGGACAAAAAGTTTCCAAAATATCTCAAGAATATTATCCCTGTGTAAGAAAACCTCCTTTCCTGCCTACAAGACTTTTGACTTTTCTTATTTCTTCTTCACTATTAGCCTCTTGATTTGCTCTTGCCTAAAACCACACATGCTGGCATTTTCTTTTTTCCTTCTCACTCTCCAATCCCTCCAGCTGCCTTTCCTTCCCCTACTAGCTTTCATGAAATAATAGTCCCATGCTTTGTTTCTTTCATTTCACGGTACAGTGAAATCTTTTTTGTTTCCCTGCACATAATGCCGTGCATGATTCCTTAGGCAGTAAATGAAGTCTTGTTGGTAAAAACCATTTTTAGAGTGACTCCATGTAGCTCTTCCTGGAGAAAGAAGCTTTCCGTGTATGCTCTGATTAAATATTAGGACACAAAGGCTCTCCATTCCTGCCCTGCAACGTGCAGAGGTCCCAAAACATTGAAAGGCTCTCCATTGCAGCGACTGCTCTTTCTCTGGGCATGGAGAACTGAAATACAATGCCATCATGCTGCATTCCCTACACAACCATTATGTTCTGCCATTACGTTGTTGTTGTGTACCCAAAAGTCCCTGCCAACCCCAGATACCACCTCCTGATTTCATCAAGTTGTGGCTGACTCCTGGTTGACTGCATGGGCACCTCCATGGGCAACTCTATGCAGTTCTCTGGGCAGAAAGACCAAAATAGTTTGTCATTGCCTAGTTATGAGAGGAGGTTGGGGATCAAACCAACAACTGTCCCATTGGGTCTACCTTCTAGTTCAAGTTGAGAAAGCAATAATGTTCCATGTTTATTTTACTTAAAGCGAAGTACTTAATTTGCTTTCAGCTTCAAAGTTGGGTGTTGATGGCTGAGAAAGGTGGTTGGAAGGCTCACGGCTTGCCAGTCTTGCTGGAAGCCAAGACTAGCAAGCTGTGAGCCTTCTGAAAGTGCAACCAGCCTAAGTGTTTTACTTGAAGCAAAATAAAACATAAGAACCTGAGAGAAGCCCTGCTGGAATCAGGCCATAGCCCATCTAGTCCAGCAGCCTGTCTCACACAGTGGCCCACAGTGGGCATCCCAAGCAGAGACAAGGGCAAACCTTCTCCTGCTCTCAAATCCCAGCAAAGGACCTTAGAGGCATCCTGCTTGTCCCCGCAGCCTGAAAGATGAACTTAGGCTTCCATTCTAGTTGCCATTGATACCTCTGTCATCCATAAATTTGTCTATCCATCTAGGCTGGTTGCTATTACCACCTCTTCTGGCAGCAAATTCCATAGACTGATGACCCTCTGGGTGGAGAAATACTTCCCCCTTTCAGATCTGACTCTCCTACCCAAGGCTTCATCCAGTGCCCCCTGGTTCTAGTGTTGTGTGACAGAGAAAAGAAATTTTCTCTATCCACCTTTTCTATACCATGCATGAGTTTATATACTTCATCAGGTCCCCACATTTAGTGTTTTGCCCAATGTGAGTGGAAATGGAAGGGAGAGCCAATTTGATGCAACAGCTCTAGCCACCCTGGTCTGTTGAGTACACTAACTGTGTTCAGTGATTATCTCTTAATTTAAGATTTGGAAGAACAATTGCAAAGTTTAAACCCTGGATGTCCCAACTTAAAACTTGGCAATACATACATTCAATTTTATCCTCACCTTTAACACCTTGAGGAAAAGTTATCTGTAAGAACGCCTCCCTCAATACACCCATGTACCAATATATTGTTAAGATGTTTGCAAGGCCCAGCTGGAGAGAGAGTAAACTGGGGAACTTGCCTCTTGCAGCAACTTCATTGAAAGAAAAAATGCCAAAATGCACCTTGAAAACCTTGCCTGGTGTGTAAGTGTAAACAACCAGCTCTGCATCCTCTCAGAAATTTTCTACATCAACTGATGATCTTTGTTACCAAGTAGCAAGTAGTTTGACTTTTCTGAGTAAGTGAAACAAGCTGGCATTTTTCCTGCTTTATAATTCTTTTACCAGCACCAGTTTTCGGCACTTTTGGATTCTCTGGTACCATCTTTTATACAACTTTTGCCTTCCAGATACCTGAAACAAACAACCATTCTAACCCCACTATCTTCATGAGGCCCTTCCGACCGTTGGGCTTCCAAGGCACGTCACCTTTACCTCATGAAACCTTTTGGCTGTGTCTGAAAGGAATTATAGTCCAAGAACACCTGGATGACTATCAACAGCTTGTCCTTCCTTGGTGCCACGTGATCACCGCCATGGAAATACCACCCCAAAGTTGAATATCAAGGGGAGGATCATCTTAGCTTCCCAACACGGATTTTTGCCTAATGTGCATTTTTGAACTTTTCTTACGTTGCTTTGTTAAATTTCCTCACAGCACAATGGGTTAAATCCATTAAATCCTTTCCCAACAAGTCCTGTCCTTTCCAAAGTGTGTTCCTGGCTTATGGAGCTATTAACAAACACGTGAATCCCAAATCCTTTTTCTTACTCAACTCTGAAGGCCCACACTGCAAATCCCACACACAATGGGAGAACACCAGTGGTTCCGGACCTGCAACTAGATCCCAGCAGAAGCAACCATAAGTGGTTTTTAGCTTTTAACAGGAAAAATAAAATAAAACAAAGTCAATCAACCACACACACACACACAATGCACTTTACTTTTAAGAAACCTTAAAGCATCCATTAGAGGTCTATGGAAAAGGACCACGAAAGCACAACCTCTACACCTGAATATTCACCACAGTAGCAATAATTCGGCACCTCCAGATCACAACAATGAGCAATTGCTTTCAACTCTGCCAGGCTGAGGGTCTCACCGTTTTAAACCCCACACACACACACACCAGAAAAGCCAACCGATAACTCCCTCCCACACAAAAATCATGCCAGCCAATTGGGGTGATCCTGTGCACGTGGCATGACCTCATGAAGCCGTCTGGCCCCTTCCATTTGCAAAAACCTTTGTTTTTTTTGGGGGGGGGTTGTGGCAAAAGAAGGAATCGCCCTCTATTTCCTAAACATCAGTGAGGAGAAGGGGAAGAGGAAGGTGTTTACTCCACGGCCCCTCTCTCGTTGTAGGTGGGGCCGGATCCCTCGGCATCACCCGGGCCTTTTGGTTTGTTTATTTATTTTGAAGGCAACAGTTCCTTAACGTTCTGGGAAGAAGAAGAGGAAACACAAATACTCCCTCCCCCCGTCCTCCTCTCCTCCTTCGGTTAAGGATGAGACCCAGTTTTAGGGCATGGGTGGCAGCATCATGGCACCACGGGCAGACTGGCCCCGTCTGCAGAGCCCATCGGGGTGCCCCCAACTCCAGCCTTCCATTGCGCTCTCGCTCTCTTCCCAACACGAATACAGACCCATAGCCCAGAGCGCATCTCTCTCTCTTTTTTTGGGGGGGGGAGTGGAGTTTCTCTCTCTCTCTCTCTCTTTTTGGGGTGGTGGCGGTGGTGATGGAGTTGCCATCAAGGAGGAAAAGCGCAGGCAGCCATCCCGGGGAAGGAGGCGGGCGAGCCCTGGACGTCCCCCATCACCTACCCAGCCACGGCCTCGACGGTGCCCCTCCAAGGACCGTCGGGCGGGGAAGGGCAGGCGCCCGCCGGACTCACCTCCACGAAATAGAAGCAGGGCAGGAGGGTGACGCTCTCCTTGGTCACTCTGCTCTTGGGCTTGTCCTTCGCAGACATGCTGCCGGCCGCGGACAGGAGGTGGGCGGAAGGCGGCGGCGGCGGCGGCAGAGGCAGCGGGAGCGGCGGCGGCGGCAGCGCGTTGGCTGTGGCGGCGGCGGCGGCGCTCCCGGGCAGCCTGCTGCCTCCTCTGCCGCTGCTGCCGCCCCACTGCCGGGCGCCGGTGATGTCACATGGCGCCGTCGGGGCCCCTTCTCGGTGGGGAAGGAGCGCGCAGCCCACGAGGTCCTCCTCCCGCGGCGGCAGCAGCACCAAGAAGCCCTCCTGGCCGCCCGACGGCCGCGGTGCCCTGACGCCGTCGGACAGCAGGCGCCTGCCGCCGCCGCCCTTCTCCCTCTGCTCCAAAGCGGCGGCGAGCCAAGCCTCCTCGGGGCCGCCGCCGCCGCGGTCCCCCCCGGCGTAGGAGAGCCGCTGCCTACATCGAGGCGGAGTAGCAGCCGTCGCTCTCGCCAGCCGGCTCCTTCGTGCAATATTCATAGGTCTGACGTCAAGGAAGCTGCTCCGTGCGAAGAGGGGAAGGGGCCCCGTCGGACTGCATGATGGAGCCGGGGGAGGCGGAGGGGGAGGCGAGCCGAGGGGGCGCCGGGTTCATCCGCCGCCTTAACTCCTTCGCTCCTGACCCGCATCCTTCTTGGGGGAGGTCTGCGGGGAAGCGTCGGGCGAAGGGAAGAGAATTGGGGAGGGGGCAGAGCGGCGGGGCCGGGCTGGGCCGGGCTGCAAGCGGCGACGCCGAAGCGCAGCGAGTAACAAGAGGCCACTTCACACGTTACGTGTTTCGCGTGACGCCCCGGAGCCTCGCAGGCGACGCCCGGAAGGAGCGTCAGCTGCTGGGGAGTGGGAGAGAGAAGAGGCGGGAGAGGGAGCGCAGGGTGGTCGAGGTCGGGCTGGCGGAGACTTGGCAGGGACGGACGCTCCGGATCGGGGCTCCGAAGGGAAATATCTCTGCGGTTCCGATCCGAATCGGGGGGGCTCCGTACGTGCCGCTAGCTATACTTGCATCTGGCGAATAGCTCGACGAGAGCGTGCAGTAGCTGGTTCGTACCCGCTTGTCCATCCATTGGTCAAGAAAGATGTGAAAGCTGGACGGTGACCAAGACCAGAAAATGGTGACTCTTGAACTCTGGTGCTCCCTGGATTCTAGACAGATAAAACCTTGATATTTATTAGAAGCATTGATAAAAAGGTTTAAACTGTTATACTTCGGGCATATCAAAAGACCAAGTACCGAAGAAAACATGGCGATCCTTGGACAGGTAAAAGGGAGAAGAGGAAGAGTATGGCCGGACTCAATTAGGACAGAAATGAAAACCTCACTGGCAGGCCTAGGAAAGGTCACTGAAGGCCAGCCGAGCTGAGGAAGTTGATCCAAATAGGCACCAAATCATCCAAGACGAGATGGCATCAAGCAAGCAAAATCAGTTCCCAGTTGCCTTGTTCTAATAGTGTATCTTGACACCTTGATTCACGGAAATGACGGAGGAACATATGGTCCTGAATAAACAGTGTTGGCGCCCAGCTGACTTCATTTTCCCCTCCTGGGGTTGCTTATTCGTGATCGCCCTGTGCTGCATACGTGTGTACAGATCCTTGCCACCTTCCGCTTTGATGAGCCCAGCTTCATGTTTAATGTGCTTATAAATATGGGCAACCATAAAAATGGTCAAGAAGGTTATGGCACTGTTGAAGCAGCAGACAGTGTTTTGAAAGGTGTATTGTGAGGAGTTCCAAAGGGATTTCCCCCAGACTTGGTAGACGGGCATCAGAAAAGATAAATGCAGTTGAATCCAGATAAATGTAGAGTGATATAATGTTATGCATCTTGGAAGAAACAGTCTTAATTACGCATACATGCCAATGGGGCATGAAACAGTGGTGAATAAATAGGAAAGATATCTTGTTTTCTGGGAGCCTGCAAAATGTGGACAGCTGCACTGGTCTACCCCTAGGAATGCTTTGGAGACAGCTTTGGAGTGCAATCCCTGCCATCATTTTTGGCACCAGGCACCAGCCACCATGCAGGCAGGCCATTCACCAGAAGACACACAGTCTTCTGGGGACTGATCTATAATGTAGACACTGAGGTCCCCTGTGGCAACTAGCCTAGTCTCCAGCGTCTGTGCAGATGGTGCTACGGAGCCTAGATTCAATGCCTCAGATATCTCTGGGAGAAGTTAACAGCTAACCATTTCTGTATCTCTGCAAGGAAAACTGTTGGCTATGTTCAAGTATCCATACAGTTCATAGGAGTTATGCTTGTTGCAAAGTTCCTTTACCTTTACTTATACTGGTATATCTAATTCAGTGGTATCTGAATCAGCTGGCAATTGGCTCATCAGGACCATGGGTAGAGAAACTTTCCAGGTTTGTAGGAGGAGAAACATTTGACTGCTCTCAATCAGGGATGTGCATAGTTTGTGTGTGTGTGTGTGTGTGTGTGTGTGTATCCAATTCGTATTGAATCAAATGCAAGAAAATGTGTAGTTGTTCAAATAGATACCCTCTGAATGTAGTGGAATTCAAATTTGATAAGAATGTGCAATCTCATACGAATTCCATGAATGCATGCAAATCCCAAACAGATCCAAACATATACAAATCCCATGCCAACCTTCATACAAATGTATCAAAACATTTTATTCAAATTCAAATGTCAATCTTTGAATGTCGATCTTTGTACGAATGCCCGAATTTGGCCAAATTCATATGAATTTTGAATATTACAAATATTTGTGCACATATTACATGAATATCCCTAATCTCAATACAAAGTGTCTTTGTTGGAATGTACAATTGAATGTACAATATTACAATAGAAGCAGCAAAAATAGCCACAACAAAACTCTTTCACTTTGGGGCAAATTAGTCAAAATGGTAGCTCACAACTTTACTTTCAACTACCAGCAAAGAGAAATTTAGTTCAGGATGTACTGAGGAGAAAGGGAAAGATTAATAGTGGCTATGCTCAGGGGCCACAATGTTCTTGTCATAACCAAGATTTGGTTCTAGCTCCCATTAAAAAAAAAGCTAAAGTTTTCATTATCCCTTAGGCTTAATGCCAAGCAGAAGAGTGCTTGGTCAAATTATTAAGAAAATAGAAAAGAGAGACTCAGCAACAGAGGGTGTTTTTCCACTGTCACTAGAAGTACCCATTAATGGGTACTTAATGGGTACTTGTAGTGACTGTGGAAAAACACCCATTCACTGCATGGGGATTTTCAGGCCAATCAGAACTTGGTTGCTAGGCATCGGCAGGCAGAATTCAGTGGGGAGACAAGGCTAGGTTCCAATCACCTTTGTATCTGTGGAGAGGTGTCACCACAAGTCTGAGGCTCTCAATTCAATGAGGTCTTCCTCTGTGATTCTCCAATTACTGAACCCTGCACACACTATCAATTATGCTCCTGAAATGAACTGTTTATCCAAACTGGAGCCAAGCCACAATTTCCTTTTTCAATACAGGAAGAGTTTCTTTAAATAAGAGATGATTTTAAAAATTGAAGAGGAAGGAAGTGGAAGAAAAGGAGGGGCAGCTAATTTTGGGAAGCAAGGGGAGATTATTTATTTATATTTATATCCCGCCCTGTACCCGAGGGTCTCCGGGCAGCTAACAACCTTTAAAACTGAACATATCAAAACTATATAAAACAATGATAACCATTGTTAAGGAAGATAACTTTACCTTCCTTATAGTCTTTATTTGCTCAGTATCAAGGCACAAGCTCTCTCTCACACACACCTAAGCTAGTGGGGGTGGGGGTGGCAATGCTCAGAGCAACAGGCTTTAGAGGTTGGCAGGAGCACCAGCATTATGGTCAACTTCTTACGTCGCAGTATGGGTGAAGCAGAAAGTTAATCAGCATGAGAGCCTTTGCTCATACCAGCAGAATATGTTCTAAGGTACTGGATATCAGTACGATAATCTGTCTTGCTTGTCCCTGAGGGATCAGCCTTGTGAGACATCAAGTAAGTTAAATCAGATGCCTGACCTGGAGTTAGACCTTGCCTCTAGTGGTAACAGTACACTGGGACATCATGTAGCAAGCCTGCAAGAGTGGAGAGCAAATTCAAGCCTTTTCTCTGGAGTGATTTCAGCTTCATTCTCCAATTAATTAGCTAGCCCACAGTTATCTGGAGCCCAGGCACACAACACAACACACAAAGTTCAGATTTTTGCAGGGATGATCAAGATGAAGTTGACTTTTGGAATGCAGAAGATGTAGCAGAGGACTTTATCTGAGGCCATTCAAAAGAAGATAGCAGTGGAGCCTGTGGAAGCATGAGAGACAAAGTGGACTTTGGAATGCTAAAGAATATCCTAAGACATTGAATGAACAAGAGGAATCTATTCTTATACCCCAAATCCTACCCTGGGGTCAGGCAGGAAAAGAAGTGGGGTAAAAACATGGAAATTTGGCAACACTGAGGCTTTCCAGGTCATATAAACAAGTTGCATTAATCAAATGAAGTATTCAGTCTCAACACTCACACTAGCCTTGCACTTGCTCTTGCTCTTAAATAATGAACTTGCTCTTAAGATGTGAACCCTTCAAATCCTGCAACACATTGACAGGATTAAGTAGCGCAAAAATAACTTTCAACAGAAAAACAGCCAAGGTTAAAGATTCAGAGTCCTAGGAAAAGGGTGCATGAAGTTGGTATGGATTCTAATGCTATTGCTTTGAGTGGGAATCCTACAGATCGTTCCTGGCACTGTGCTGTCCAGAGGTGTTTTTCCATTGTCACTAGAAGTACCCATTAAGTACCCAGTGGAAAAGCACCCTAGATCCCAAGGCTCTGAATAAACTCAATATACAGCAGGACTGGGCACGATTCCATTTGCACTTGGTGAATGGAATTTGCTGCAAGAAGAGGTGACAACAGCAACCACCCTAGATATCTTTAAGAAAGGGTTAGACAAATGTACAGATGACAGGTGTTATCAATGCCTACTAGAATTAATGCCTAGGTGTACATCCTCCAGGCTGGGGAGACAGGCAAGAAAAAGCTATTTACAGGAATTTGAGACCAGGTGAAGATTTTGTCTTTGCCTTCTGCTTGAGATGCCTATAAGCATCTGGTGGACCACTGTGTAAGACAGGATGCTGGATTAGATGGGCGTCCAGCACGGCTCCTCTTATGCCCTAAGTTAATTAATGGTGCCAAACATATGTACAGACACACAAATGCTACCACAGTAATGTGTACTGTGTGTCTGTTTAATTTATTACTGGTCACTGATACATTTTACTTTTACTGTTACCAGTAATGCTATTGCTCAAGAGGTTTGTAGGCATATCCAAAACCACATAATGCTTGTTTGTACTAAAAAAACCTAGTCTCTGTCATTTTCTCTTCTTTGTGACTTTTGTTTCTTACTCATCTCATGCTTCTTCATTCCACTCACCTGTTAGAGGTATTATGCAGGAGTTGGAATACTGTATGGTGTGGGATATTTCTTCAAAAGTTTGGAATTTATGTCAAGCGTTATGAATTCTTCAGGTATTGAAAAGACAATTCTAACAAGCTGATTCATAAACCATAACTGTGAGATCAGTTGGTGAGTGTTCCTGAAATCCTATGCATCAACAAGACTTAGCTATAAGACGGAGGATTACATTATAAATAATGACTGGGTGCTGTTTTTACCAAAGGCATAAACAAATAAATAAAATGCACATGAAATTGAGAGACAGCAAAGAGACATAAATATAATTTATATAAATCCATTTTATCCAAACTGGAGCTTCCACATTGCTTTACTCCCTTTCTGCACTTCATTGGAGCAATTTAACCAGTTTATTGCAGGCTGTCCTGGTCCAAGCCGGCAGGTGCCTGCATTGTAAGAGCTGGAACACTGTTGTCTTGGTGCAACAGGGGTAGCAGTGCAGACATGATTTTCATGTTCTGTTCCATGTAAAACATTCGTATCCGTTCACACGTTAGCATATGAATATTGTAAAATTCGATCCAAGTTCAAATGTCTGATTTCAGCCAAATTCAGCTGAATTTTGAATGTTACAAATATTTGTGCACATTCCTACCTCAAAGCTTATAAACGCTTTGGAGATGGGCTTGCGGCATTTCCTTTAGCTGGACCAAGATGGAGCTATGGCTGCCATAAGAAGCAAGAAGCCTGTTATGGCATACTAGGTATGTGCAGAAAGGCCTTTAGAGAGAAAGAGAAAAGTGATTATTTGCATGACTGTGTGGAGGTTCTCTCTCTTTTCTCTTACTGATCTTTCCAAAATATTTCAAGTTACCCCATGATGTTTCACTGCATAAACCTCCAGATGCGTTCTTAGAATTCCACGTACCGTGCAATTTCATTGGCAAGTATTACAAAGGGCTGCTTTATTTCTATCGTGGAACGTTCTGCTTGCCAAGGAAAGTCAGGGTGTCCATCTTGCTTCTACCTTTTTTAAAAAGTGGTGAAGGCAGACGTATGGATGAATATATTTAGTAGTTAAACTGCTGCAAGGCATATTACTAAAGTAGAACTAATAACTCTTGAGCAGTGCAGGCCTGTTCTTGTCTGCTCTGAAGAAGATCGCAATGAATTCAACAGTACTAATCCCAAGGCAACTTTGCTTTGGATTGTAGCCTGTAGAGAACTCGATAGGTTTTCTCTGCCTGTAAACAGTGCTGTAAGAACAGGATATGATGGGTTGTCAAAAAGGCACAAAGGGAAGATGGATAGGAAACAGAATGGAATCAGTTAATAGTTTTAGCTGGCAATTCAGTTTACATCTGGTCATGCTAGCCATCATTGTTAACTCTGAATGGGGCATGGTTATCCTGTACCTTTAATCTCTGGCCCCCTCTTAGTTTAACCTGCCCAATGTCCTATAATAGGAATTCTGGGTTTTTGGTAATACATACTCACCAGCGAATACAAACTCATTAGCTAATGCATAATTACCAGGGCATCCTATGTTTTTCCTGCCAGGATCCTAAAGGAAGCTGACTTCATCATGAGCAGTGGTTTCCATGGTAATTTTTTTTTTCAAGAGTAGAATATTGTGGGGTAAAATCAGATGTCTCATCGTGAGCTTTGGAGTTTTCCTGGCCCCTGAGTCCCAGGGTTTTGGCATGGGAATTTGATGCACAATGGTTCCCTGCTAAACTGGACAGGAAGGTGTGTGCCCTAACTAAGGATGTGCATGAATATTCTTAACATTCAAAATTTGTACGAATTTGGCCAAATTCAGACAGTCAGATTTGAATAAAATGTTGGCACATTCAAAGACTGACATTCAAATTCGAATAAAATGTTTTATTTGTATGAAGTTTCATATGGGATTTGTATGGGATCCATATGCTATTCATATGCGTATGGCATTCGTATGGGATTGAACATTCAAAAGGGATCTATTTGAATGAATATGAATTTTCTTGCATTCAATTCGATACGAATCCAATATAAAAAAAGAAGATTCGTGCACACCGCTGGCCCTGACACAGTGTAAATAGTGTTATAGAGAAGTGCATGGACTGAGAATGGCCGTGCTTTTTACAGCCTTTTTTATTGCCCCTGTAAAGGTCCACTGCAGCTGCAGAAGGGCCACAAAGGGCATGCTGACCTTACTATCTCCGCAACAGACCTTACTATCTGTTGTTACCCACCCAGAGACCTTCGGGTATGGGGCAGGATAGAAATGGAAATAGACAGACAGACAGACAGACAGACAGACAGACAGACAGACAGACAGACAGACAGATAGATAAAGTGTGGGGGCTTTTATGGTCACTTTGTGGCACTTTTGAAACTCCAGCAGCCCTATAGGGAGGCTGTGAAAACCTGCATGCTGCCATGAAGGTCCTGCCAAACAGCTGCCAAGTACTACCGTGGACTACTAAGACTTTTCTGAGTCAGGCCACCAAGCATGATAAGGTTCACTTTGCTTTCAAGGCAAACCACAGGTTCAAAGCCTGACTCAGTTTGGAGGTGAGCCAGGCAAGCTTGATTAAGCACATCTCTATGGTGTTTCTTTCTTTTGGGTTTATTTCTCTGGGCATTTTTACACTTTGCCTCCCATCTCTGGATGTGAAGTGATGGAATGATTTAGGCCTCTGCACTTGCGGATGCCTAAAGCATTTGTAACTTAGCTGGCAGCTGCAAGACTTCAGCGGCGCATGCAGTGAGGCGCACATCACATGGGAAGAGGCAGCCAATGAGAGCTGAGCTCTCATTCGCTGTTCTCGCAATCCTGTCCTGACTGGTGGGAACATTCAAATGTATCTTGTACTGTGGTGTGAATGTTGATCATTCTGCAGTAAGAAAATTTGAAGCAGTGGCAGCATAATGCATTGCCACTACACAGGATTGGGCGCCAGGTGTAATGCCCGTGCTCGGCCGCACATTCCAATATATATTTAAGCAGCAAAATCATGTTATATTTTGGGGAAAATATTGAATTACAATTACAGAAAATGCCATTCATTCCTATTTATTATGAATTTATTGATTTCAAACATTTAGATATTACTACCTATCTGAAAAATCCTAAATCAGTTTACAAGGTGACAGATTAAAAACAAGGATAAAATTATTACAATTTTACCAAAACTTGTTAAGAATAACAGATGGTTCTTTGCAAACAGACATAGAACCTGGAAAGTCTCATAGCATTTTTCGAGGAGTTATTTTTACACTTGAGCTGGTGACAGAATCAGAGAGGGAGCGTCCCATGGCTTACATATTACAAAATGGGCAAGATGCAAGCCATGTGGACTGATAAAGACAGAGTCATAAGTTTTAGCAGTACCTTCCTATTTCTGAGTAACTCATTCTTCAGCACTTTTCCAATGTACTTTTCTAGGACTATTAAGTAGTATCTGGGCTGTCTTAGTTTATCTTAAAACTATGATAATTCTCTCATGAGGAGGGGAAGAATTGCGTAGTGGGAGTCACAGCTTGGTGGATAGAAATACATTTGTGGCTGAATTTTACTGCTTTTCTCTATTTCTGCACCAATGAAATGTGCCTCCTGTGGTACATTGAGGAGTACTAGCTACACATCTCCCTGGTCCAGTGTACCATTCCTAGTATGCTCATAGAACCTAACCAGTAAACTGGAGCAGGTCACCATTTTATGTTCTCTAGCCTAGTCTATGTTCTATCCTGTGTGGACTAAGTTGTACTAGGAGGGCTCAGGGTTTCCCAGACGATTGGAGAAGGGCAAACGTTGTTCCTATCTTCAAAAAAGG
>MTQE01001134.1:27813190-27825051 GCA_014337955.1 Aspidoscelis marmoratus | reverse complement strand
ACTAGATCCGGATTAAGAAATGTACCAATTCCTTAGATCCAGATCTTCTTTTAGATCCAGATCTAAGGGCTGCAGTGGAAAAACACCCTAGCACTGGTTCACCTCAGTATTGTCACCACCAGCGATTTTCACAAGAAAAAAAATTAACAACCCCTCTCCAACCAAGCAATCAGGAAAGGGGCCTAACTTCATATAATCTTTTCTTCCCTGGAAAAAGGCAATCCCTTTTCTTTAAATCATTCATAATCATGAAACTGTTAGTGTAGCCTTCAAGAATGTGCCCCCATGGATATGCTTTTATCTCTCCATCCAAGGACTGAAAGAAAATTTCAGCATGCAACTTATATAAAAAAGAAAGCCATTTGCAGTTCTAGGTTGGTTGTAATAAGCAGAATGTCTTTAATTGCACATCGAAATGATAAATTATAAGCCTCAGCACAATACTAGGCTAATTTCCCTGATACTATTGGAAGGCTACTTATTAGATTCAGTTGTATTTTGGAAAGAAAAAGTTTTAAGAAAGAGTCGGGAGTCTTAGGCTACCTCCAGACAGCGCTGTTTAAATCTGCAGTTTACCGATACTCCAAAGTGTCCTTAGTGTGAAGTGAAATCCAATAATCCTAATGAAAGAATTAACTCCGCAATTTCCTCTTTCCAAACCACTGGAGGAACAAGAGTTTAGGCACCATGTATTCTATTTCTCCCATCATGCATTTCAGAGAAACAATCAGTTTTCAAGTTGCATTTCTAGGATTTAGTGTTTTCTCATTTGTGGTTCTTCAAGGACTTCCTAGACCATGACTAGACAAGCTGGTGGAAGTAGTGGTGGCTTGTCACTTGACCTGGGGAATGTCACATTGGTTTGTTATTGCTGTGAGTGGCATGTTCTACAAACACAAATATGACCAATTGCTGCATTGTTTTGCCAGGTTTTCCTTTTGCTCTGCTGTTCGAATGCCCCCAAAGAGTGCTTTTGGCAGTATGGCAGTGGGATTAGTGCTGGTCCATGTGGATACCACATCTGTCCAGTGTGTTGAATGTGTCATGGGGGAACATGCCTCCATGTTCTGATACACCTTGGTATGTTAACAGACCTCAAAAAAGAGGTATAATGGATGCCATTTTAGGCACCCTATGGAAGCCTATGCTCCATCTTGTGTGGACAGAGCATGCTAAGAGGGGGAGGGGGCTCTCTTTAACCACATCAGAATGTGGAAGAGAGGTTTGTGGACCTCTTCTTGGTCCATTCTACTGACAACTGTGGAAATAGTCAAAGTATTTTGAAAAGTAGAAAATGGCAAATTTTGTGCAAATGGTAAACAATGAAAAGCAGGAGGAAATAAGTTAAAGTCATGTAAATACAGCAGAGGAAGCCTAGAATGCAAAGAAATGGTTTGCTTTTGCAAAATATTACAAGGATTTATGAATATAAAATATTGAGGAATCAGTCAAGCTTCTGGCACATATAAAAAATTCAAGACTACCATTCTCCTTCCCTTCCCTCCCTTCCCTTCCCTGCTGTTGGATTAGAATTTTAAATAAGGTTTGAAGTCAAGATCCAAAGACAGAATATTATTGACCAGTGGTAAACACACTTCCTGAACCATTCCCTGCCTTGAAACTGAATGAAATTCTCACACTTTACTATTACATATTCTCACCAAATCTGGAGTTTTTCATGCTGAAAAATGAGGTATTCCAAATGGAAAGTGTCAAATTCCTACTCAGTTTACTGCCTTACCCAGGTAGTAACATAACACTGTAAAATTAGTGTAGAATTAGTGTAGGAGAAAGGTGCACCATAGAGGACAATAATAGGCTTAACCTGTCAAGGTGACACAGGAAAGAAAATGAAAGCTACTTGGGGTAGGTGAATTTTTGCTCTGGAAAGCAGACATAGTTTTACATTATCCCAGTTCTTCCCCAGGGCCACCCTTTCTTTTAGTAACTAGGGTCTCTTAGGTTGTGGCTTCATTAAGTAGTAAAGGTGCCTTAATCAGGCCCTCAGGTCAGCTGGGCCCTGGTCACACCTTTAGTTTAGGATGAATTCAGGTCGTCTTTAGGTCATGTTACTCATATTATTGAAATTGGGAACTTTCATACCCCAACTTTGAAGAGAGTGAGGACCAGGTGTATCGTTTCGATGCTGTCTTAGTTCTCCAATGGAGACCTAGTACAAAAATCATCTGAATGCCCTGGAAAGGGTTTTAAATGGAGACAAATCTCAGTAGAATTCACAATAGAAGAGGTGCCACAGGGGCAATGGGAAAAAGAGAGACGATGATCAATCCTCCCCTTATTGCATAATTTTACAGAGGCAGACTAGTGCAAACCATATTTTGATCAGATTGCAGATGCATGGTTTATGTTTTTGTTGATCATCAAATCTAGTATTGAGAGTTGTTCAAAATATTGATATTCATGTATGAATGCTAACAGTCTTGGATGCTTTTGTTAATATAAAGTAGACAAAATTGGTTGCAAAGAACACCAAAGGCCATTCACAGCCTGATGACGTGAGCTGTAGCCATTGGTGGCAATAGTAGAGCTAACCAAGTGACAGTATAAATGACAATAGATATTTAAACTATATTTTTGTTCCAGCCCATGCTTCTTTCAGCTTTGCATTTATTCTTCATCATGATGCTTTTCAAAACTTAGGAATAGCCCATCATCAGCATCATAGATGGTTTTAATATCCCACTTTCTCACCCTTAAGGGGATTCAAATTGGCTGACAAACCTTCCGTTCTTCTCTCCACATCAGACATCCTGTGAAGAAGGTGGGGCAGTGAGAGCTCAGAAAGAGAGCTGTGACTAGACTGGCTTTGTGGAGGAATGCAGAATCGAACCAGGAAACTACCAGATCTGACACTCTAATTATAGGACAAATTGGCTCAGAAGAGAAGTTTGCTCAAAAGAGAGAAAGCAAAGAAGGTCTTATATACTATTAAATAATTATAATAACATAACGTAACGTAACGTAACGTAACGTAACGTAACGTAACGTAACGTAACGTAACGTAACGTAACGTAACGTAACGTAACGTAACGTAACGTAACGTAACGTAACGTAACGTAACGTAACATAACATAAAACATAACATAACATATAAAACAGTGCACATTGAATTGAGCATCTTATCAAGCCAGAGGTAGAATTCTTAGGCCCTGTCCCCATGCAATTGAAAGTCCGCTGGAACTCTTCTTTTGCCTCTGAGCGGCCCCATGCCAGGCTTTACAAGGCGCTTAGGGAGCTTAGGAAAGTGAGACACCCGCGATAAAATACGTGCACTTTAAAGAAGAGTTCCAGCGCTCTTTCGGTGATTCGCGGGTTTTGCTCGCTATATCTGCCTTGAGGATGCTCCGTGGCAAAAGGGGCGGGGATTGCTTGCCTGCACACACAGCCAAAAAGCATTCACACATCTGAGAAATGCAGCAGGTTCGCTTCCTTTCCTTTGTAAAAAGAGCCAGAATTGCTCAGAATTGCAACATTGTTATCAAGTGATCTGTGAAAACCTTAAAAGAGAATGAGCGAAGGATCGCGCTGCCGATGCCTGCAGCCGCTGACTTTGCCAGGGCAGAAAGCCTTTTCTAACAGAGAACTGAGTGAAAGTAAGTGCTGAAAGTGAATGAATGAGCGATCATCTGCCTTTGCTAGGGGCGGGAAGCCGTTTCAGGAGACAGAGATCTGGATATTTTTCCTTTTAACAAGAGAGGGGGCGGGGGGGGAAAGATGCTCGGAAAGAGAAGACGGCTACCATGGGGACGGAAAGTCCGTTTAGATCGCAGCTACCATGGGGACGCTTATTCTGGAAGTGGAGGGGACTTTTAAAGTCAGCTATAACAGAGTGACGGCAGAGGAAGCCGAGAGGGGCTAATAAGTCTTTTGGGGACAGGGCCTTAGTCCCTCATAACCCAATGCCTTTTCTGCTAATTTCCCTTTCAGTATAGGAGAAGTGGTTAGCCAGGGATGTATTCATTTATTTAAAGAGATGCAGATAATAGCCATTTTGTGCAATTAAAATCAGGTGTCCCCTCATCCACAGGGAAAGCCAAGAGAGCTAGATGTATCTAACATCTTTACTGTAGCACTTAGGCCCTCAACATGAGCCACATTCTTACTTTATCAAAGGGTTTTTTTTTCTTCCCGAACTACATATCTCTTCAACCAATCTTTCTCCTTCCCAGTTAACAACCTTCTTAATTCTTTCCACAGGGACGTTTTGCCCCCGTTATTCCCACTGGCTTCTCTGCCTTGGCTTCTCCTCCCTCTGCATATGTTTTCTGCCAACCGCCGAGAGACATGCTTGTTTAAAACCATTTGTTAATTGAAATAGTAAGGAGAAACCAGGTGACCCAGTTTGGAAATGAAGAGGAATAATATCACACTGTTACGCTTCCAGAATTCCACCACCACCTGAGATACTTTCTGTACTCATCTTACCCTTTAAATATTAACCATGTCGGCAATGTCACCGTTGATGATAACACTGTTTTGCACTTTATGCAGAAGGAAGGGCTGGTTGAGGAGCTGTCCAAGGTAGGAACCACAAAACTCTCTGACCTTTTGATTTCTTTCATTTTGCTCCTGCTTACAAATTCCTTAAATGCAAGCTGCCCAAAAAGAAAAGCAAGAGCAAACTAAAGTATCTTGTCCTATTAGCTTTCTTGTCCTCCTAGATGCTCTGTGTGACCTAGTTGGTGGAATCAGTGATAACAATCAATGTAGAGACTCTGAGAAGACACAACTTGGCAAGATCAGGTGGTTTTGCTTCAGCAGAAGAAAAGGAACCGGACTTCGAGTAGAACTTTGTTCTATCTAAATTACAAGGGGTGCTAAAGGTCAGGGAATATCTGCAGCTTTGCTAGGAGTGTGATCTGCAAATAAAATGTTACAGATGAAGCTTCTCAGCATGGGAGTTTTGTCGTAGGTTAGGAGCTGAAAATTAATTGTGTAACCCCATCCTCTCACTTTATTCTGTCAGTTACTGGAAACCTTATCTAAAAGCTAAATCTAATATATGAATTGTTTACTGCTTAATAATTTTATCTTGCTTATATTCTAAAGACCTCAAGGAGACACATGTGGTTCTCTTTCCATTTTTGGCTAAGTTGATATTACATGCTGTAATGTTGCTAGGTAAGCTGTTTTGGCCTCTCCACCTAACTTTTTTCTTTTTTTACTCTGAAAGTCTACTAACAAAGCAAAAAATAAAAGGGAAAAAAGCCCACAGTTCAAAAATTGGTTTGGTTAGAACACAGAAAGCTTCAAACTGGATCCTAATACCAGACTCAGTTCCTCATGGTCTTATTCTGCTTGACTCTGCTGCTAACAAGTATCACCCGGGTCAAACTAGGGATGTGCACAATCCTCCCTTTTTACTTTTCATCAGAATGAATGGGACAGAACACATTCATGTGAATGGAGCCACTTTGATGTGCTAGGCTTCAAATTTGCTTCGAATCCCTGCTGCCACCAGGGTGCCTCTGAATCCCCTTTGAATCTGCTCTGAATCCACTCAAAACCTTTGAACTAAGGTACTGTATAAAAGCCTTCACTTTGCACACAAAAATCAGTCTTCAAATGTAGCTGACATTCTATTTGAATATGAAATTTTGTACAAATTGCGAAGGCAATGAATATTTTTTGCCCATCCCTAAGTAAAACTGTTCATCCTTTCAACTTTTCCACCATCTGGTTCTGGGATGTCAACATTTAAGATAGTGAGCATAAGTTCAGGCTGGCACCAGCACTCAGTCCAACTTCATGCTACCTAAAAACAGTAAAACACATCTATTCATCTGTTTAGGAAAGGGGGGAAATGACCACAGTTCTAAGCTTTCATTTCAGGTTTGTGTATGTGGGCGCGTCTACATGCAAAAAAAATTAATAATCCAGATTTAAGCTTGTTTTGCCAGAGCATCTCCATGCAGAGCTTTACTCCGGGCTACCAGAGGCACAAAGGAGGAAAATCCGTGGCAGAAAACCCCCCTTTCAAACAGTACTACATCCGACATTAGGGGGAAACTGCGGGTTTTCCTGGGAGCATGGAGATGCTTAGAAGCAGAATGAAAAGCTACTCACTTCTTGCAGCCCTGTAGCTCTCAGTAGGGAGACACTTCACGTAGGGACACTTGATTAAGCGCACAAGCACAGCCGTGATCATTGGAGGCTGCATTATTAGGAGGGAAAGAGAGAGACCCGCTAGAATGGTGAGAAGAGTGAAAGCAGCCACTTTTAATGCTTTTAGCTGACTTGTCAGGCAATCATTTGGGCTAAAGGAAGCCCTTGCCTGAGTGACTGCAGGCTCAGGCATGAAGGGGGAGGGAGGAGAAAACCCCATGGAGAAAATGAGTGAAGTTTATGGGGGCGGAGAAACAAGAGAGGGAAAGAGAGAGAGAGACACACACACACGAGTGAAGTTTACAGGGAGGAGAAACAGAAGGGAGGGAAGGAGGGAAAGAGACACAAGTGAAGTTTACAGTGGCAGAGAAACAAGGGAGGGAGAGACAGACGCACACATGTTATGAAAGAAAAAGGAGATTGCTCATTTGCTTTTGCTTTAAAGCAGCCACGGGAATGGCGGCAGCTGAATTTGACAGCTGAACGGAGCCTATCGTTGCTCCAGCGGGTGGGGGGGGAGGGAGAAAAAGATGCGGGCTTACAAAAACCAGTTTCCGTGGGGACAGGAAAATGTGATTTTAATTCGTGTTGCCCCAAACCACATGGGGTCACTTTATTGTGAGTTACAACCCGGATTTTTTTTTTAAAAAAAATCGCATCAATAGCAAAGCAATTAGCTCCCATGGAGACGCACCCCATGTATTTTATTCTACTTGGACTCCACCTACTTCTATCTATTCTGCCTCTGTTTCAACCGCATTTTCCCAAACACCTATATCTTACAGTGAAGACTGGAATTTCTCCCCCCACCCCTCAGTCACTGAATGGAAACATTTTTAGAATTCTAAACCTTGTGTAAGCACAAAATGTGAACCACCAAAGCTCAATAAAGTATCATCTAGTATTATATTTACCAACGCCTTAGTGATTGAATTGTGGCTAGATGCTGTCTATATCCCTTGAGTCCTGGGGAAAGTTCTGCTACTTCTCTTTGAGATGCAGGTGGTCCCATTAATTGATGTGCCACTTCCTATGTGATGTTTCCAGTGTGCATTTTCTCTTTCACAATCACACTCTCAATTGAACAAGCTTAGCGGTAATGTTATGCAAGATGTTGAAATCGTAATGGGTAAGATGTATTAAGGCTAATCACAACACACAGCATGACATGTGAATCACAGCTGGCCCTGGACACCTTAATTTGCACTCGGACACTCCTCTTTCCCCTCATTTTAAGAAGAAAAATAATGATCTCCCTGGGAACATTATTTTTTATAATGTTATATGAGTTTGTCTTGCATTGGGATGGCAAAGTTAATCAAAACCTTTGAGCTGGGTAAAATTCAAGAAGAAAACAGATAATGGGTGTTTTTCCACTGCGCTCCTTTAATCCAGATGTAAGAAGATCCGGATCAAAGGAATGGGTACATTCCTTAATCTGGATCTAGTAGATCCAGATTAAGGAAATACCCAATGTGTCTCCATGGGTGGTCTAGCACCCAATAGCAATGGGTGCTAGCCTCCCTGCCGTGGAAACACCGGAGCACCCATTTGGAAATCTGGATCTACCCATGAGGGGTCTGCTTGTCACCCCAGGTGTTTGGGGGGACAGGGGGTGCAATCTCCGAAGTGGCTTCGAAGTCATTTCGAAGTCATTTCAAACTCACATCAAAGTCTGTGCAAAACAGCTCCATTGAAGTCTGTGCTGATCTTCGGAGTGAACTTCGAAGTGACTTCGGAGTCACTTCAAAGTTCACTCTGAAGATCAGCATAGACTTCAAAGATGCTCTGGAGCTATTTTGCACAGACTTTGAAATGACTTCGAAGTGACTTCGAAATGACTTCGAAGCTTAGATTTTGGGGCTCTCCTCCCCATGGGTGCCCCTTCCCCCTAGCCTCCTCTAAACCCCATTGCCACACAAGCGTGGAAACAGGCTCCCTTTAATCCAGATTTTCTGCCTGAAGACCCCATTGTAGATCTCATTAATGGGGTCTACAGAAAATCCAGATTAAAGGCCAGAAAGTACCCATTTGATCTGGATTTCCCCAGCGGCAGTCAAAACAATTGGGTCCCAAATGGGTGCCGTGGTGGAAATGGGATCATCCGGCTCACACCCAAATGGGTCCTTAATGGGTGCAAAAATGGGTACTTTCTGACAGTGGAAAAACACCCAATGTAAGCAATGATCACATTTTTTATTACAGCATTATTACATGATATTAGGATGCTCTGCTGATAATGCTCAAATAATAGTTCTCAAGTCCTATATGGGGAACTTGTGGATGTATGTGACCCATGAAAACTGAGAGCCATACTGATAACTTTGCCTTTGAACTGGTTAGTTGACACCTTACATATGCTCAGGCCTTCCTTATGCTTCAAAATGAATTCTATATGGCATTGCTTGAGATTCAGGTAAATAAAATTTTGTGCTCTGGCTTTTGGGACAAGAGCTCTGCCTCCTAACACAGCCTACCTGAAACCCCTCCAACTACTGTAATTTTGGCCAGCACAATTTGTCAGTCACCAGCAGTTCTCCACCACTGTTTCAATGCTAAAGTGTGTTCCTGCACAACATTGTAAACAGTCAAGCTTCAAATGAATGCAAAAGTGTGTTGCTGTGTAAGTGTGTGAGCCAGTTTGATATAGAGGTTACGGAGCCAGACTTTTATCTGGGTTTGATTCCACACTCCTCCATGAAGCCAAATGGATAACCTTAGGCTAGCCACAGCTCTCTTTCTGAGCTCTCACAGCCCCACCTACATCACAGGGTGCCTGTTGTGGGGAGAACAGAAAGCTTTTGTCAGCCACTTTGAGTGATGTAGAAAAGCCAACTCCCTCCTCCTCCTCCTCCCTACAACTACAGCTACAGCTACAGCTACAGCTACTGCTACTGCTACTACTACTACTACTACCACCACCACCACACTAATGGGCTTGTTCATTCTAGATCCCTTCACAGGGGCTTTGCAGTGCTAGCAGTTTTGAACACTTCCTCCAACTGTGTGGGCCAGGGTGCTGGACTAGATGAGCTGTGGCCTCATCCAGCAGGGCTCCTCTTATGTTCTTGGGATTGCTTTAAAGAAAGACTGGCTAAACTCTCATTAGAAGCTTGCTAAGCCCTTCCTACCTATGCGCTCAGCATGTCCAGCAGTATCTTCCTATCTTCTCCAGCCCTTAAACATCATGGGAATAGTAATTGCGTTATCCAGCAACTCAAACATTTGATACTCACAATCCAATATAAGAATCTCTTTTCTGCAAAAAATCTTTGATAATCAAAATCGCGATGCAAAACCCTCTATTTCCAACATCATTTTAAACCCTTGTTAAGTAAGCTTAGCAGTTCCAAGCACACTTCTAAGCCAAGTACGCTCTGTGCAGACAGGGTTCAGATTGAAGCACCATATTTATTATGCTAGAGAAATTTTCACACAAAATGTGCCAAGGCCATGATATTCTTCTAACAATTTTCAGACTTGCAGATGGATATTGTCATTCAGGGGAAAACAATCATATCTCCCTGGGAATCCTGGGATGACCAAGAGATGCCAGCTAATTAGAGATTATAAATCAGGGACTTCTTCAGGGGAAATTATAACTATTATTTTGCTGCCATAAGAACTAACAATGCTGGTAGCAATAATGGTGGTTATGATATAGTCATACAAACATAACCATTTCTAGGACAAAAATGAATGTAAAATGATACATTTTTAAATTAATTGCTTTATATATATATATTTCTTTTTTGGAAAAAAAATGTTTGCAATATGGAAATAAGTCAATAAAATTAAACTAAGTGTTTAATTAGTTAGTCTAATTACAGATCAATCACCTTAACATCCAAGTAAAGTGAGGGAAACTATCATTAAGGATCAACTTAGGGTGTTTTTCCACTGTCACTAGAAGTAACCATTAAGTACCCATTAATGGGTACAAAAATGCCATTACGTACCCATTAATGGGTACTTAATGGGTACTTCTAGTGACAGTGGAAAAACACCCATAGTGTACATATGAAGGAGCAAGCAACCCTGAAGAAGAATCAGTGCAAAGGGAAATCATACCTTACTAACTTGTTAGAACTTGTTAAGAGTGTTAATAAGACAGTTGACATTGTCTGTCCATAGCTTCAGAACTTTTTGGCAAAGTCCCTCATCAGAGGCTCCAGAATAAACTCATCAGTCCTGTCTAGGGATGTGCATGAATGTTTTTTTTAATTTGCATCGAATTGAATGCAAGAAAATTTGTATTCGTTCGAATAGATCACTTTCAAATGTGACAATTTGTATTCAATACAAATGTACTAATGCATACAAATAGCATACAGATCCTATATACGAATGCATACGAGTAGCATACGGATCTCATACAAATGCAGAGAAATAGCATGCAAATCCCATATACGAATCCCATATGAATCCCATATGAAGCTTCATTAGAATGTATCAAAACATTTGTCTGGGATTTGGGAATGTCAATTTTTGCATGTGTCAACATTCAATTTGAATTCGAATGTTTGGATTCGCCTGAATTCACCCAAATTTTGAATGTTACAAATATTAGTGCACATCCCTAGTCCTGTCCTTAATTGGTAACTGGAAGGAAATAGAGTAGTAATACATGTGCAATTTTCAAAAAAGACAAGAAGTAAAAAGTATGCCCCCTAAGATTCAGTATTGGGACCCTAGAAGCAGGGATAAGCAGTGGGATAGCAAAGTTCGCTTATGGCACTAAATTATTCAGGGTAGTAAAACCTGAAAGAAATTGTGAAGAGCTCCAGAGGGCTCTTTTGACATTGGGTGACTGGGCAATGAAGTAGCAGATGAGTTTCATTCTTAGTTAAGTACAAAGCGATACATATTGGGGCAAAGAACCCCAATTACATCTATATACTGATAGCTTGGAGCTTTCTGTGATAGACCAGGAAAGGGAACTTGGCATTCTGGTAGATAGCTCAAGGAGGGTGTTGACCCAGGAGTCAGCAGCAGTGAAAAAACAACAACCTTGAACTAATAGGAAGATCTTATTAGGGACACTTTTTTTCTGATTTATTCTTCCTTAAAGAATACAAGTTCATCAGTGAGTCAACTTTTCTTCTTTGGTGTCCAAAGCACCAGAATCAGACTTGACTAGAAGATAGGTACTGTACCTCTTTGAACTTGCCTTCATGATAAACTACTGAAATTATTAACATCTAGTTTTTCATTAAACCAGTCATTAAATCCATTCATTCTGTTATATACACACATAGCTAAAATGATTTTATATTTAAAAGACTGAGTGGGAAGGGGTGATAAAGGAAAAGGAATCTGTCCACTTACAGAAGGCTTGAATGAAAAGATATGCCTTCTAAGAATCCAAAGGACACAAGGGTTGTTTTTCCACCACGCTCCTTTAATCCGGATATAAGAAGATCCGGATCTGAGGAATGGGTACTTCCTTTAATCTGGATCTAGTAGATCCGGATTAAGCAAAGTACCCAATGTGTTTCCATGGGTGGTCTAGCACCCAATAGCAATGGGTGCTAGCCTCCCTGCTGTGGAAACACCGCAGCACCCATTTCCAAATCCGGACTGACCCACAAGGGGTCTGCCTGTCACCCCAGGTGTTTTGGGGAACAGGGGGTACAATCTCCAAAGTCCCTCCAAAGTCCCTCTGAAGTCAACTTCGGAGATTATCAAAGGCTCCAAAGACAAACCCCTTGTGAGAGCTTGCATATTAATTAGCT
>MTQE01001134.1:27801924-27812946 GCA_014337955.1 Aspidoscelis marmoratus | reverse complement strand
CTAATCTCCGAAGGCAACTTCAAAGTAACTTCGAAATGCCTTTGAAATGACTTCAAAGCCTAGGTTTTGGGGCTGCCCCCATGGGTGCTCCCTCCCCATAGCCTCCTCTAGATGCTATTGCCAAACTAACGTGGAAACAGGCTCCCTTTAATCCGGATTTTCTGGGTGAAGACCCCATTGTAGACCCCATTAATGGGGTCTACAAAAAATCTGGATTAAAGGCTGAGATGTACCCATATGATCCAGATTTCCCCAGCGGTGGTGGAAACAAATGTGTCCCAAATGGGTGCCGTGGTGGAAATGGGGTCATCCGGCTCACACACAAATGGGTCCTTAATGGGTGCAAAAATGGGTACTTTCTGCCAGTGGAAAAACACCCAAGATCTGGATCCCAACATCTAGTTTCCTGGTAGAGATTAGATGACCACAATGTTATCTATGTGTGGCTTTGCTGGAACTCCAAAGAGAAAGGGACTTCTCCCAACACCAGCCCAAAGTTGCCACAGTTCTTATAAGTGCCTTGAGATGGGCTTGTTCTCTCTTCTCCTTGATGCTTTTGATTTGTATATATTTGTTCACAGTCCAAGATTTATGTAATAGGGTAGTATGTTGGGTAACAGTGAGTCATGGCCTACTCCCAGTTAACTGCTTGGGCACATCTATGCAGTTTTCTTGACAGATATTCAGAAGTGGTTTGCTACTTTTGGGGAGAGCCTGGAGATCGAACCATTAATCTCTGTTTTACAGACTTTTTTTTCCTGCCACTGAGCTATGGCCACTCCCAATAAGGCAGTATAAAAGTCTGTCAATGTTCTTTTTCTAAAAAAGAGAAATGGACCCATGAAAAGAAACAGGGGTATTGCCGTGAAATGTACAATACAATAGGGCAGTACTGATATCTTAATAAGCACAAAAGCAAAAGCATTTTGTCATAATATCCCTGTCTCTTAATATGGACCCATTTATCTTTTTTAAAAAAATGTTGGGAGATTCAATCACAAATAGTCTGAAGGCCATTAGGCCTTCAGAATATGGTACTATTAAAAACTCCAGCCACAACTAAGCAGCCGTTTCAAGGACAGGAATATCATTCAGTGATGACTGAATACAATTTATCTACATCTTGAGGACATGGTTAAAGAACAAGACACATAATGCAGGCTGTTGATGCCACAAAACAAGTGGAATGGAGAACTAGACCATGGGAGGGAGGAGAAAAAGTGAGAGAGATAAGAAGAGAAAAAAGAGGACTGCAGAAGAGGTGAATTGTTGCCTTTGAAATGTAAAAAGAAAAAGAAAAAAAAGGATGTACTACTCTTCTTGGATGACTGTGATATAAACTAAATTGAATCAGTTCTAACCTGAATTATCCCTGTAAAGTGGCACAGTATGAGACCTAGCCCAGTTCTAGGCCTCCCTATGTTGCACTCTGGAAGCAACTCCATCCGTATTGAATGGAGCATAGCCCAGTCTAGGGGGCCTAAAAAGGCTGCATAAACAGGGACAGTGAAAAACCCTTTTAAGAAGCTCTGCTATGGTCTACGTGTGAGTAAATGGGGCCAGAGAGTTGTGCTGAAAGGTGCACGCCTCTGTAGTCCTGCTTAGTAGTAGAAGAGGTGGCTTGTCTACCCTGCTTTTCTCACCCATTTTAAGAGGATTCAAAATGGCTGACAAAGCTTTCTGTTCTTCTCCCCACAACAGCCCTGTGAGCTATGTGGGGCTGTGAGAGCTCAGAAAGAGCTCAAGGTCACCCAGTTGGCTTCATGGAGGAATGAGGAATCGAACCTGGTATTCCCAGATAAGAGTCTGGCTTCCTATCCACTAGACCAAACTAGCTTACGGGGGGGGGGGGTCATTTTAGTGAAGGTGTGTGTGTCATTTTGAGAGCATACAAAACTGTACTAGGAACCTTTTAGACCCAGCATCACAGCAGGGCCTGGTGCTTGTGAGGACATTTTGGTGACACAGGGGCTGTCCTGCAACAGCTGCCTGAAGTGTGGATAGCCTTGTTCTGGGATAGCTGGACTACTCCAGCTGGAAACTGTTCCAGTAGGAGCAGTCCACCCCAGTAAATGCAGAAATATATTTTGACATTTGGGTTTAAATATTTTTGACTGTATATAATAACTTCAGTTTTGTGTATTGTCATACTTATATATTCTTTGGTCTAGGTTGATTCTGGACATCTTGTACATGAGACGTAACCCAAACCCAGAGTGTTATAAAATCACAGCATTTATCTTAGTTGTCTTCATTTTTATTGCTGCTGCAAAAACCAGTAGACTCTTCCAGTTCCAGAATAATTTGCTTGGATAGCCACATGAGATCGGCAGACTGGAAGAGGTGGGAGAATAAGCATTCTGTTTAAATGGATCTGGCTATGGAGAGGGCCAAGCTCATCTTGAAGACATTACATAAGAGAACAAATCATGCATTATGCAAATAGCTCGCATGATGCCACCAACTGTTAATCTGTGATTATTGAATTAACATGCATTTGAATGCCAGAACTTCCACACTTGTGTTGTCTTGCATAGCTTCATAACATTGGCTTTATATTGTACGAGTGGGTTCATAATTTAAAAATACTTTTTGAGGGGAGTACTTTTATTAATTTTAGAAAGGACATAAATCTCAGAACACTTAATGCTCTCGGGGTGTCATTCCCTATCCTTAACATTTTCCAGATGGATATGTTAATGTTGGTACTTTACTGCTCCTATTTTCTTCTCGCCTTTTAAAACTTTCTGTTTGTACAACTTCATTTTATAGAGGCCTTGCCTACCACATGGATGGCCAAGGATGCTATTTGTTTATTATTTATTATTTACATTTCTATCCCGCCCCATACCCGAAGGTCTCTGGGTGGGTAACAACAGATTAAAACAGAATATACATTAAAAGACATTAAAAATTCAACAAGTATAAACCAATATACAATATGTTTACAGTGACAGTGTCTGTACTGGGGGGGGGCATGGTATGTGATTGGATCCATGGCAGATTGACTGGAGAGCTATAGGGCCCTCCTGCCCATCACTACCTAGCCCCACGGACTCTATCCTGGCTCCAGATGCCCTGGCCTTGTATTGGCAGAGATCACCCACATTAACATCCTTCTTGTACTATGAAGGAAAACTGGACTGTTCTCTCCTAGTCTTCTGCTGTACTGTAGCAATATGAATCTCTCCTTCTTAAAGGTACAGTGTTACACAGCAAGGTACTTTGTAAATGACCCTGGACAAGCAAGCCCACCAATGACTCTTTTAAAGTGAACAAAAAATGAAAGGTTTACTGGTTTATAACTCAGAATGTTAGCCACAGAAAGTAAGATCAAAAGTGATACTTTATGATAAAATAACGCCACGAATCTCAAGAACATAGCTCCTTATAACTTCTATGGATGCTAAGATCGAACTGACTTTCTCTCAATAGTTTTGCATATTTACTAAATCTCAGAACTCTCTGTCACCCTTCCCTGAGATGTAAACAAGAGCCCGGTTCCCACCTGCCCACCCCTTGGTGAGTTACCCCAGGCAAAGAACCTCCTGGTCTAGTTACAGGTCCTTTTATAGTCTCTGCTCAAGTTGTCATCCAGCCCTGATTGGCTCTAGAACAGAGCTAGCTTCCCCCATCCTTGGAACCTTAGCAAGCATTCCCCTCAACCCTCAAACAGCTGATAGCATGGAGCTAAACTACCTACTCCTAACTTACCTTTAAACACGGTCATCACAAGAGCCATATCTGAGCTGATTTTGATTGTGCAGTTTTGTACTGTTGAGTCAGGGCCAATTCCAATGGATTCTACGGTACTGTCAAGCCAGGCCTAACCAACTGACTATGTACACATCTGTGCAGTTTAGTACTGTCAAGTCAGGCCTAACTCCAACTGATTCTATGGACACTTCTGCACAGTTGGGCGCTATCAAGTCAGGACCAAGCCCAATTGCCTTTCTAGACACATCTGTGTAGTTCAGTATTGTTGAGTTAGGGCTGATATCAGTTGACTCTATGGACACATCGTCCCTTAAAGCACAGGTCCTTTAAAGCCTTCCTGTCTGTCTCTCCAACCTGCAGGTGGTACCTAGGCATCCATTCTAGAGCCACTGATACACCTGTTCTCATGGATCTGTCAGAGTTGCTACCGGTGATGTCCTAGACCTTTCTAAGCAGTTTGTGTCTGATGAACTGCTCTTAGCACATGCCTAATCTAAGTAAAACTGAGGTTCACCATGCTATTCTGGGTGTCTTGTGCCATACTTTGTTGTTGTTGTTGGCCTGGCTTTAACAGTGATGTTTGAAATCAAAAGAGGAATGCACATGTATTCCTACATTTGCTCATTTTAGCTTTTGGGGAGTTTTTAAAAAATGTGATAAAAAAGAAAGGAATGGTTTTAGTCATCTTGGTAATTGACTTGGGACTACTGTGTAGGGCAGTACAAGAAATAGTCTAAATAAAAAAATCAATAAATCTGATTGACAACACTTGCCACACATTGAAATAAATCTTCTGTTCATTCACCATTCATTTGGCTCAGTTTCTTAAAGGGATGGAATCACTTCCCTTTACTCCCATTTAATTTGGTACCCTTTAAATCTTGATTAAGAGTGCCTGTAGCTCTGGTAGAAAAGCAGCAGCCTATAGAGCAAAGCACTGAAGATTTGGATTTAGTGTCAGACTTTTTCACGGAAAAGGGTGATGGCAAAGCACTTCTGTATCCGCCAAGGGAATTGTCCATGCAGTCAGCAAGTATCATTTAATGGTACTAAATAGCAGCAGCAGCAGCAGCAGCAGCAAAAAACATGGATCCTGGGATTCAATTCCATCTTCTAATTCTGAGATCCACTTTTCTGTAATTAAAGACCGGTACCTGCTTGATCCTTGCCCATATTTAAGGTGAGGTGATAGGGAGGAAAGAGGAAAGGTGCTTTATGAGTTGACGAAGCATCATTGCCTGATAATTTATAGTCATGATTTTAGATGAATGCTCCTAACAAGCTGCTTGTGATGCATTTGCTTTGATCTCCACTAGAGTTCTTTTAATTCGGTTACTCCTCTGCATCTCTGTGCAACTGGTCATGTTGTCATGGAGATTTGCGGGGGGGGGGGATATCTGTGATGATTCTGCTGGCTGAGTTTCCCCCCAGTCATTTTCTAAGCTTGAGAACTGAGCAACCCGTTGAATTTAATCTTATGCCAAAATCTTGCTGCCTTATGTTAATTTTTTATCTTGATTTTCTCTGATGAATGTGGGTAATAGGAAGGACAGCACCAAAATGGAGAAGGGGAAACATCACCGATGCAAGGCAAAGCTGTTTTAAAAAACCGAGACATCCGCCTCACAAGACCAGATTCACCATCACCCATTGATCAAAAACACTCCAGACCCTTTTAACAGTATGGCTTTGCTTTCAGCTTTCAGTAATAATTTGCAAAAGGCTGCCATCTGGTGGTGGTTGTGTAGAAGTGCTGGGATGAAGCATTTTACACTCTTGGATCCTTTCCAGACTGGCAGAAATAAATCCACAGTTATATAAAAATTGGCAGCTTACCTGGCTATGAAACGATGACTTGTTGTCCCCACCTGAAATGCAGGTCCACAGCTTCCTCCTTGGCAGCTGCGAGACTTCCGTGTCGTGCGCGGTGAGGAGCGCGTCACGTGGGATGGGGCAGCCACCTATAAGGATGGTGGGAAACTTCGAATTTACCTGATACTGCAGAGCAAGTGCTCATTGTTCTGCAGTAGGTAAATCTGAAGTAGTGGTGGCATAACACGCTGCCGCTATGAAGTATTGGGCATCAGCTGTGATGCCCATGCCCCGATTGTGCATTGAAATGCACAGTATTCGCAAGTCTGAACACACCATAAGCTTTCCCTTTTTATGAAGGTGTGAGGTCTTTCTATTAGGAAAACACAGCAGTTATAGAGTTACTACTAGAAAAAATGCATAGGAAGATGGAGCGTAAGCAATACCTGAAATGCTGGACAATATATTACAAACATAGCAACTACACCCCACCCCAGGAATTTGTTTTAGACCAGCAAGGTAGAGGCTATGTGTATGTTATTATTATTATAAGTTTATTTCTATACATGTGTGTGCATACATGCAGAATCTTGGGCTAATGGGCAACACAGAGGTAACCAGAGGTTCTTTCCAGCACATGACGTTAAAAATAAATGCTTTCAGTGGTAGAGTAGGATTGTGATTTAACAAAAGACGGGTGTTACAGGAAGCAAAAATATTTACCAGAATGGAATAAGTCTTTATTAAAGTCTAAACTAGAAAGAATTTGCTGAGAGTATAACAGACTCCTTCTTTAGCACAGGGAAAGATTGGGGGTAAGAAGTTTTAAAGTGAATAGGATGGGTAGAGAAGCAATCAAGTTACAAAGTCACAAGGTATGAATAAACCAAACAGATGGTGTTTGATGGGCTTACTTCTATTAAGCATGCTTGCTCCAAGCCTGGAACCTTCTATGTACAGAAGTAACTACACGTGCTGCAAACAAATATACATTGCAAAAGGGAAAGACGTTCACACCTCCATGAGAAGACAGGAAACACTGAGGCTATCTACTGTATTCATTTGATTATTCAAAAATAGCATCCTGAATGGCCTTGATGACGAAATGGCTGGAGCCAGATGCCCATAGTACAGTGGTTCTCAATCTTCCTAATGCCGCGACCCTTTAGTGCAGTTCCTCATGTTGTGGTGACCCCCAACCATGGGAGGGGGAGGGAGGGGCGGAGGGAAACTCGTCATGACCCCTCTGAAAGGGTAGTTCGACCTCCAAAGGGGTCGCCACCCACAGGTTGAGAACCGCTACCGTAGTAAGTCCTTATTCTCTATTCCTGGCATGGCTTTTAATCAGTTACCTTGTTATTACCTAACTTATTTACACATGGTGTCCTTCTTTCTGCTTGCAGAAGACATGTTAGTAAGAGGAGGGGTTTATTTAAAGGTCATAAGACAGTACTTTGGATGATTAGCTGAACAGCGTCACATATTCAATATCTGTGCTTTATATATTTCAATTAAAATTTCACTTATCATAGGGTAGCAGCACAATGGAACCACCAGTCTTACCTGTTCAGCCAAACCAGTTGAGAAAGGCAAAAGTGAGACATTGAATTATATGACTACCAGCCTTTATTCATCATCCACAATCTGCTGTTGGACTTTAACTTGCTGCTTCACACACTGTGAGACTTAAATTTTGAATAAATTTACACAGGTTTGCATGATAGGCAAAGTATATCTGAAATGACTGATTTTTGTAAGGCCATGTTTACATAGCCATGACAGCTATAAATTTGGAAGGAAAGAAAGAAAGAAAGAAAGAAAGAAAGAAAGAAAGAAAGAAAGAAAGAAAGAAAGCCTTTGTCTGTCCTAGGACAATAGGGAGAGGTCACACCCAGGACAAGGTGTGTAGATATGTCCTGCCCTCCCTGATCCAATGCAATACTCCTTTTCCCATGCTTAGGTGGGGGGTGGGTACCTTGCCAAGAATGTGGAATTTCCAGGGCTCATAGCACTTTTAGCTGCTGGTGTTTGATTAAGTATGGAGTGAGCACTTGTGAAATACTATAAAGATCACTGGCAATTCCCAGGTTCATTCTGGATGTGGCCCTTGGAGCAGTGGCTCCACTCTTAATCTAAAGCAGAACACGCAGTTTCTGTGCAGTCCATTCTGATCATGCACAGCACCTCAGGGAATTTGCAGTCTGCATGACCTCAGAGGCTGGAGTGCTTCTGAGAAAAAAACCCACACACCCATAGGAGCTCCGGAGGGAGAGCCGCTTGGCCTCCCTCATGTTCCCAAGCCATAATCTGCTCCAGTTACTGTCATGCAGGCAGATGGCAGGATTTTGAGTGAGTGCCAGACTGTGTGAAACCCAGTGCTATTTTGCCAAGTTCTGGAAATAGCCCATTTTTTGGGGGGGGGCAATTTCTGGGAGGGAGGTATAGAATTCCCCCAGGCCTATCATGTCCGTGCAGTGGAGGTTTCAGGGCTTCAGCATTGTGAGGAAACATCCCAGCATGCTTTTCCTCTTCCTCCTCCATTCTTTGTTCAGAAGAGGAACAGGTTCAACACTGGGTGTCAAGATATGTGGTTCAGGAGCAATGTCAACACCAAACCAATTGCTACCATTTGGGCTCAGGACTTAGTGATTTGCCTTTGGATTCCCTTTACTACTTACAAGTTTTCTCCTTGCTAGTATGTAGATAAATATCAGGATTTTACAACAGCCTTTGCAGTCTTTCCTTATGTCTGGAAATCATAAGCAGGCTAATTCTCCAAAGTTACAGCCCAAATATATTCAAGAAACCAAAAAAGATTCTAGGAAGAACTCCTACAAAGCCCAGATAAGATCAATCCACATTCAGTACACAGTTTAATGGGCTGTTAATGGTGGTTAATTTTTATCACATGATTCTTCTTTTGTGTTCCTTGAAAAAGATGTAAGCTGATGGTGATCACAGAGACATGAAAAAAGCTTTTCATTTGAAGCGCCCCCCTGTGGAGAAAAATGCAATCATCTCACCCAGAGGAACAGAAAAATACAGCAGGCTTATGAACTGAGAGGGAAACCACACTTGAAAAGATTAGAAAATAATGATCTAATATGATGACTTCTCAGGTTTACTTCCGTGACCGGGAACTGGAAGCTGCACTAAAAATCCTGAATGAAGTGTCAGCATGGAAGCAAGGGAGCAATCCACATGACCCCCTCATGCCATATCCTCCAAAGAGCACTTTGTCCCAGCTTAGAAAATGGTCATCCCTTTTGGAGGATGGGGCAGGATCTATCTATCTGTCTGTCTGTCTGTCTGTCTTTATTTATTTATTCTTTTGTTTGTATACATTTGCCTGCCCTATACCCAAGGTCTCAGGGTGGGTTACAACATATAAAATGAACACAGTTAAACCAATAACATATTAAACATACTAAAACCATGGCAGTGTCTTAACGTGGGGAGGAAAAAAACTGTTCCTTTACTTATCCAAAGGCTAGGGTAAAAAGGTGCGTCTCCACAGCTTGTCTAAACACAAAGAGTGAAGGTGCCTGATGCACCTCAGGAGGGAGGCTATTCCATAGTCTGGGAGCCACCACTGAAAAGGTTACATCCCGGGCACCCACCCCTTTTGTTGCTGTGAGTGGCGGTACAACCAGGAGGGCCTCCCCTCCAGATCTTAGGGCACAGGCAGGTCGATATGGAAAAGGGCACAGGACTTTACAGACACCCATTCCTTGGTTGTCCTGATGTTGGACACTTCAGACCATACAGATGTGTCTGATTTACATTCAAAACTATGGTTTGTCATTGTGGAAGGGGAAAAGCTCTGATTGGAGGCCTCTCTTTCATCTCCCTGAACTGTTTTACTGTGCAGAAGACCAAAAAGCAGTTGTGCCTTTACCTCCCTTTCCACCCCTCTCAGTGAAGTAGATACATTATGGATCCTTCACAGGTCAAGTCAAACACTCTTAGGGGAAGAAGTTAGTAGAACAGGAGCCACTCTAAGTAGCTACTGAACTTTGTACGCACTGCCACCTGGGAAGGAAAATGAAAATCTTAGTGATATTTTTCAGATATTTTCAGATGTAACTTTTCAGATCATTTTCTTTATTCAAGGGCATAGAGGTAGGGATGTGCCAGAATGCACAGGCACAGGTGTGAGTTGAGGTCTTCTGTGGCGTGCCCATTACGCAAGAGCAATGCGGCCCAACCAGTGGAGGCAGAAATAATTCTGGCAAAGGTGAATTCCCCACCTTCTAGCAAGGTAAATTCCCCACATTTACTCCTGAGTTACTGCAGATGCCTAGGAGAGCCTGAAGTTGTTGGGTAAGACACCTGACAGTCCCAGGTCTCTCTAAGCACTTTATAAGAAACAAACGTCTTACGCGCTGCAGTCTGGTACATTCCTACAGAGATGTGATGGTGATCATAAGGCATCTATTGGGCAGCATGCACCATAATAATGATATTGTCACAGTCCAATTTAAAAGAGGCTTGAAAGGAAGCACGTGCCAGAATTCCCCCCTCCCTTTTACAACCACACCAATAAGGAATTTTAAAAAGGTCCTTTTTATTATTGTTATTATTAACAGTGTAGCATGATGTGTCCTGTGAGTGACAAATCGTCGTGTTAAGGAGCAAACAGAGCGCGACCCTGTTGCTATTAATAGAAATTCAAGCCCTTTTGGGGGTGGGGGTGGGGAAGTAAATGAAATCTGATTCCTGTCATTGGTTGCTTGGAGCTTGTACAAATCTGATAACATCTGGCAAGTTTGCATTAACTTGAGCAGCTTATTCGACTTGGAGAAGACATCACTGCAAGGCCATACATGAGCTTTAATAGCGAAGTATAATACCCTGGTAGGAGGCTTATGTCGCTGCTCTCCCTATATGGCAGCTTCCCCTGTCTGTGTGTAGTAACACGTTCTGAGAGTTCATCTCTACAAGCAGCCAAAAACTGCTGGAATGAAAATATGCAGCAGAATTAGAAGACCAGTGATGGAGAGGGTGAAACTCTTATTGGAGCCTTCCCTTTGATCCCTTTGAACCATGTTTTGATCAAAACAAAGATTGGAAAAATTCCTTTAAGCAGAACCTCACCTCCTCTTCCCTGTTGCCTGCAGGTAGTAGAGTTGTAAGTGAGGAAGAGGAGGAGGAAGAATAAATGTGTCACTTGAGAAACCCTTGTCCCAAACCCTCTAATATAGTTTGTGGCTTTATCCCACCCACCTCTTTGAGAGAAAGCAGGTTCATATGCACAGAACTCATAGAGAGGACAGGCAAATCATCAAATAGCTTAATGTGGCCTCTTCCAGTCAGGGGAAATATAGTCCCAATATGGCACTGCTGTGGCAGGGTTGCCACATGTATCTGGGCCAACCCCACAATAGCCCTGCTCCCCCCGCCCCGCCCCCCACACAAAATAAAAACAAAACTATTGCTGTAAAACCCAGGCTGAATCCCCAAAAGACTTATTAGCCCCTCTCGGATTCCTCT
>MTQE01001134.1:27759005-27771348 GCA_014337955.1 Aspidoscelis marmoratus | reverse complement strand
GTAGATCTAGCTACTAATTCCCCTATTACTAGAGCAGATCTGGTAACAAGGGGGCCATCCTAGGAATGGTGGCAAGCAAAGTACAAACTGCTTGGCAAATTAAAGTAGAAACTGCTTGGAAAGAAGGGAATAGGGAGAGGAGGAGTGCTGCCAACTCTGGTGTGTACCTCCCACACATACAGGCATTGGATGGAAGGGAAGGCAGGTTACACCCATCATGGTACAGTTTAGCCCCTTTTAGTCTGTTGAAAGGGATTGTGTCCTGTGAAAAAGTGGACTCCAGAAGGTACAACAGAGGAGAGAAAGTCCACTTACAAATCGGATTGAAAAAAAATGTGTGAGCAGAGCAACTAGAGAACAGCCTGAAGGCGACTTACAGTAAAGGTGTGACCCCAGCCCAATGCACTACCGAGCCCAATTCAAGGTGCTAACTCTGACTTATAAGGCCCTAAATGACTTGGGCCCCAGATATCAAAAGGAGCGCCTTCTCCCATATCGACCTGTCCGCTTCTTAAGACCTGGAGGGGAGGCCCTCCTGGTTATCCACCGCCTCCAGCAGCTAGGCGGGTGGGCACCCAGGAGAGGGCCTTCTCGGTAGTGGCCCCCAGACTGTGGAATGGTCTCCCTCTCGAGGTGTGTCAGGCCCCTTCTCTGTTTATGTTTAGGAAGGCAGTGAAGACGTACCTCTTCACTCAGGCCTTTGGCTAAATGCTCCTTACGCTTCCCCCCTTGTAAACACTACTGTTTTTAAACTGTTTTTGTATCATTTTTTTAAAAAAATATTATTATGCTGAATTTTTAAACCTTGTACTGGTTTAGTATTGTTTGATACAGTTTTATATGTTTGTTTTTAAATATTGTGAGCCGCGCAGAGACACTTGGGTATGGGGCGGGATATAAATACAAATAAAAAATATAAATAAATAAATTACCTACTGGAAGATCTTTTCTTTTGTAACTTCTTCACAGTCGTGGTTTTGAGGAAATTATGTTATGCAGACGGCTTGTACTAATTTTTCTTATGAGTGTATTCCTAGTCACATGCATGGACACACTGCCAAACATGAAAATGTGATTGATCAGGCATTTTTGCCATCTCTCTGTGTGTCTTCAAATCTGACCTAGGGAAATGGATATGCGGCAGAAAAAAACCCCTATCCCCTGCATAGATTACTGAGTACTTTGTTCTTTATTTAAGGACAAATGTATGTGTATTAAAAATCTGTACATCAGATAGAAGTTGGGTAAATAAGTAAATATTCCCTGTCTCAAGTCTCAGAAATAATGGAAGATGTAGGCCATGCCTTGTTTTCTTGAGGTCATGCCATGAGACGATTATGCAGACTGACAGAAAAATATGGGAGAAGCTTCTTGTGCCGTGCTAAAGCCAATCTAAAGCCCTTAAGGGAACACTCACAGGAATATAAGTTCCAATGGATTTGTCTGTTTATATTTATAATCTGGTCTGTCAGATATGGTATGCAGCTTCCCAGCTGCTTTAAGTTCACTATTTGCTTTCTCCAGAGGGATCCCTTTTTGCTCTCCTTTTTATCCACAGTTTTTCATTTAATGGAATTTGGTTTAACTTAGATCACTGTCTTTCTCAGTAAAGTGATTCTGTTTCTCTTGTCCTCGGTGCTGATATAATAGAAGCCAAATGGACTGTTTTGCATCCTGAGATAAAATTCCTTTCACAGTCTTATTTAGATAATTAAGTCAAGTATGGCCACATAGTAGAAGTGGCTTATGTAACATGATTCACTTAGCTCACCCCTTATTTTCCCCTTCTTGTTGCTCACTGAACTTAATACTATATGCATGGATATTTCCAAATTCAGGCTGCATTCACCCTTGGCAAAAAGTGGCTATAAAGCGCATTAGAGATCATTATGTGTGGCCCTTGTATTTTCATCTAATTACAAACTTTTTCTAGAACAGAAAGGGGGAGAGGGAAGAAGGGAAGATCCCCCAATCTAGGGATCTCTACAGATGTGTTTTTTGACATTTGATTCGTAACAAATTGTTAGAAAATTTGTGTTTGTATGAATAGACTCGATTGGGACAAAATTCTATTTGATATGAATGTATTCATACGAGTTAGTATGAATATCCAATATGAACAAATACATATCGGATATAAACAAATACGTATCAAATGCAAATGAATATGTATCCAATACATATGTATCCAATACATATCCAAGATACGTATCTGATACATATCCCATAACAAATGTACTCTGACAGCATCAAATCTGACCTGAATCCACTTTTAATCCACTCTCAATCCATGTCAAATGCACTCTTGATCCGTTGCAGGTGTGACTGGTGCAGCTGCTTTCTCACCTTTCTGGAAACATTCACATTCGCATGAATGTCAATATATGGATATGGTAACATTTGATTCATGTATTAACAAATTCGTATGAATTTGTACGAATAACGAATGGTCCAAATATTTGTGCACATCCCTAGAACAATCCCATCTACAAACTTTTTCTAAGCCACCTCAGAGGTGCTTTTCTTTAAAAAAAAATCTTAATTTTCATAGCTCAAGGCTGACACAGAAACAGTACATGAGAAAAGACATTCAGCCAGTACATTCTTCGTGTGTATTGATTTCTTCCTACTGTTTCATCTGAGTGCATGTGAGAGACGGGATCAGTGCAGAAGTCATTTATGGTGTGCAACAAACTTATTTCTGAAGTCTCCATTGGGACTTGTATTGAAAAATAATTGTGGTTTTTTTGCTGTATAAAATCCAGAATGGATTGCATTTACTATTACAAATCTCTTGTCCCCACAGGGTTTCAGAGTAGATGTGGAAATGATGCTTAAAATGTACCTTCTGGGTAAGCTACAGCTCCAAATTTGGGACTCCAGATTTCTAGCAGACAGGAAAAGGAAACCATAGTGCATGCTGAGTAGGCAGCCTGCAGGTGGCTAGGTAGCAATATTGTTCTTCTGCACATGTAGTGGCTCTGAAATGTGCATTTTACTGACAGGAGCTGGAGGTTTATGCTTTTTTGAGGGCTCTTGTGGAGAGTGGGGGATGCCTAGAAAAGCTAATGGTTGCTCCTGCCTCTAGAACAAGGGCCATTTCCTGTGCACATCCAAGGGGCTGCAGAGGAAAGGATACAACCATCCATCCATCCATGCAGTGCTGGTTGAAACTGAAGGATATGATGCAGACTCAGATTTGTCCAGAGGGTGCCTCTAAGGCCGCATCCCCATTACAAGCTTAATCCAGTTTCCCTAAATGGAAATAATAGAACCGGATGCAAACGCGAATTTGCCTGTTCCCATTACTTTCAGCTTAATCACGTTCAATCCGGATTCTGAGGATCGTAGGTGGAGGACGTGACTCAAGGGGGGGACTCAAGTGGCTACTTTCTAAAAGCTGCTTTTCGGGGCTGCCCTGCCCTCTTCCTCCTGGCGTGAATGCGCCATCCATAACGGATCCCTGGCTAGGTGGCTGCCACTTGCCTGGATGGAGGAAAACTGGCAGCGGGCAGCCAGTGATTCTCCCCGTTGCCCAGGATACACAGCAGTAGCAGCAACTCAAGCAAGGGGGCTTTAAACATTCACACATCTCCCCAAACCTGCCCTGCTTTCCTTTCCCCTTTAAAGGTCAGAACTCCAAACAGCTAGAATTGTGCAAAAGAGCTAGAGTAAAAAATGTAACACATATCAAGTGCATGATCCAGAGTGAGACCTGTTGATATGAGGGTTAACATTTACAACGCTTTGGGGTGATTTAACAGGTAGAAAGTGCATTAAACCAAACTGATGTGGGGTCTGCGAGGATTGAAAACGGTTTGAAATCAAAATAAGCTTGTAATGGGGATGCGGCCTTCGTGTGCCTGATTGCACTATTTGTATCCCAAGACTGAGTGAACTTTCCCATCCAGGATACAAAACCCATCCCAGGCTGGGACAGGTTCCTGCTGGCATGAGACAGGACCATCCACATTGGAATGCCCCATCCTGCAGTAGCTTCTGGCAACAGCTCCAAATGCTGCACCACTTTTGAAGCAAGTACTGGAGACTCTGAAGGCCTGCTCTATGCTCCATCGTGTGTGGACAGAACTTTCCAGGAGGGGTGTGACCTGTGTTATCCCATGATAGTGTGTGGAAGCTAGACCCCTTCCTGAACTGTGCCAGGAATTAGTATGGAAATGGCCCTAGTTTGTTTTTAATACTTTAATGACTTTAATGGAACCTTGAGCCTTTTCCCACTACGGCTTAGAACCCTTCTAAGACCTCATTAGGAACCCAATTAGGACCTGATTGATACCAATTGGGAAGGCCCCTTCGTCACCTGGACCCCACTGAAGGCCCCATCTGCAAGGCCCTGTCCCCATGAGGGCAGGGAAGATCTGGATATAATGGGTACTTTAAGCCTTTGAATCTGGATTTCGTGTGGACCTGATTAAAGGTGTCCACAATGGGGCCTTCAGGCAACTCCAAGATCCAGATCTCCAGGAGGACCCCTGTGTGTGGAAAAAGGGGGCTTCTCTTTATTTTTAAGTACTTAGATTCAAACACTTCATATACTCAATAAACTCTGACTCTTAATTACTAATACAGTGGATTGCAACTCTGCCATGGTCTAATGTTATTTTCTGATATTTCTGTATTTATTTTAAGAATGCCCTTCCCCCCGCCCCTTTGACCATGCAATGATTAATGGATGTTTAAAATAAATCAATGTAAGAAAATAAAATGTATGGATTGATATGACAAGTGTTATTATGATTAGCAAAGAGTACTTGAGCCAAAAAATACCTGGAGCATTTTAATATAAAACCTTTTGTTTATTAGAATTTCACTTAAAATGAATATGTTTAAAGTGCTTTCCTTTATCTGATCGGCAAATATATGTTTTTTCCCCATGGTTTCACAACACCCACACTGACTTTTTCTGCCTTTCTTTATAAGCTCAACATTCCCTAGATACATTTTTTCTTGCCCTTAGGCAAAATATTACGTTTGTACCTCTCTTGGGAACTTACAAAGCTACACAAACCTGTAATGAGTTTGGATAATATTTAAATACATTTGGCTGGATGAATTTATCTTAAGATTCAATGAATTATTGATACCTGCTTTGCCCACAATCTAGGTGGACTTCACCCAGAACCTGAACTGAACTGAATGATTATAATTTGATGCAGTTTCCATACCATTTTTGGACCACCTTACCTCCCACCAGAACAGCCCCTGGGAATCATGGTCTGCAAGAAGATGCTCTGGGATGGCTGCATGGTCTTTTTGCTTTGAGTGCTCCTACTATGCAGGTGACTGGAGTAGCCCACACAGCATGCTGCAACCAGCACCATTTTGCTTGGCTCAGGAAATGGCTTCAGGAATGGGCCATTTCTGGAATATGGCAAGGTGGCTCTGGACTTCATAGTATGCTCCAACTGCTACCACTTGCTAACATGGTGGTAACTGAAGCAGACTGAAGTCCAGAAATGTGACATCGCTTTAAGATGTCTCCTTTTGGCATGCTGCTGGGTGCAATTTTCATGATCTAGAGCAATCCAGTTACAGGTACCTTACCATGCTGATACAATTCAAAGCATCTGTTTGGCCTCTTAGAGTGAATTGGCCTTCTGTGTTGTGCCTATTTAGTGTGGCTGATGGCCACAAAAGGTTGCCAAGTGGGAGAAAGTGCCCCTGCCCCACTTTAAATGGCCACCAGAGAGACCAAAATGCCCCTGGACCAGCTCTTCTCGAAAGCCAGGTCATCGACAGGTAAAGCTAAACTTGGCCTTATGTCGCATCCCTCAAACAGAAGATTGTACTGGAACTGTAAATTAACTGTATATGAACTTCAAAAACTGTGAAAATATTTAAAAAGTTTAGACAAAAAGGGGAAGCTGTTTCCTCAGCCAAAGGCCAGGGTGAATATGGGTGTTGTACTTGGCATGGTATAGAAAAGGTGGATAGAGAAAATTTCTTTTCTCTATCGCACCACACTAGAACCAGGGGGCACTCTATGAAGCTGATGGGGAGGAGAGTCGGATCCAACAAGGGGAAGTATTTCTTCACCCAGAGGGTCATTGGCTTATGGAATGTGCTGCCGGAAGAGGTGGTGAGAGCTACCAGTCTAGATGGCTTCAAGGTAGGGTTAGACAAATTTTTGGATGACAGATGTATCAATGACTGCTAGAATGGATGCCTGGGTACATCTTTCAGGCTGGGGTGGGGGGCGGGGGTGGAAGCAGGATGCTTCTAATGCCATTTGCTGGGATTTGAGAGCGAGGAAAGGTTTGTCCTTGTCTCTGTTTGAGATGCCCATGAGCATTTGATGGGCCACTCTGTGCGACAGGATGCTGGACTAGATGGGCTGTGGCCTGATCCAGCAGGGCTTCTCTTATGTTCTTATGTTCTAACATTCTTGGCTACATGTGAGCACATCTAAAAATGATAGTGAAGACAGTCTCATTTCCTGGTTTACACTGAAAAGGTGTTCCTCAATATCCACATAGAGCCCCTAAAAATTAGTGAAGAAACTGATTTTTTAAAACCATTTATTGTAATGTAGTTGTGGCCGCCAACTTGCCCAGCAAACCCAAGGCATTTTAAGCATGTTCAGAAGGTACAGATGCTGCCTCCTGGGATGGGGACATGGTTATTTGTGAGCACCAGTCTGTCTTATTTTATTGCCAATTTATTTCATCCTTTCTTTTAGTTGTTATTATTTTTGCTGTAAATAAATGAAAAAAATAAGAAACAAACACAAGAGATTCATAATATGCAACTAAAAATAGTAAAAAAAAAATCTCTTTCATATACAACATAATATACTATATTATCATACTTTTTCAATTTATCAACTATCATTTTCAAAACGTTATACCTTAAAATACTCATCATTGCCAAACTCTGTTTTTAACTACCTAACTTAATATCATAATCACACTTGTCTTCACTGGTTATTATTTCAACTTCCCCCACATTTTTTTTTAAATTATCCTATTCAATAATAAGTCACAGTCCTCAAAATTATTAGAAAGCTGGTTATTTAGAACTGGAAAAAGCTATCAAAAAGCTTTACCACTCTGGTTTTCCAACTTTCCCCAAAGCGAATCCTGATTTTGTTAGATGGGAAAACCGCTACCCTGTCAACCATAAGTCAGAAATGTCAAGACCTGAGCTATTTTCCAAATCTTTACTTCTTTCTAGCATTCTGTTAACACTCACATAAATAATAAATTGCAACAATGGCAAATTTCTCCCTTCAATGAGTTGTGCTTTTCACTTGAATATGGCTGCACGTTCGTGTTGCCATATGCAGTATTAATAGCTTGTCTTACATAAGTGTGCATTTTTCTTATAGGGTTACCTGAAAAAGAGGGTCAGTGTATTAGGGTGATGAAAAACTGACCAAGGGATTTGGGAGATTTTCTAATAGCACTTTATGTGTGTTCATACTAGGGATGTACACGAATGTTCATAACATTCAATGTTTGTACGAATTCAGACAAATGTGGACCTTTCATATACTAATTGAGTGGTACGACATTCATAGATTGACATTCATATGGAAGAAATGTTTCAGAACATTTGTACAAATCCTGGATTTGTGAAACTGGGAGGTGGGAAAGCGGCTGCGCCAGTCACATCTGCAACGGATCCAGGGTGCATTCAACATGGTTTGAGAGTGGATTCAAAGTGGATTCAGGGTGGATCTGATGCTTTCAGAGCGGATATATTCCAGGATATATATTGGATATGTATCGGATACGTATGTGTTCATATCAAATATTCGTACAAATTCATACAAATACATTCATATTGGATAGAATCCTACCACATTCTAAGGGGATATATGCAAACGAATATGAATTTTCTTACTTTCAATTTGATACATATTGAATGCAAAGAAACCCCATTTGTGCACAGCCATAGTTCATACCCTTAACACTCAAAAGACAATGTCAGGAATCTGTCCAGCCTTTAGTCTTATGAGACCTCTTCCCATTAATTGTCCTTCCTATGCACATGTACTTTTGCCGTGTTCAATGAAGCAGAATGGCAGAGGCAGACCAAGAGGAAGAGACTTCTTCAAATCTCAGCCATTCTACCTTCTATTAGTCAAACTAATCTTATACTTCTAGGGATTAAAAGATTTTATATTCCCAATGGCTATATGATTATTCTTTTCCTTTATGCTAATCTACTGCACTTTATATTTACTTCTTTATCCTGCCCTTCACCTGAAGGTCCCAGAGTGGGTCACAATAATAAAAAGATAAAAACCATAAAACAGCACAAAACACACATTAAAACATAACCCTCCTCCTCTCTCTGGCAGAAGAGAATTTAGGTTGCAGTCACATCACTTAAATCAGGCGTGTTCAGGCAGTCTTAAAATCTGAGAGACCACATCAAAAAAGGTCTCTCTGGTTTTATCTCTGAGTGTTCCCCTTCTTTTCAGGACTTTCCTATTTTTGCACTATCCAAGCACTGAGAACAATTGAGGTTCTTAACCCAGCTTCTTTTACATAGGGTTTGAATGTGACATAGGACCTTTGGAGGTGGTTACTTTGCTTCTGGATAGTGCGAGGAAGCGTCTAGGTTCCTCCATTCAGCCAATGTGTGTCCTTGTGAGCATTGTGCAGTAGGGGTGACATTAGATTTGTTAAGAATCAAATATTCCAAAAACTGAATTCATACAAAAGAGGAAAAACGAATGTCTGGACATTTGATTGATACATGAATATCTAAATTTGTACGAGTTCATACAAATAGTGAATATTTCAATTATTTGTGCACATCCCTATTGTGGAGGTGAAGTACCATTGTCCCCTAGCCCCACATCAGATTCGCCCTCTTCTTTGCTTAGCCCTTCCCTTCCCTTCCTTTCTTCCTTCCTTTCCCACACTGAAGGCACCTAACAGGTGGTCTGAGCCCTTCTCCCCCATCCTGCTCCAGAGTTCCCCTCCCTTCAGCCTGGCACATTAGCAAGAGCTGCCCCAGGCTTTGGGGGATGGAGAAGAATGGTGGTTGCAAATGCCCTACAGGGACTGGTGGTTGCTGCCTGGGTCTGACAGAGTGTGTGGCATGTGTGCCTGCCTGCCCCAGAACTGTGCTTATGAGGCTGCATGAATGGGGCTGGGACCAGGCAGTGCATATACAGTACATGCATGCACTGCACACTCCTGTCCGGGGCAGCACCTGTTGATCTCTGGAAGGCATTCATGCCATCCTCCCCCCCCCCCGAAACATCAGTTGCCCCACCAACTGAGATGCTGGACCAAAGAGGAGAATTCCAGAAGCCATGGGTGTGTGTGTGTGAGGAGAGGACTTAGGCTGCCTGCCTTCTCCCTTTGGTGTAGGAAAAGAAGAAGGGTGGACAGGAGAAAACAAGACGTAAGCAAAGAAGAGGCAGAATATAACATGGGACAAAGTCTAAGCTTAGGAGACCTCTAGATTATTTTTATAAGGATTTTTTTTCTCCTATTCTGAATTTGCCTCTTCTGAATTTGCCTCCAGCTGATGGATCACAGAGTTACTATATTTCATTCAAAACACATGTGCACCAGACTCCTCTCTCTTTTTAAAACTCTGCAATGAATCCATAGGAATGGACTGCTCTGGATCCTATAAGCATGGATTATAATCTTCCATTGACCTGGCTCACCTCCACTGAAGCTTGAGTGACTGATCCTCCCTACTCAAGCTCTGGATTTCATCTCCAGGAAGCCAACATTTGAATGACAGCATTGCATCCCACCACAGAAGAGAAAGATGGGAGGGTGGAGAGAAAAAAGTTCTCCCTCATGAAACTCAGGCAAGAGAAAGACGAGCCAAGTCTGAGCTCCGTGGGACCTAGTCAAAAACAGTCAATTTTCCCTTTTTACCCTAAAACTGACATTTTTTTCTTGGGGTATGGCCATGGCCTTAGAGGAAGCTAAACATTAAAGGCCTGGGTGAAAAAGTATGTTGAATATATTTTATCTTTTCATTGTTATGGCCCACCCTTGGACCTTTTGGAGAAGGGGTATGGGTATAAATTCATAAATAAATAAAATTTCTTAGGAGAATATTTGAGGTGCCCCAACAAGGAACAGTGTGTGTGTGCATTTTAAGGTCTATACATGTCTTTTCACTTCAAGGTGCCCCAAATTCACTATGTACAGCTTGGCCCTTTTTTTACTTGCCTTAATGTAGAACAACATTGACATTTTGCCTGATATATCTATATATACCAGATATTTACCTTTTTTTCTACAGGTGAACATGCCCTCTTGTGCTCAGCCACAGCCTCGCAAGATCAACACATTTCTGCCTTGCTTTATTTTAGTTGAGGTAAGAAAAGAGTATATCTACAAAATACCTGTATATTTTATAAAAAAATTTTTTTTTAAATGATGAAATATGAAAATTATATAAAAAATAAAATACCTGCTTGATTTTTCTCGGGGAAGGGAAATTCTTGAAGGAAATGGGCTTATATTTCTCATTGTGGTTTTTTGTGCGTTTAAGGAGTATTTATTTCATTGTTAATGAATTATCCCCATTTTCATACAAACCCTTTGCATAGCCATCAACATCCCACCCCTGCCTTCCTGTAGTTGGTGATGTGTGGGTGGTGTTGATGAAATGAGGGATTTCTACCAATCAGCATTGCTATGACTCATCCCAAGAGTGGGAAAATCAGGTGTGCAAAAAGGGACACATGAAATGAGACCACAGGACACAGTAAAATGCATCTTTGAATACACCCCTCTGGACTACCTTCTTAACAGAGCAACCTCGCCTACATTACAAAAGATGTTGAAGATAAATTTAAGAGTGGAATATTGTCCCACAGATATAGGAACCGATTGTTCTTAAATTTGTATGTAGAGATCTTTGGACACAAAGTTTTGTAGCAGAATAGCATCACAACCAATGGCAAGAGATCAATGAATCCACTGCCTTACACATTAAATTACTGACAAAGTTTCCAGTTTACTCTGGCTGTCTACCAGAGTGAGGCAGCTGCATGAGGCAGATTATTTTAGGTGTCATGGAAGGGCGTAATTGGTGTTGTCATTATTAGCTGTAATATTATCTGTATTTTGTGGTCCAGTGGTAGAGGAGTGAAGTTTGTGCCCGAGGCATCAGAATAACTTGATTAGCTCTGGGTATCATACATTTTGATATTCACAATTGTCTTAAGTTGCAGCCATGATCTGAGTTTATTTCTCAGGTGTCCATTCACTCATTCATTCAATAAATATCATTGTATGTACCATTTTATATCAGTGGATTTCAAGGAGACTATAGTTCACATTAGCAGCACACCACCAAAACACTAGCTACTAAAATTATAATAAAATGGTACTAGAAAAAAAATTGATAGCATTTTGAGGAGAATGTTCCAAATATACATTCCATGAACTCCCAAAATACATGATTTTCCAGGTTTGAATATTGGAACAGAAGAACAAAAAAGATTACATCTTTTACTGTCAGTAACCCAATGATGTATAGTGCATGACTGGAAATATGCCTTAAATCTGACTAAAGTAGAATGGTATAGAAAAGTATGGAAACTCATGATGAATGCTTGGAAAGTCATGCTGTTTCCTCCTAGGCTACATGTTGTTGACTCTTACTATTTCAGAAAATCCCTCAGTGGTTGGGGTGGGGGGCAATTATATATTTTTTTCAAAAGCTCTGAACCTGAGGGGGAAATCCAAGCACTTTGTAGTAGGGATGTACACGAATATTTGTAACATTCATTATTTGTACAAATTTGGACATTGAATGTTACAATATTTGTACATTAACATTTGTACGAATATGAATGTTTCTGGACATTTGTACAAATAGTTCAGAAATTTGTTAGTCGGGTGGGTGGAAAAACAGAGCACCAGTCACATCCACGATAGATCCAGGGTGTTTTTCCACTGCACTCCTTTAATCCGGATCTAAGATGATCCGGATCTAAGGAATGGGTACATTTCTTAATCCGGATCTAGTAGATCCGGATTAAGGGAAGTACCCAATGTGTTTCCAGGGGTGGTCTAGCACCCAATAGCAATGGGTGCTAGCCTCCCTGCCGTGGAAACACCGGAGCACCCATTTGGAAATCTGGATCTACCCATGAGGGGTCTGCTTGTCACCCCAGGTTTCTGGGGGGACAGGGGGTTCAATCTCCAAAGTGGCTTCGAAGTCATTTCGAAGTCACTTCGAAATCACTTCTAAGTCTGTGCAAAACAGCTCCATTGAAGTCTGCTGATCTTTGGAGTGAACTTCGACGTGAGTTCCACGTGACTTTGGAGTCACTTCTTCAAAGTTCACTCTGAAGATCAGCACAGACTTCAAAGACGCTTCGGAG
>MTQE01001134.1:27711340-27736966 GCA_014337955.1 Aspidoscelis marmoratus | reverse complement strand
GGATGGATGGATGGATGGATGGATGGATGGATGGATGGATGGATGCTGACATCCTTCCCCGCCGCCCCGCCGCCATTCATGCCGGCCGCCGCTTCCTCCAGGTCCCCCCCCCAACAAACGCACCAGCCAGGAGGAAAAGGAGGAGGGAAATGCGCCTCCGATGCGTGCGGGCGGCCAGGGAAGGGAGGGTGGGATCCTGGCAGGGAAAACCAATCACAGAGAGGGGGTGGGCAATGGGCAGGAGGACAATGCTGCTATGTGGACCTCGAGTATTGATTCCGCATTAAGGCTGCAGTCGGAATTCACTCGGAACCGGATCAATTTGCAAATCGTGTAGATAGCTTCGTTCCGTTTCATTTATTTCGAATTATTTAAACCGAAATAACGCATGCCATGAAGATGCAGCCTTTGACTGTTAAGCTGTGGCTGCTGAAATAATCTGTCTTATTAAGAAGCTGGACTCAAAATGCAGTAACTCCAATCACACCCAATACTTGATAATCCTTCCTTGGTTCTTCCTCAGTTTGGGTCACTATGTTCACACCTTTCTGTTCCCAGCCTGAGACTCCTTTACAAGACTTTTTTAGATCTCCACCCCCCTCCACCATCACAGCCCCTCCTGCACTCTTATAGGATACATGTTCTGTCACTCAACAGCGCATTATCACACATTGGGCAAAAGGGAAGGCAAATGTATGCAGTATCCGCCCACTATAGTACGTTTCAGCCTTTTTTAGCCCTCTTCCCTGATCACATCCAAAAAATGAAAACGGATTAACAATAAGGGCTTGAGACTTGTAAAAATAAGAACTCAGGAAAATATGATCCAAGGGAGGCAAGTCCACAAATAAAATAGATAGAATGAAAAAGGTGTGAGCAGTGGGGTTTGAAGACAGACTGAAGACGGATTAAAGTGAACGTATGACCATGGTATTAATAATTACCCAATGAATACTAACAGCAGACTCTAACCAGTCACTGACAACAGGAACGACTATAATAATCAATTACCTCTTCCAGTTTCTTTTTTCTCCTTATATATTATCATATTTGCGTAACTCCTCCCTTGAATGCTGGGCAAATCTTAAAGAAACATGCATCTAAAATACAAATATCAACATAACTTTACAATTCATCATAGGGCCATTGAGATTTCATTTTCCTTTCAGGCTCAATGGCTCCTCCACTTTCCTTTCCCCAAGTAAAATGGGAACATTCTATGATCACCCAGAATAAGGAAACTTTCAGCCCCATTTTTCCTCTAGTTCCTTCAGCTATCTGCCTCATTCACAAATTGTTTCCCAGGTTCCTGCTTTCTCTTACCATGAGGAACTTGATCCCTTTTGCTCCCTTAAAAAACGCCTACTTTCTAAGATAAGTGATTGTGATTGTTTTATGTAGAATTAATTGTATCCAATTTTCATCATCTTTCCATTCTTCATGGCTCAGGGGTGGGGAAGTTTGGTGAGCAACATAATTGCAATTCAGACAAACAGACTGCTGCACAACAGGCAATTCAGCCTTTTATTCTTTGTTGGTATGTACTCTGTTTTCACTACTATACCCTAGTAAGTGTCACTTCAGATCTCAATTAACTAACAAACAGTACCAAACATCTCAAGAACTGTCACTTCTACTCTTATGTTTAACACTTGCACAATTCAGATTTCATAAGGAGCACAGCTAAATACCATTTTAAAAAGAGAAAAATATGTAAGCTTGCTGTAGTTTTGATTCTGAGTGACCAATTACCCCTGCAATTGGAAATAGATTTTTCTTGTACGTTTCTGTTAACAGTTATTAAGAGGTCCTGAATTCAAAGCTTCTTTATAGTACTAAAACCAAACAAGAAGATTTAAGGGACAAAAATAAAGGTGATTCATTTCATTTCTATCTTACCTTTCAGCAAATGATCCTAAAGCTCTAATTCTTCAAAATAATCCTAACATAGTTGTTTCTCTTTATTTGTCTATCTGTCTTTGGATCTCACATATTCAAAGCTTTCTCATATCTTCCCCAGCAAACACCCTCTTTGCTGGGGTTCAGCTGCAGATCTCCAGAGGTCCAGAGACTTTTTGCTAGTTGTTGAATACCGCTGTGGCCAATTCACACTTGGCCTGCTAGTGTATGATGCAGTAGGTTCTGGGAAGCACCATCTGCACTTGCAGGAGGCGTTTCCACATGAGAAACGTCTCCTGCTATCCCAAAAGCTACCCCAGTGTCTACTAGCTGTGGTGCACAAAATTGTGCACTACACGCATCCTAACGCTTACCTGTTCTGGCCAGAGGAGCAACCATTTGCACCTCTGCTGGTTCCAGGGGTCATCTGAGATGTCGTGCAAGCGTGCTGGCAATTCAGATGACCCCAAACATAACTCTGCATGCAGAGTGTGTCACCGTTGTCGTGACAATGGTGTCAGCACATGTGGAGTCATGCTGAGTTCAGTCCAGAACATGGTGGGACTTGGACACGTATACGGCCCAGGTAGGTTTGCGGCCATGTTGGGGGTTGGTTTGGCATGCACTGGCACTTGCAAAGGTGAATGTTAGTGCACACCAGTGGGGATGCACTTTTCCTGGCTCATGGATGGGAAGCAAAGTGCAGCAATATCTTGATCTCAGCCATTACTATTCTTGAGGAATCGGCTGTACAAAAGCCACACATTTGGTAGGTATGTGAACGCAGACTGCCTTCTCTACCCAGCAATCTCATTTTACATAGAGATGAAGACTTGTTCTTATCTGGTACCCCCAGGATACTCTCTTATAGCCCAAATAATAGTGATATTAGCATTCTATTCCATATCTCAGAAAACTATAGACTATATTTTCTAAAATAGATGCTCATGCTGCCAGAGACTGAGCATGAGATACCCTCTTGTTCCTTTTCAAGAGTGCATATGCTCACAGCTGCCCAGGTTTCTGTGCCATCTAAAAGCAGAATATCCTAGAATGTTAGTTTTAGTTATTTAAAATAATAAAAATGTATGTATGTATGTATGTATGTATGTATGTATGTATGTATGTATGTATGTATGTATGTATGTATGTATGTATGTATGTATGTATGTATGTATGTATGTATGTATGTATGTATGTATGAATGAATGAATGAATGAATGAATGAATGAATGAATGAATGAATGAATATCTCACAAGCAACTCTCTATTTTGAATAGGAAAATAATTTTCTAGCAGTTTTCCACCCTTTCTTGTCTACCAACTTGGATGGTTTCAAAAAAAGGTTTGAACCAATTCAGGAACCATGGCTGGAGTGCCTCACATCCTGCTAGTGAGCTTACCTGTGCAACTGGTTGCCTACGTTGGCAGCTGCCACACAGCATGCATTGGTATGGAATGCAGAGCCTGCTTCCTGCCCCAAATCAGGTGATGGAGGAGCATGCTGGGAGCCAACCACGTGACAGCTGCTGGCTTTTCAGCCTGACTTTGGAGTTTCCTGATCTCTGAAGCTGAAGGCACAGGAATATGCTACAGACAGCACATTCCTGTTTCTACTGCTGTTCCTGGAGGCCAGCAAAATGGCACCAGGCTCCATATGTTGCTTGGGCCAGTCTGGCCATCCACACGGCAAACAGCTGCACTGGCCCATAGCTGAGGAATGCCCAGGAGACCACTTTAATATGGTCACCTGGTGGAGCACTCTCCAGTGTGATTTAGGCCCCAGATACTGTCTCAAACTTAAGGCGTTTGAAGCCAAAATGTTCCCCAGGAGGCATGGCCTCACAGGAACTTCTCTACTGAGTGGATGCTGTATTCCCAGTAGCAACTAGCTCGGTCACAGGAATGATGTGGAAGATGACTTTGGCTGTTGGATTAGATGGCCCAAGGGTCCAGTCTGGAGGGTGAGGCATTACTTACCTTCTTATGCTGCCTGAGGTGAACACCTCACTTTGCCCCCAGTGACAGAGCTGAGATCTTCCCAGCACTCACTTGGGAGATAGGTTGCAAGGAAGTTTTAGAAGAATCACAAAAGTGAACCAGATTTTTCTCTGGGCTCTTTAAGGATGCAGTGTTCCTTTCTCTGTAAGAATGTATAAATGAACTGAAGACAGTTATCTGTTCAGAAATGTTTGCTGCACCTGTCTAGTTGCATTTCCCCCCCAAAAGAAAACTTCAGTGCCTTTTCAGCATGCTGTCTTATTTAGGCAAGGTGCATAACAGCTGCTTGTCAGCATCTGGTTCCTCTGCACTGTGGCTAAATGCAGCTGAATGTTTGCTTAGGTGACCTGACTATATTTAGTTTTGCTCTGGATTGACTCTGCGGTCCAAAGGCTGCAAAGTGAGCCTTGATCAGGTTGCCTCAAGACCCAAAGAAACCATCAAAGCTTCTGATCTTCCGACTGCTGCTAAGTCTCAGCTTCAGAATCTGATTCAGCTCGTTAAGGTTCAGCTCTAATTAGAATTTAATTCAGCTCATTAGGAAACAAGGTTCTCCTGCTTATGCATCATGCAGTACAACTTTGCTTCCTGAATAGCCTGGGGTGTGTGTGTTAGAGCCACTCTCCTTTTGAACAGATTAGCAGGAGTAGGAAGGTATAAAAAGACAAAGAAAGAAATCTTTTTACAAACTATATGGACAGTATTCATAGCAACATTGTAGATGACAAGATAGATCATCCAAGAAGCAAGTTATTTTGAATTTTTATTGCTGTTCCATAATAATTTTCTACTAATTTGGTATGGATTATGTAATCATTTCATAAAAATTTTGATTGTAGCTATCGGAGCTGAGAGTTGGGATTTTGCCTGTGTGTATGTTCCAGCTATAACTCATTCAAATTGCTTTTGGTGAAACCTTTGGTTTTTATGGACTATAGCAATCCAGATGTAGGTTAAAGCCCATGATTCTCCAGGGGCTATATTGGGGATGCCACATATATCTCTGGCATTCCAAGTATAGTTCCAGAAGTTTGAGGTGATATTCTGAAACACCACCCTTACAGGAAATCTGGCAACAATGCTGGATATCCTGTAATAATGATTGCTTACATTGATCTGCTGGCTCCTTGCATTACTGTTCCTGTTGCCAATGCCCAGATGCTAGCCAAGAGTTAGGGGGGGGGGGAAGGAAAGTGGGTGGGCACTTGGCATATGGGTATTTGCAATAGGTACAACACAGAAGGAGCCAGTAGACAGAGGTAGGAGACCAGGACTGTCTCCTCGCATCTGAGAGAAGCAACAAGAAGCAACTGCTGGATCTAAGAAGATCATACAATTGCCTCCTGTTGTGTGGAGGCACCCTTAGAATAGAAGCAGTGGGTATTGTGAACTGGGACATTCTTGGGCCTTTTTGTACTGGCCATTATACCAGTCTAGTGCAAGACCTAGTCCACTTCTTAGCCTCTCTCTTCTGCACTCTGGCATGGACTAGAGAGGCCACATCCTGTGTTAACCTGCTCCACCCACGTTCCACAGATAGTACCCTGGTCTAGGGAGACAGAATGGCCACCTAGACCAGGATACCTGTAAACCTTTTTTAAAAGGTCTACTAGCATTCCTGGGCAGGGTAGACAGCTAAGGGAGACATGCAGAAAGGTGCACGGACCCTGTTCCAGTTTAACAGGGCAATGCATTTCAGTGGTGGACCAAATTGGGGCACCAAAAGAGATCTCCGAGGGGACTGAGGTTAGAAGCTGAAGTTCCTAGCACTCCACAAACCCAGAAGTGATTCTGGAGATCATGTGATCTCCAGAACTAATGTGAGGGGCTTGTGATGCCCGCTAGGACCCCTCAACCCCAAAATTAAGTTATTTTGGTTAAAATACAAAGAGTGGTGAATACTGTATGTCCAGACGTTCAAAAGTGTCACCAAAGTGTGTTTTTTTAGTAATGGTAAGTAGTTTAAGGGAGGGGCTAGACAAGCTCTCCAGGAGGGGGTGTGAAATAAACTCCTGGCAGAGTCTCCACCAGTCAGGGAGAAGCTAGCCAGCCAGGCCCATATTTAAGGGAGCCTGAGGGAGTTGTTAGTGTTCTCTGCCTGGGGTTAACTGACCAGAGGGGGTGGTTAACAGGAGGGAAATGGGCTCTAAGCTGACCTAAGGGAAGCTGGGGAATAGAGTCCTGAGTCATTAGTAAATATACGGTGTTTAGAAAGTAAAAGAATTGAAATGGTTATCTGTTACTTATGCTGCTGGCATTAATCTGAATAGGATTGGAGTCCTTGGGCTGAGTGAGGAAGCTGGGACAGTTCAGTCAGAAGGGTGAATGGACCTGTGACTGACATAGTGAACTTACCTGTTTATTATTAAGAAAGCTGTACACAATAAACTTGTTTTCTTGTTTTTTTAAAGAAGCTTCAACTGAGTACTCTGTCTTCAAAGTGAGCCAAGTTAGGCTGGAGTTCTAAACAGATACTGCATCTTTAACCCACTGCTGGCTAGGCAGAGTTAGGGGAGGAGCATTGGCAAGCAGTTATCAAGACTTAGAGACATTTTAAAAAGGGAAGTTCTGAATTATATCCTTGTTTAGGATATAAATACACGCTACCCAAACAATAAAATAACTCTAACTGAAACATTATAATAACCGGCCTTTACAGGGCTGTCCAAGGACAGCCTTCCAAATGCAGAAGGCTTATCCTGGGACTGTGTAGCCATTCCTGCTGCTAGAATGGTTCAAGGCTTCTGGACCAATCCTTCTGGACTGGCCCATTTAAGGTAAGTAAGAAAATGGCCAGAGATTGGGAAGGGAGGAAGGAGACAGAGATAACCAATATGAATGTATACTACAAAGGTCACTTCATTTAAAGCCACCTTTGGTATCACTGTGTATTCAATCCTGTGAGCATACTTCAAAGGCTAGCTTGGGGCATATCATTAATGCGCAATGTTCTCATGTCTCTGGTCAGCACGTAGTGACACACAGGTACTCTTAGTTAAAAGAGCATTATACTGTATTGCCAGGATAGATAAGTACAAGCATTCAAGAGTACATATAGATTCAAGAGCCTTCAAGATAATAGCCGTGATGAAAGTTGGGCTATCACAACTTTTTCCATTATGATAGACCTTTTTATCTCCATCTGTCTTTAATTATCCAACATATATGTCAACATTCCAAAAAATGTTTCTTGCTAAAAGCAGGCATAACAAATACAGGGAAATTCTCATCCAACACATATGTCAACATTCTGAAAAATGTTTCTTGCTAAAAGCAAGTATAACAAACAGAGACAAATTCTATAATCCATAATCAAAATGAATAACTACATATGGTTATATAAGAACAGAGTTATATGAATTAATAATGATTATATGAATGATTACATGTAACTAGAAGAGATTAGGTAAATATACTTTGTGAATATAAACTATATAATATATAAACTATATAAACATAGTTATATAAATTAATAATGACCATGCACATGAATGATTATATGTAAATAGAAGAGATTAGATAAATGTACTTTGTGAACCCAGTATATAATAATCAATAAACAATAAATAACCCTAGCACTAGTGCTTAACGTATTGTCTCCATCTCTACTGTAAAATTGTGATGTCTCCAGTCCTCAGTGACAATGAGAATAACCTAGCACACCACTTTTCACTGGTAACTGTGCCAGGACATACTGATATCATATCCACTGAGATTACAGACTCAATACCTAGTAAGAAGCCCAATGGAAAATTGTCATCATGATGGCAGAAAGCATGGCAGGGACATCAGCCCATGACAAATACACCACAGTGTGCAACTCCTTCAGCTCTTATGCTCCTTCTGTGCCCTAAAGATTCAAACTGTGCTGGTCCCAGAAAGAATGTTCATGTAACATGGATGGGAAATATAAGGAAGAAAGACCCTCAAATTGGAACTATGTTCACATGTAGCAAAAATTTTAAAAACAGCTGAAAAGTGCTCTAGAGATAGTAGTGTGTTGCCCTTGTATTCTCAACCCATCTATAAGTCTCCTTTTCTAGCTTAGAATGATCATGAGATGGATGAAGGGCAGATTGGCATGTGAACAATCCCACCTGCAAACTGTCATTAAACTGTTTCTGAGCTGTCCCAAAAGTCTTTTTTTTTCCCTTACTGTTCATGAACACAGTCTGAGTGCAGCTAATTTTTTTTAAAAAATCATATCTCCCTTGCCCTAAAGGGAAAGAAAATGGTTCTAGACTGGACAAATTAAGGATTTTCCTCTAGATTCTTTTAATTGTGAAAAACTGGAATTTTATTCAAAATAAGTTCTGGAAAAGAGATTGGCTTTGTGTTATGAATGAAAAGAAGCTTGAATCTTCATTTCAGCCAGAGACAAAAACAAATAGTAAATATGGAGTATTTAAACATAATCTCAAAAGCACAGCACCAGGTTGGTATCTTATCTTTTACTGTCTGCTTCCCTGCTATCAAGCAAGATTTGGTCACACAGAAAGACAGGATATAATTCATATCAGTTCAGTGACAGACTATGTAAACTGCATCTGAACATTCCCAATAGTCTTTTAAAAGTGGCATCAAATATCAGCTATATCTCTATAAAAATGACAGTAAAGCAATAGACGAGCTGTTGCTTTTCTCCTTCTTAAATTGCATAGGTTGCAATCCTCAGCATAAGGTGCTTTGTAATAGTTTCCTTCAAGCATAGCTACAAGCAGAATACCATGGTACCTAGATAGCTTAAAATTAGGAACTCCACTGACCAGCCTAACAGATATGCAGAGCTCATCTCTATTTGCTGATTCACCTCCCAGGCTAGCTGTTAAATAATTTGTCTGGCTTCCTCATAGCCCACTGACATAAGAAAAACCAAAGAAAGGTTGCAGTAACATCACTCTCCAAGCCTTACCGCAGGGAATTTCAGCAGAATGGAAATTTATCTGACAATGCTAAAGGGATGAGGCCAATAGGATTGCATTAAGATTTCAGCTGTGAGTTAAGACACAGTTGAAGAAAATAAATTCTAATTTTCTGATAGATGACTCTCCCTTCCCCCCATTGCCCAGGTGACTCTGCTCCATTGGTTGCTGTGAAAAGGATAGAATAGCAGTTTAGAAGTGTTTAAGGGTGATTCCGTACATGTTGATAGACTGGACCAACAAGTATATACTTACTTGATTGAAGTATATAAAATCATGCATGATATAGAAAAGGTGGATAGAGAAAAAAATATTTTCTTTATCACACATTAGAACCAGGGGGCATTCTATGAAGCTAATGAGTAGGAGAGTCAGAACAGACAAGGGGAAGTATTTCTTCACCCAGAGGGTCATCAGTCTATGGGAATTTGCTGCTAGAAGAGGTGGTAACAGCAAGCAGCCTAGATGGCTTTAAGGAGGCATTAGAAAAATTTATGGATGGCAGAATGTATCAATGGCTACTAGAATGGATCTTTCAAGCTGGTGGGTGGGTGGGTGGGACAAGCAGGATGCCTCTAAAGTCATTAGCTGGGTTTTGAGAGGAAGTGAAGATTTGCCCTTTTTTTCTGATTGAGATGCCCATGGACAATTGGTGGGTTGCTGGACTAGATGGCCTGTGGCCTGATCCAGCAAGGCTCCTCTTATGTGGACCAGACCCTTCCTTCTGCACACTGCTTTGGTCTAAGAGAGATCCTGTACCCTGCTATTATGCTCTGACAATGCCAGACTCCAGAGCATAGACTAGACCAGGGGCCCTAAATGGTGAGCTGGTCTGGTCTACTGGTCTACCAAAGCTGGGGCAAACTTTGGAGACAACATGGGACCAGAACAGAACAAGTCATCCCAATGAAGGTGGCCTTGATCCATGCCAGGAGCCATCTGTCCTAATGGGGTCCAGTGTGCTTGGCTTGATCTGCTAAACTATATTGTTCTATTACTTATTGTGCTAAGATATAACCTTTCACCCCTCTCTTTCTGTGTAATTAGAAGTCAAAAAGCTAAGAATTCATTGAAACACATTTGATGGGCAAAATATCCAGAGATATTACAGAGGTGTAGAGATGAATCCTTTTGTTGGGTCAAATGTGGTGGCTGGAGTGTGTGTGGATTCTTTAATTTATCTTTCAGTTACTTCATATAAGCTTCCAGAGGCTTAGGAAATGGCTAACCATTCAAGCTCCACCCTAGTCCATTTGTTTATGGTGGGGCTCCTATTCTTCCCCAAAACAATTCCCCCCCAGGAGCGTGCTGTGACCTAGATTAGTCACTCTGTGACCCAGGATAACCTCGTGTGCTTCCATGGCCAAGTTCTGGGGGGATTTAAATCCCAAAACTCCTACATCCTAGTCCAATGATACAGTCACCACATTATGCTCTTAGCCCTTAATGGCCATGCTTGTATAAATTTTGCATGCCTTTTGTAGACCTAAGCTGCAAATATTAGCTTTCTCCTAAAGCAAACAGTGATTTGTGCTTTTCCTGTGCGTGCTAAGCAGTTTGGATGTTCTCCCCCCCCCCACCCTTTTAATCAAGCCACTTTAGAAAAGTCAATATAAGATATAGCTCTTGAGCAAGTGCAGAATGGGACTTATTTCTAGCACTCAGGTTCATGGAATACCATTCCCAGCCTCATACACACATACAACTAGATTCTTGTTTACCAGTCAGCTGGTACAACGTCTGTCATCACTCCTGGTTCAATTATGATCAGATGTGTGTGTTTTGCATACTCTTTGCCAATTTCACCACCATCCAGCAATGTCTTCAAGCCTTCTCGTCAGTGTGTGTGTCTGGGGTGGGGGTTAGAAATCTAAAGGATTGCAGCAGCACTCTCTCTGTCCACATGGACTCTAAAATCTTCTAAAGCCCAATGTGCCACACCAATATATATAGAGGAACCATTGTGTCAAACTCTCAGGGCTACCCATAGATGGGAACAGGTTTTGACCTCCCTTGTGAATTTCATCAGGCTCATAGTGGAGGAGGTGCTGATGTAACATTTTTCAAACTCATCTCTCAAGAAGAGTTGAGCCCAGCATCAAAATTTGTCCAGAGGGAGCATAATTCTTATAGGCTGCTTTGCTGGCTCCACACCCATGGGCACAATTTGGAGGGAATACCTTGGGTACAAAACTTTCTCATTGCTATTTTCCTTTTTCTATCCAGGCCATTCCTCAGTCCCATATCTTTTCTAAATGACCCCATTCACTCACACTAATAATATTTTTTACCTGTGGCAGATATGTAAAAGTCAGGTTACAATGGAAATACATCTATAAGGTATTTAGAGTTATGCATTTCAAGAGCTCAAGAAGCTCTGTCAGGCTCCTCCTTATAGCCTTTCTGAGGTGATGGAGTAGTATACATTCTTGATGCAGTGAAGATGCCCAGGGAAGTCCTCAGTGACACCATTTCCCACTTGGGCACCAAGCTGGCAACCACAAGCTTAGTTTATTAAAGTCCTCCAAACCCAGATCTTTATGTGTGCCTTTCAGATACTCTAGTTGCCTTTATACCCTTTCACAGACAGACACAGGGGCTTGAGGGTGGTTTAGATGTGTTGGCATCCAAACATTAGTTCTTCTAATACACATTAAAGGCCAGAAAATGCTGTTCCAAATGGGATGGGAACAATAGTGTCAGCATCTGCCACCTCTAAACAGGCTTTGAGCTGCTATTTTTCATGTATGCAGATGCAGCCAGGAAGAGTGAGGGCTCAACTATACAAGAGGTTCAGGATCTGTATTAAACTACAACCTGTTTCAGGAACTTGTGTGTGTGTGTGTGTGCGTGCGTGCGTGCGTGTGTGTGTGTGTGTGTGTGTGTGTGTGTATTTTCCTCCCTCTGGCTTTTCCTTCATTCGGGCTCTGAATCTTGTCCCTCCTCCTCCCCTTGACAGCCCTTCATTTGGGCTCTGAGTCTTGTCCCTCCTGCCTCCCCTGCCCCCTTGCTTTAATTCCTTTGCTCTGTCCTCTGATCTGCCTCCTCACCTCCCCCCTTGCTGGGATTCCTTTGCTCTGCCCTCAGATCTGCCTCGTTTCCTTCCCCTTTGTTGTGATTCCTTTGCTCTGTCATCGGATCTGCCTCCTTGTTCCCTTCCCCACCCATGATTCCCCTTGCCAGCAGCAGGAAGGTGTAACCAAGCCATTCGAGGCCAAAAACGATTTTGATTCAATTGCCTTCCTGACATGAATTAAAATGCTAAGGCTACACCAGCATAAGGTGTAAGTTGTTGATGTAGGTGAAGTGTATAGCTTTCCAAGCACATGATTTGTTTCTTCATCCTGAAGGTGATCACAATAGGCCAGTCAATTCTCAGCCCCTTTGGGTTGAATGACCTGTTTGTTAGCTTCTCCAGTCAACTGCTTGCTGTGTTCCTTTTCTTTCCATCTGCTCTTGTGCAGCGCCATTGTTGGGAAATTGTGAATGGAAATTATGAATAAGGGTATGTAATTGATGTGATCCTGAGTTCCAGCTCTGTTGTTCAAAATTATCCTTTTTTCAAAAGGAAGAAAAAAACAGTGGCCGACTTCCTGTCATGGTCTTTGCTAGTTCAAGGAGAAGGAGGGAGAGAAGACCAAAGTCACATTCAAGAGAGAGGGGGGAGGAGGAAAGAGAAGCCTCCATGAGTTCTCAAAGGTCCTCCAAAGGACTTGGAAAAACATGAAATTTGCTCTTCTGGGTGGCGGCGGCAGGTGTAGTAGCAGTCTCACTTCCTGCTAGGTAGCCATCCACCCCTGAAGATGTGCAGAAAAAGGACAGACAGAGGATGGAAGAGGAAGAACCAAGCTAAGAAGTGGGGAGGGAGTCTAGCCGCAGGGGCACTTCAATACTGACCCAGTTTGGACTTCTACTCCTCCACCCACCCACTTACTTGTTTGTTTGCTTGTGGCTTCCCCTTTCCCATTTTTAGCAAAGGTTCACCATAAGCAGCACTGATCAGTTTGTTAAAAAAAGAGAGAGAGAAAATACCGTCTTCCCTTCCCTGAGAATACCCATGTTTTGCCATTCATTATCTAAAACAGGAAACAGATCCAAGCAGCAAGCTACTTTACTCCTCTCTCACACACACACACTCTCTGTAATTACTTTCCACAAAATCCAGATTTAGAAGTGATTCTATGAAACCTGCACAGATCATCAGTTTAAGAAATTATTCCCATGAACCAAAGTTTGCTCCTATGTACAGAAAAAGCACTGGTGTGGCCACAACCTCAGAATGGTTAGATGTCTTCCTGTTAAGCAGCAGAGGATGGCTTGCCCCTTGTCACAACCTTTCAGGTATGTCTTAATGCCATTCAGTGGGCTATCACTACTGAGAGTTCAGCCAGAAATCTCCCTATATAAAGAAGGCCTGGGCCCTTTCTGCACTTGGCCTTATTCTGGAATATATCTCAGGATACCAGTCTGCTGGTCACAAGCTAATGCAGACTACGGCCGAGCTCACCTGAGGCCTTCCATAGTCTGCACTAGCATGCAAATAGCAGGTCCCTATTCTGGGACCTGACCAGCCTCAGGATGAAGATATATCCCAGAATAAGACCAAGTGCAGAAAGACCCCTGGAGAAAGCCCTTCTGACTCTGTTATCTAGTGCAGTGGTTCTCAGCCTTTGGGTCATAACCCCTTTGGGGTCAATCTACTCTCTCACAGGGGTCATCTAAGACCATCAGAAAGCACATAAGAACTGAGACACCGCTCCAGGCAGGTCCGCCCACATGCAGATACTCCCACATACAACATCATCACACCAACCCCATCACATACACCCCATACAAAAACAGTAGAGAGCAGCTACTGTGCAGAAAGCAGCAGTGTTGGAGGTAAAATGACACTTTTATATTCAGCTGTGGTTGATGTGAATACTATGCTTTAATTATGTTCAGTTTGTAACAATGAAAATACATCCTGCATATCAGATATTTACATTACGATTCATAACAGTAGCAAAATTACAGTTATGAAGTAGCAACAAATATAATTTTATGGTTGGGGGCCGCAGCATTAGGAAGCTTGAGAACCACTGATCTAGTGTCTAAACCCTTCAAAATTGTAATGGTGATTAAGATGTGTATGCATAAAAAGAATGCTTTAAGATTTGGTCTGACGTGGCTCACAATAAAGTTGCTGACATCCTAAATAGCCCCTGGAACTTGTGGGGGGAGGGCAGTGTGAGCTGATGAATATAACTACTCTGTTTGCCGATAAGGACAGTATATTTGTGTTCCTTGAAAGTGAAATAGCTGCTGCTAATCCTCCAGAACTGTGATATCATCATTATCATAATGATAAATTCTTCCATCCCGTGGTTTTCACTGGGTGATTTTATTTTTCAAATCCTTTCATACAGAAATTTGTCCAGCACGCACACACACATGACAGACAGTGAGAGATAGTACACATGACTCGTACAATTCACAATATGTGCTTCATTACTGGCAATCTATCTTTGGTTCCATCCAGACATCACCTACTTATTACACCATATTTGGATGCTCCGGAATAAAGTACGGTTATTCTGAAATATCCATGTTTTATTCTCAAATATCCAAATCTAGTCATAAGTAAACAATGTCTGGATGCAGTCTCTATCTTGTGTTGGTTGAGTGGACCAGAATTATCTGGCAAACCATGAGAACCAAGGGGAAAGAAGAGTGGAGAGGAATATATTTTCAATAGTGACAAGAATGGGTTATATTTTGCCATAGCATAAAGCCCAAAAATCAGTCCCTGGCATAGCTAGTTCTTAGCTAGCATTGTAGCTAATCTTATTCTGTGTGAAAGAAATGACTCATGTTAAGGTACCAGTGTCTTAACTTTGTCTCTCCCTTGTTCATGCACCTGTTACGCCAATAGGATAAAAGATACACCAATCAGCTCCCTTCCACATGTAGCCATGCAGCCGGTCTGATACAATGCAAAATATCAGGAAGGATGATGCCCAGCTGCTTAACTTTTTTCCTCTTCTAGTTTGGTCTAGTGCAGTGATGGCTAACCTTTGGAGCTTGGTGTATCAAAATTTGCAAGAAACCCTAGCTTAACTCAGGTGCTCTGTCACTTCTAGAAATATCCATAATTTTGTGATATTTGTAGCTCTAGTAAAAACGTTATATTTTTGATATATGTATTTATTAAGGGCAAAAATGAATAATTCTTTACATTAGTGACTTGTTGCTGAATTTCATTTGCTAAATCTTCAATTGAAGGTTGGCATTTTGCACACTTCAAGAACAAGCAAGCACTACACGCCCAGGTGCCAGGGTGACCATGTGTGTCACCCAAAGGGGCTTGGCGTGTCACCTGTGACACGCGTGTCATAGGTTGGCCATCACTGGTCTAGTGGCTTTTCTACCCCACTTTTCTCACCCATTTAAGGGGAGCCAAAGCGGCTGACAATGTTTTCTATTCTTCTCCTCACAACAGAACACCCTGTGAGGTGGGTGGGGCTGCGAGAGCTCAGAAAAGAGCTGTGACTAGCCCAAGGTCACCCAGCTGGTTTCGTGGAGGAATGTGGAACCAAATCCGGTATTCCCAGATAAGAGTCTGGCTTCTTAACCACTAGACCAAACTGGCTTTTTACATAGTTGACACATTTAGGTTCCCATTAGCTCAGTGGTTCTCATCCTTCCTAATGCTGCGACCCTTTAATACAGTTCCTCATGTGGTGGTGACCCCCAACCTAATCCTAACCCCCAACCATAAAATTATTTTTGATGCTACTTCATAAGGATCCCTGTGAAAAGATTAGATCGACCCCCAAAGGGGTCCTGACCCACAGGTTGAGAACCACTGCATTAGCTTTCTCTCATGCCCCTCTGAGAAGCACAGGTGGTCTCGGAGGCTGATTTCCTACCTGGGGACTCACCAGATCTGCCCCTGCTTAACTTCAGCAGAACTGCAACAGCCTATGCTGTGGGCCTAGCGGGTGGAGAGCTATCCTCGGGTAATAGTGCTGAAGCCAGTGTTCTAGAAATGGCGCCAAGATGACTGTAGTAGACAATCCCAGGGGGGAAAGCCATGGCTTTTCTTCACTCCCTTCTTTTGCACCACTTTGGATGAAATCGATCAGAGCTCGTTGCGGGGCGCAGCCAGTTCCGACAGGCATCTTTTGCGCTTCTCTGGCCCTGGATCCGGCGAGGCTTGCAAGTAGCTAGTTGGAGGAGGAAGAGAGCCAGAAAGGGAAGAATGAGCTATATATATATCCATATTGCACACGGGGAGACTGAGGCTGATGCTCCGCCTGTGACGAACACGGGGGTGTAACAGCTTCCGATGAGTGTTTTTCTTTAAAGAAAAAAATCCTTAATAGGGGAGGCCAGGCGAGCTGGAGAGGATCGCATTTGAGAAACCCAGCCAGCCAGCCACCTCTCCCTCCGCACACCCCGCCTTCTCCCCTGCCTGCAGCCTTGGAAACGTGCTCGGCCGCCGCCAGACCTCCGGAGCCACCGGGAAGGCAGGCGGAGGAGCCGCTGAGCCTGCTGGACGGGGGGGACGGACGGAGGTCTCGCTGGAGCCGGGCAGCCCAGCCCAGCCCAGCCCAGCGCCCGCCCCGCCCCGCCCCGCCCCGCCGCCGGAGCCTCTGCTCGTTCGTGCGTCCGACGGCAGCGCGACGAGCAGGCGGCCGCGGAACTTCCCGGGGAGGCGGCGGCGGCGGCGGCACCTCGGGTCACTCCCTCGGCCCCGACAGGAACAAGATCGCCCGCCCCGCCGCCTCGGTCCGCCCCTCGCTCTGCCCGGCAGCATCCTGCGGTGGGACTCGAGGGATCGCCGGGCGCGATCGCCCCAATCTCCGCTTCCCTCCTTGCCTTCGGACGATGTGGCTCCCTGCCTCCCGCCCCCGCTTTTAACCCGCCGCCGTTCGTCGTCTGGATGCTGTGGAATTAAAGGAGGAAAGGAGAGGAGGGCCCCGCGTCTTTCATTCACACCCTCCCCCTTTCTCCGAGCAGAGAGGGCCACCCGCAGGCATCGATCGCTCCGCCACGGCGCCCCCTTTGCGCTCTCCTCCTCCTCCCGTCGGTCCTGCCGCCTGCAGAGCTCGACAGCCTGCCGCTGCTTGAGATTTTGGGGGGCTGGGTCCCTTCGACGTGCCCTCCCGCAGGCGGCGCTGTAGGCGTCGGACACGCTTGGCCTGCCGTGCCGTGCGGACGGACACGTGTTAGTTTTTCCCCAGGGCAGCAGCATCTCTGCCCGGCTCATCCGTCCCTCCCCAAGTGCCCGACCCGACGCCGCGGACCGAGGCTCTGAGCCCCCTCGGCCCCTTCTTCTTCCTCCTCCTCTTCTTCCCATGGACCTGACCGTCGCCTGGGCTTTTCCTCCGTTTCCTTCTCCGTGGTCTCCTCTTCCTCGCCTTGCCGTCGCCTGGGTCTAAGCCTCCTCCTCCTCCTCCTCCATCCAGCCGTCCATCCGTCCCTCCATCCCCGGTGGATGCCGCCGGGCCCGGGGAGCGGGCGGAGCGCGCAGCCGGGGAGGGGGGCTGCCGCGGCCGCCGGAGTACATGCCAGCGCCCTCTCCTCCTCCTCCTCCTCTTCCTCCTGCGCTCACCAGGATGCTTTACTTCCAGATGGTGATCATGGCAGGGACTGTGATGCTGGCCTATTACTTCGAGTACACCGACACCTTCAGCGTGAACGTGCAGGGCTTCTTCTGCTACGAGAGTGCCTACCGCAAGCCTTACCCGGGCCCGGAGGAGCGCAGCGCCGTGCCACCCATCCTCCTCTACTCGCTGGCCGCGGGGGTGCCGGTACTGGTGGTAAGCAGCGACCTTGGCGAGCGAGACACGCGTCTGTTCCCCCCCCCCTCCTTGGCTGACCCTCCCCCCACCAACCAACCCCCCTTGGCTGACCCTCCCCCCACCCCACCCCACCCCCTTCTTCTGCACGCGCACACCTGATGTCCTTTGCTGGCAGAGCTTGGCTTGGGCTTCCCAAGTTACTCAACTTGTTGAGGTTCCACCAGCCCGATGCAGGATGCCTGCCAAGGAGCGAACGGGATGCACGTGTGGGGAGAGCTCCTGTCTGAGTGTGAGCATGGCAGGTGAACCTCTTGGGTGAGTTTGGGTCAGTAGAGGTGCCTTCTTGTCAACCCTTGGAAGGGACCTGGACTCTGCTAGCTCTGCTAAGGACCTGGAAAACATAAGCTTGCAGGTTGGAGCCTCAGCCTCTTTCCAGAAGTAGGCAATGGCAAACCAATCTTGACTCTCTGCCAAGAAAACTGCATAGAGCTACCCATGGAGTCTGGCTCTAGCTGGGTGATACAGCAAATGGCCAACCCCCAGCCTCTCCCTGGAAGTAGGCAGTGACAAACCACTTCTGTTGTCTGCGTAGAGGTGTCCCATGGAGGCGACCTTGCAGTTGGTCAGGAATAAGACACAACTCAGTGGTACCTGACACCAAGAACTTCATTGAGAAACCCAGCCAGCCAGCCACCCTTCCCTTCCCTTCCCTTCCCTTCCTCCCTCTCCTCTCTCCTTCTTTTATTGATTTTGAACTGCAGATAAGTTCCCATTCCTCTCACCTTTGGATTGGACTTTTTAGGAGCTTTCCAGTCTTCTTAACCTGATGGGCCATTTTGTAAGAGTTGCTTGTTAAGAGGATTCTGAGATGATGATGATGATAGCAATAGCTAAATACCACTGCTAGTTTATTTTGGAGAAGGAAGTCTGTTTTTTAATTTGTTTTTTTTAAAAAAAACCAAGCAAGATGATTTCATTTTTATTGTTTGGTTAAAGCATGTGTTTAGTCATATATCAGTGTGTGGGATTCTGAAGAAACTCCATAGCCACATGATAGGACTTCAGACCAACCAAAATGTCAAGTTAAAGAGAGATCTTCCTAACAGTAAGATGCTGTTGAAAATGGAGAAGACATTGTTTTGGATTTTGGCATCATAGAGTTAAAGAGTGCTGCATCACACTCGATGTGGTGTTCAGGTGAAATTTTAGACATCTGTGTGGTTTTCTGAAGAAGAAAAAGGATGCATATTTTCAGTTGGGTGTCCAGCTGCTTTCAACAACAGAAGTAATACAGGCAGAAAAGCAATAAAACATCTGCCTTTCTGCAGTTCAGTGTACCAGTTGTAATGTCAGCTGACAAAAGCATTAGCATCATTTAATAATCCCTGACCATATTGAACAGATATACAGAAAGGGAAGTGTGTGACAGAATATGTATAGACAAGAACAGACATTCACATAACTGAAAAATGCAAGGATTTTGTATCAAGTTGGACTCAGTCAGCTGATTCCCTTCTTGGCAGGTAATAAAGATATAGTAATATTTCAGAATGTACAGTTTTACAGAATAAGGTCTCCTGAGAAATCTTAAATAAAAAAAGTAAAGTTCAAAATGCCGTATCTCCTGTTCCATCAACAAGATGTTGGGAGGAATTTGTTATAGCTCAGTCAACACAAGAATTTAAACATCAAGAACCAACTTCGTAACTGTGAAATATCTCAGTCTGACGTGGCAAAATTTTCCATGAACTTTGCAAATATACGATATAAAATATATGACTGCAGAATTTGATCTTTTTTAAAGAATTACTGTAGGCCAGAAATAATACGGAATTGCAATATTTTCTATATTTCACACATAAATCTAAGAAGTGAAAAATCTACTTGAAGGTAGGAAGTTTAGTAAATTATATTTTGGTTGCCTGCTAGAACTAATTTAAGGAACACAGAGTTAATGGATTTAGTCCTGTTGAAGCTTAAGTCCTTTACCACACTGGGCCTTATTTATTTATTTATTTATTTATTTATTTATTTATTTATTTATTTATTTATTTATTTATTTATTTATTTATTTATTTATTTATTTATTATATTTCTATCCTGCCCCATACCCAAAGGTCTCTGGGTGGGTTACATTCCTGTTCTGGTTCAGACTATGACAGACTCCATCTGGGTGCTGCTGTAATCTTTAACAGATGTGGATCTTAGGTCCCTATTCCAGGTTTTAATATGGAGTATGGCCCAGCGTGAAAAGGGCCTAAGAATACTGTGTGGCAAAATATAGGCAGCTGCAATGGCTTGTACAGCACTTTCATGTATGGGACACCATTTGTGGATTGAATCAGGGTCTGGTAAGATAAAAGCAAGGTTTCCAAACAGCCTTGTTCTTCATCTGCTAGCTTTGTGGTCTCAGGGAAAGAAGGGATAACCTTAGAGATAAATGCTTTCCTGTCTCTGTTCTAAAAAAGGTATTGGATTCTGTATTTTCCATTGATCCTTAAGGCAATGGAAGTTATATGTTGTTCACTGTGTATATATAGGTTACACTGGAATAGAACATGCATTTAGAAGGAAGTACTAAGTTCACATAGTTGCAGATAGGGCCTTAGTCAGATATAACCATGTTTTCCATTTTTTCTCCTCTGAGAAAAAAAATTATGTACAGTATCCTGTGAGTTAACCTGACACTTTGCACTTGTCAATCTTTTAAGCTGTAGTCATGCAGTTACCATTAAAGGTTCAGTGTCCTGAATCTAATGAAGGTAGACAGGAAGGCTGCCTCCATGTGCACATTAGAAATAGTGGCTCAAAAGAAGCTTAATGGCGGCCATAATCTACATTAGAGGCCAGAAAATGCAGTTTCAGAATTCATTTTCTGGACTAGAGTTGGGCTGAGAATTTGAGCAGCCACATGTGACTCCTTCTAAATTGTTTGTCAGCTGCTTTGTTTAATGTGTGCAAATTAGGGGTCCGCGCGAATGCAGTTTTTGGGATTCAACTCTTTTCTTATCAAATATCCAAAAATTTGATTCGATTAGAATCTTTAAAATTCAAATTTATCCACGTTCGATTCAACTTGAGTAAATTCAAATCTATTCATTTGATTTTTTTATTAGAATTTGCACGTACGAATGTCAACAGCATTTGTATGTGCCTGTACGCATCTGTACACATCCCATATTTATTCCATATGCATCCTGTTTTCATTCCATATGGATCCATACAAGTGCGTATGGATGTGGGAAAGATGTGTACAGACAAGTACGCATCGTGTACGCATCGCTACACATATGATTATCTGAACAATTCAAACAAATAGATTCAAAAATTCAAAATTCATTCAAATGTTTAAATTTTAATTTATAGACATTCGATTCAAAGTTGAATGTCCAAATTCAAAAGAATTCTAATGAATTTCGAACATTTCAAATATTCATGCACATCGCTAGTGCGGATGAGTTCCAAGAGTGGAAGACAATGGAAAAAGAATTTGCTTCTTAAGCAATCATGTCACGTGACTAAATCAATGCATATAACACACATTTGTTAGTACACTATTTCCCATTAATAAGATATTAATGATCAAAGAGATTTGAGGTAAATATTAAATATTAATAATATGCTGCTTCTTGGCAATGTTGTTAAAATGTGACAATTAAATAAATTTCTTCCCCTGTTTATCTAAGTGCTGGCTTGCAATTATGAGCTAGAGTTATTTATTCTAAGGAAGCATTAGACAGATTCCTGTGTGAATTGTAAAGGAGATAGTTAATGCCAGATGAGCACAGACTGAAACTCTTTGCCCTGGTGAAAGCCAGTTCATGAGTTTTCTTCGAAGTTTATGTGGTCAGATGGACTTCAGAGGAAGCTTACAAACCAGTTTTAAGCAGGGCATGGGCTTCTGGCTCCACTCACCTGTGCCAGCTGCCATGGGTTAATATAGCTACATCCCTTTGGAAGAACTTCTGTCATGCTAGCAGCTCATTTGAGTTCAGAGACATGATAAATTCTTTGATATCTTTTTTCAGTGCCAGCTGAAGAGTGTGTATTTACTAAAGACCCTGTTACATTTGGTGGATGTTAAAGGGGGAAGAAATGGAGTATTCCAGTATTCTCAGATAGGTTCATTCACACTCCACATGCCTATTCAGCAGAGAACATGGTCTCCAAGTCTGTAACACTCCTTGGTCCCTTCTAGACAGCACCTAAATGTCTGCTATTTAGAAATATTCTGGAAGCAAGCACTTCCAGGATGATTGCTACTTGTCCAGATGGCTGGGCAACCATATGAGCCAAATATAAGGGCTTACCTGGTCTGGATACTTGATCCTGCGATGTCCTGATGCATAATGTGGGTATTAAATATCCAGAAGTTCTTAGTCTGCTTCTTTGTGTGCATACGCATCTGCCATTTTAAGTCTGGTTTGACCCTGCACATGGATGGTGGTCATTATCAAAATGGTGGATTGTGGGAGCAAGCATCCAGACCAGCTAGTCCCTTCCACGATACTGAGAAAACTTGGGCTGGGAGTTGCTTTTCTTGCAGTAGGGATATTTTGGGGAAAAACCCCTGCAACACAGGGCTTTGTTGGGATTGCCATGGACACGTGTGGCAATCCCAATGCAACCCAGAATAAACCTGGGTTTTACAACCTATCTGGAGGCAGCCCATCTTAAGATGCATATTGGAGACCCTGTCGTTTCAGTGGTACCTGAGTGAAACACTTTGGACCTCACCGCACTTACCAGTAATCTGGGATAATGCAAGACCTTGACCCTTTCTGGACCTCTTTCCTCTGCATTCTAATATGGGGCATAAGCCATGCCCCTGCTAGCTTGCTCTATCCCCATTGGATGGAATATCTGCTAGTCTAGGCAGCCCAAAATGACCAGGACAGCATTAGACCTTTCTACAAGGTCTGCTGCTATCCTATGTGTAAGTAAACCATGTCCCCGTGGGGTGGCTTAGCAGGGGAACACACTTCAGCAGCCTCAATACTGAGCTGCCAAAGAGGCCCCCTGTAACAGACTCCAAAACTCACCTGAGCTTTGAAGGAACATGGGGGCCATCCCAGAACAGGCTGCCCAGGTGAATTTGGTCTTGTCCCAGGATGGCTGGACTACTCCATCTGGGAAATGTTCCAGTAAGGATGAACCAGCTGGAGTGGTCCTGACCCTGTTGAGTGTGGAAACACGTTTTGCTTCAAGGGAATTTTCCTCATAGGAAAAGGAGTTAATGCTTTGAAATTGTATCTGGTGTGCTCTGTGCTTAAGAGTTGTGCCTGTCCCAGTTTGCAGACCTGGTATTAAAGAAATCAGTATTAGAGGGGGCGGTTTATCTTGCAGGAATTATTAAGTGACGGTATTTTAAAAATGTACATTTGCGTGGAAAGGAAAAGAAAACTCCTCTGGTAAACAAAGGGGTATTTTTATTAAAAGTACACTAGACGGGTGTACCAATCAATAGCAGCAGTCAACAAAATGAATGGTATGGCAGGAATGCATGACTGGTGTGACGTTTTTGAACTCTTTAGATTTTGTTCAAAATCTAGTTCTGATCTGCTATGATTCTGATGCACCTATTTGTGAATGCTGCTGCACCCCACCCCACTGTTCTTCCAATTCCATTTCACTAGCATGTTGCTGCTAATCAGTATATCATAGTAGAATGGAGGAAGTTAAAACATTCCCAAAAGTGATACAAGAGAAGTTTTTATTTTATTGCTAGAACCAAGGCGGGGTCTTCTGGAAAAACAGTCTGTGTTGAAAGCACCAGAGGCCTATTCACCCTATGGCCTCTAGGGAAGAAGTAGTGAACCTCCAACGAAGAGCATCTACTTGTATTGGAGGCTGTTACAGCCTCTAAGTGTTCACACCCTCACCAGAAGCTCACTACTTGTTGATTAGATGTGGAGCACAAAATTGTGCTCCACACATTAACCAAAGTTTATCAGAAACTTACCTGGAGTGTCTGGGGCAGGAGAATTCGTTCTTCTTCCAGTGCTCCAGTCGTTTGAGGTGCCACACAAGCACGCTGGCACCTCAGACAATCATAGACATGACTGCCCGTGTGCGGAGCGTCAGAATTGTCAGGGGGATGGTGTTGATGCACACACAGTCATGGAGGGCAGTGCATCCAAAAAGGCAGTTCCCAGAGGAGGACCAGGCCCCAGCTCAGATAAGGTAAGCATTTGATTGTGGGGTGGGGGGAATAGCCAAATTTGACTAGTGCTCCAAGTGTGAGCATTAGTCAACATTGGTTAATCATGCTTCTTTCCCATCCAGCGGATGGGAAGGGAAGTGTGAAAACGCCCCAGCTTCCAATCCACTTCCAGCCATGTTCCACGGAACCTTAAGCAGTAACAAAAGGTCTGCCCCCCTCCCAGCTTTTCATGAGGAAGAGGTATTGAACCCAGAAAAAGGGAACTAAGAAAAAGATGGATGGAAAGAAGGCAGAGAAGCAAAGTATTTTCCCTTTCCTTTCTGTACCGTGGCAACCCATGAAATCTATATCCCCAGTCCTTCCGAATATTAGCCAAAGCAGATAATGGTGCAAATTTGCTGACGGTGCAGCCAGGTATGATGGAGAGCAGATATTGCTAACCAGCCGGAGCTGACTTTAAGCACGTAATTTTTTTTCTCTTCGCTTCCCCAAAACAAACAGACGGCAAGGGGCTGGAAGAGAATATGTCCATGATCACTGATCTCTTTATATGATGTTAGCATTGCTTGAGGGTAGAGCTACTAATAAATATACCTAAAAACCTTGATCTTGAAGCGAGAGACCAAATTCCATAGGGCTGTATGGAGCTGCCAAGCAAGATTTGCCCCTTATTTAGAGGACAAGGCCCTAATACAGCTAAATAAAAACATTTTCCTCTCTTGTCATGCCTCCAGAGCATCTTTGATGCTCTGAGACATATATTTAGTTGAGATTATAATAGGCTTTTCTATGTATTAGTTTAGAAGGGGAAATAGATGTCTATAGCTTTAAGAAAGAAAAGGATTGTGGGAAAATTCTTGGGTCCTATACTGCCTCTCCAGCCAGTTTCAGTTTTGTGTGTAGTGAGTTTGCAACCAAGTCAGACCTGGAAAGGGTATTTTCCTTTGACAAAGACAAAGTCCACAGAAGAAAGACAAAGTCCACAGAAGAAGAAAGATAAAGTCCACAGAAGAGAGATAATGTCCACAGAAGAAGAAAGATAAAACTCACAAAGAAGAGAGAACAAGGTATTTAACCAAGACTGTTGAGAGAAAAGAAATTATTTCATGTGATGTGTGTTTGTAACCAGTAAAGCCTTTAAAAATCTAAGAAGTTTGTGGACAAGTCTTATGTTCAGGCTGTGTTTCCTAGAGCCAGAGATATTTCACTACATGCCAGTTCATAGCATTGCTCTGGGGACAAAACATCTCTCTTGTGTGTGTGTTTTTGGGGTATAAGTATAGGAAAACTGATCCTCTCCCAAGATAGGGATGTGCACAAATATTCGTAGGTATCTGAAATCTGATCGAATGTGCTGAATTTTGACATTTGAACTAAAATCAAATGTCCCAAAGGTCTAATGTAAACATTCAAATTGAATTTTGGATGTATTCATTTGAATTATCTGGACATTCGTATGTGTACGGGTTCGTATACAATGCGTACTTGAAGATCCGCATCTTTCCCACATCCGTACGCGTTTGTATGGATTCGTACTGGACGTAAACAGGTTACATACAGGATAACTACAGGATGCATATGGATGTGTACAGATGCGTAAGGATGTGTACAGATCTGGGGAAGATGTGTACATGTAGGTACAAATGTTGCCAACATACGTATGTGCAGATTCAAATAAAAAAATAAAATGAATAGATTTGAATTTGGTAAATTTGAATCAGTTCTTTTTAAATTCAAGTTTAGAAGATTCGAATTAAATTAGATTTTCGGGTATTCGATTCGATTATAATAGAACCTGAATAAATAAGATCCTGAATAAATGAAGGAAGTCACTAATTGTAAAAATGGATTA
>MTQE01001134.1:27692197-27711180 GCA_014337955.1 Aspidoscelis marmoratus | reverse complement strand
TATTGTTACGCTTGTTGTACTGAAAATTAATAAAAATTATTTTAAAAAAAGAACGTCAAAAAAATTCATGCACATCTCTATAACATAGCTTATCTATAGGAAGCCTGGCCTGCCTGTGTGTTGTTAGGTCTCTGTAGGCATTCCAGCATGGGTAATGCCCAAGTGGATTGCTTTCATCTCTGACAAGGACCAAAGTTTAAGGATCTCACATCAAACCATTTTCTTTATCCCTGGGTGTTGTGTTTGATTGCAGAAGGCATGATAGATATCTTAATGAAAGTTTACCTGCCTCTCCTCGTGAGCAAATCTGTTACAGTTAACTCAAAACTCTGTGTCTGAGAGCATGAGACAGACCACACCATTGGGCTTTTTTGCACTTTTGCCTGGCATGAAGGATGGTTAAGCACTAGTATGCATTGGGCATCCACACTTTGTTATGCCCAGTTCACTCAAAACATACCCAGTGCTTTCCCAAGTGCTAGATAAGCACAGTCACTGCTGTTCTCTCAGTGTGGCAACAGGCATGCATGGTACTGTTGGTGCAGTAACCAGATGACACAGCATGCAGCCACATGGGAGTGGAATGTGCAGGGTTTTACTAGCCGCATAGCTAGTATACATAGTGGTAGAACACCTTATATGCCTGGGGGACGCTCCAGCACATGTGGAGCTGCTTCTGCGTTGGAAGTGGTGGCCTCATGCAGTGAGTATGGTCCATGTGGAAGCACCCTCTGTCCTCTTTGGGCAACAACATGTGGCTGCTGCACTAACCCTTGTACCTTGTGATGGTCTTGATTAGCTCTACCAATCAGCATAGAAACTATTGATAAACAAGGTGCCCAGCAAGGACTTCCCACTGGAACAGAGAGTGCAAAAGATAACCTTCATAGACCTCCAGTGACTCAACCAGGCAAGAAGCCTCTGCAAGGGAGAAACTGCACCTATGACACTGGTCCAGATCAGCCCATGCAATAGCCCCAGATTTATGCAAGCTTTGCAGCTGCACACCTATAACTCCAAGGGAAGGGGGCTCTGGGCTAGGATTAATTTTTGACAGTCCTAAACATGTGAGGTACGCTGTTTTGCACACGCCTCCCATGTTCTGAACCAGGACCATGCTGGTCTGGTGGTAGATCCAGTGGTCTGAATTAAGGCTTCCTTTATTCTGGATCATGCTCCATCTAATGCGGACAAGGAGGACCAGCAAGGGCCATGGCCTCATATATATCCACATTAATGATAGATGAGGTCTAGAAGTGTATTTGATCTGTAGTAAGGATCCATGCAGAAAGGCAAATAGATGCTACTGTAGCATCAGACTAAAATTTGCCGCTTTGGGAGATAGCTTTGATTAGACAGGGTGACAGGAAAAGAAATACTGTATAATTAAACTGTGAAAAACAGCTGTGACCTCACTTTCCTAAAACTATGAAACCTAATAAAAGCATTTACATTTATCTTAGCGCTTAGCTTTCATACTGACAGGGACAGTTTAGATAGGTAAATATTAACAAATGTGTTCAAAATTATCTACAGTTACTCTTCATACTACAGAGCTCTGTATGGTATGGTTTTTCACTAACAAGCTCAACAAAATGTGATTTTCCTTGCATAGGGTGATTGTGTTAACACAAAACCATGCTATGAAAGATATTGATTGCTATTTTAAACTGACTCTCAGGAGAAGTGCTGCCCGAATGTGTTTCTACTAATGCAGTTTGCGTTAAGCGATGGTTTTCATGCACAGAACTACAGTAATGAAAAGGATGATTTGTATCATGGTCTCTCTTAATTGAATGTGTTTTCTATTGGCTTTATAAACGTAAGGAGAAACAATTGACCTTTAAAGTCCAGTTCATTCAAATGGATGATTTTTGCATCAAACTCATTTTTTATGGTTTGGTGGTAAAAAACATTTTCACTTCCCTACTTTTCTTTAGGCTTCAAGGAACACAGAAAACTGAACCTGTTGAGTTCAGTATTAAGTGAGTGACCTTTGAGTATAGTTGGTGTCAGCAGCTCTCACAGCATTGTGTAATCCTGAGTTTGTTCTGGTCTCAGAACTGGGAGCACCAGACCAGTGTCTGGGAAGCTTTAAATGGAGAAACAGTCTTAAGAAAATGGTTGCTCAAGAAGACCACACAGTAACCTCACACACAGTGCAATTAAACGGCTCCACAGATGGTAAAGTTGGGTTAGGGTTTTTCCCCACTAGCACTAGAGTACCCATTAAGGACTCTTATTGGATCCTTAATGGGTACTTCTAGTGCTAGTGGAAAAATACCCCTTAGCTAGACCAAATACGTCATTTTTGAGAAGCTCCTTCCTAATGGATTGCCTGAAGATTTGTGAGCCATTGACAACACAAGCTTTATAGGGTCAACAAGGGGACTAGTATCATTGCCAGCAGCATGCAAACTTATCATCCTTGGCCTCTGGTCTGCCCAGTTCAGGAAAGAGCAGTTGCTCTACCTCTAACTGTGCTGCTCCCTCCCAAAAGTATGTTATGAAGACCTCTTTGGGGAAACTATTCTAGAACCTCAATGCCACCCCTTTCCCATGTGGCCATATTTGGCTGGTGCTGAAGAAACAGGGTCAGCACAATATCTGAGAAAGAAGAAAGGGGTATGTGTCATGCCTCCAGAGCATCATGATGCTCTTGAGACATATATTTAGTTAAAGATATTATAGGCTTTTCTATGTATTAGTTCAAGAGGAAAAATAGAGATCTATAGCTTTAAGAAAGAAAGGGATTGTGGGAAATTCTAGGGTCTTATATTGCCTCTCCAGCTAGTTTCAGTTTTGTGTGTAGTAAGTTTGCAGCCAAGTCAGATCTGGAGAGAGTATTTTCCTTTGACAAAGATAAAGTCCACAGAAGAAAGATAAAGTTCACAGAAGAAGAAAGATAAAACCCACAAAGAAGAGAGAGCAACGTATTTAACCAAGACTATTGAGAGAGAAGAGATTATTTCATGTTATTTGTGTTTGTAACCAGTAAAGCCTTTAAAAATCTTAAGAAATTTGTGGACAAGTCTTTTGTTCAGGCTGTGTTCCTAGAGCCAGAGGTTTCACTACATGCAAAGTTCATAGCATTGCTCCGGGGACAAAACAGTATGGCTTACAGCTAATTTCATGCAGCCAAGCTTCCTTGTGGGATGTTAACATTTTCCATGCACCCTGTTCATCCCTTGCTTTTCAAAGAGTAATGAGATTATGACTTCTCCTCATCTTGTGTTTCTTGAAAGAATTTCTTTGCCTTCCTTGTTGCTTCATGGCACTGAACAGAAAAGCTTGACAGTGTTTTAAAGACCATGTGCAGGAGAACTCGGCTGTGATCGCACATAGTAAAAAAAAGCATATGTAAGGTAATTCAGGAACTGCTTAGAAATAGTTCAGAGCTATGATTCTTCATATAAGAGTCTGCTCTTCCTCCCTCTAATGAATATTCTAGGCTAGGGAAGGAGGATCAGAGAAGAAATAAGAACACAAGGGCCACACACTGCTGTCTCCAATGCACTTCTGAGGTGGTCTTTTTAATTACTGTGATCGCAGCCACAAATAGTTGGTGCACATGGATTACTACCAATTCAGTACCATTACATTACCAGCTTGTGAATCCCTGCAAATGGTCTGTAGAGGCATCCTGCCTTCAACCATCTCTTTACCCTGGATTGTATTTATTGGCCTATCCAATTAGAGAAAAATGACATTTTGGAAACTAGCTTATGCTTGTATTCATACAACGCTTTCTATTAAGACAGGTAGCACATGAGGTTGGAAGGATGCCTGGGCTGCTGGAGTGAAAACCATGGTTGTCTGTGCTTGCTACACAGAGACTCAGTGACCACCTGTGAACCAATATCCATAGGGAAAAAGGGGAGCATGATGGGAGCTTTACCACAACCCTAGAAGTAATGCATGGTTCACTGCTGCAGAAATTCAGGATAATAAACTGAATCCAGTTTAAGTACTAACATACTGATACAGAACCTTTAGGTGAAGTTGTTTGGCTTTGATCTTTCCAGGTTCTGCATCAACACATAAATAAATAGCATTTCCAGGTATATGTCTTTGTTTGTATGGGTTTATAATATTTATGACTTGCCCTTCTGCCTAAGGTGACACACAACAATAGAAGCAATATAGTTTTCTATTTTTTTTTTTTTTTGGTGGTGGTGGTGGTGGAATCCTTTAAAAATCAAAGTTGAGTTATAAATAGCAGTGCTTGTGGAGTGTTCCAGATTGGCAAAGGCTGATTTAGATGCTTGTCTCAAACTTATGTGTGCACAAGATTGGATGGAGAGAAAAAACAGAATTACATATTTTTTGAGTAGCTACTGGGATTGACTCTCTAAGCGTGCTTGTAGTGTGCTACGTGGGTAGCATCATCAAGAGACTGAGCTCAGCCAGTTTTAGAGATGCTGACACTGGATTGAAGAGAGAAGGCCATTTCTTTTTAAGGGAGGAAAGCTTGAAACATTGCCCTGCTGCTTTTTCTGGATCCAACAGCTGTGCCCTGGATGGAGCCCAGAGGGTTATCAGAAGTCAATTCAGATTGTGCAAAATAAATGACTGAGAATGTCTTCGTCTTTAAGGATCGGAGTATGTAATATCCAGAGGTCATAGTCATGTCAAGATGTTTTTAAGTCTGTTATGTCTTGGAATCTGTTTAAGAGAGAAAAAGAAGTATCATTTCTCCTGGTTCCCTTGGATTTTCCCCCTTCTTCTTGAGCTGCTCAAATTGTAGTACAGACATGTTCAGTGCTATTTATACAGCCTTTTCCTCTAGATCCCTCCCACACCCCGTTAGTAGAACTAGTTGCTTTTTTAGCTGATTGTCACAGCTAGGAAATGCATGTCAGCCTAATCTGCCTGCCTGCAGTGGAAATAATTTACAGATTACTTTCTCATAGTGCATTGTTAAACTGTGGAATTACTGCTGCAAAATAGGAAGATTATAATCAATTTAGATGGCTTTGAGAGGAAGTTAAAAAAATGCATGGGAGAGGAGGCTATCAGTCCAATGGTTGGCATTAGGGAAGTGAAACAATATTCAAAAGATTCAAAATTCAGTCAGATTTGGACCTCTGAATTCAAATTGAATGTCTATACATTTGAATTTAACATTTGAACAAATTTCCAATGTTTTGAATCATTCGTACAAATTATTCAGACATTCATATGTGTATGGATACGTATGCATTACATATGTAACCCTACGAATCTTATTCGTATCTGTAGGCATTTGTACGGAAACGTAGGGGGCGAAAACGGGATGCATACGGGATAAAAATGGGATGTGTATGGACACATACGAAAATTGTCAAAATTCATATCTTCAAATAGGAATTCAATATTTGTACGGATAGATATGAATGCATTCAAATCGGATTAGAATTTGAATACATTTGTTTTTTTCTCTATTTGTTCAGATTTGAACATTCGAATATTAAATTTGAATTCAGTCAAATCCTGAAAATTGCATTCATGCACACCCCTAGTTGGTATGAGTTCCCAGCTGGGAACCTCCAATCTTAATACCTCCACTGGTTACCACTTTTTTTCTGGGCTCAGTTAAAGGTTTTAGTTCTGACATTTAAAACCCTAAACGGCTTGGGTCCCAAGTATCTGAAGGAGTACCTTGTTCCTTATAGTCCATTCCATCAACACTTCAGTTGTTCTATGAGCTCCGTGGGTGGCAGCTAGAGAGGGGACTTTCTTGATGGTGGCCCCCAGAATTTAGAGTGATCTTCCTTGAGAGACACCAAATGCCAGCACTGAGCACTCTTCAGCTTCTGGCTAAAATATACATATTTATCCAATCATTTGGAGGCTGCTGCTGATTTTAACACAGTAATTTAATCTTACTGTGTTTTGTTTTGTTAACTGCTCTGGCACTATAGTGAAGGGTGGTACAGAAATTGCTTTATTAAATAAATAAAATTCCAAGATAGGAAGCTTCTACAGGCTTTTCCCCCTGATGAACATGACTGAGAAAATGCTGTTAGGCACATTCTTATTTGCCAACTTCTCACGGGCTTCTGACATGGTTAATTGTGGTGAGAAGTAAAATTGGGAATACCACTTATTATGGTTCTGCTGCCTTGCCCCAATTTGCTGTTTAAAGTCAAAAGTTCTAAAGGGAAAACCCCTCAGTGCAGGTTCAAATGTATTAGCCCTGGTTGGGTGGAGCTGTAAGAACACCCCCATAGCTGGATATGTTTTGGTACATTGCAGATCTCTACTGAGAGAAAGTTTACTGAGAGAGGGAAAGAAGGCAAGGCCTGTGTTCTCAGAGTTAAAGCCAGCATTAGGCCATCCTTATTAATGCACAAGTGTTTTTGTTTGCAAAGCAATAACAAACAGTATCAAAGCAGCAAGAAGAACTGTTAAGTTAAACACAAAGAGTCACAAATAAATCTGAATCTTTATAAGCAAGAGAAAAGAGAGTTTTAGCTTCAGAGTTTCAGTCAGTGTCCATCTTGTTTCAACTGAGAGACACGTCAAGTACTTGTTTGTTTGCCTGGAGAAAGAAACAAATGGTTTATGTGTTTTGTCACTTTAAAATAAATCCTGTTAATTCCTGTTTGAACAAAGACCCAGAGCATTTCTTCAGGAATTTCTTAAGGATAAGCCTCGGTGTCCCCTCAAGTAACAAACACAGGCCTAAACCTTTTGAGACTTGAGTGGCCATCAGACCACTAGACTTTGCTCTTGATCCAGCAAGGCTCTTCAGAGGCCCTTTCTGCACTTGGCCTTATTCTGGGTTGTATTCTGGCACGGGGGCCTGCCATCTGCATGCTAGTGCAGACTCTTAACAGGCCTCAGGTGGGATGTGAACAGCAGATCCCTATGGGAGGCTATGATTATGGGTGTTTTTCCACTGTCACTAAAAGTACCCATTAAGTACCCACCTGAACCGTTTCTTAGACAGGGCCACTGGTGAGTGCAGAAAGGGTCCTGGATCAGCTAGTAGAAATACTATTTCCTAGAATAAAGAAGCTAGCGAAGACATATCTTTGATACTTAAAATATTACTTTTCCATGCTGTGTATAACTTTACATTTGTTATTTTGTTTTTACTGTTGTATTTGATAGTTGGGTTATTGCTGTTAAACTGAATATTAAATGTTTTTAGATTTGATGGATTTAATCATGCAGTTGCTGTGGCTTCCACAGTAGGTTCTCCAGCTCTGCTTTGCTTGCTATTCACCTGGGTACCATTTGGTAAAAGCGAGCTGTAAAGGCAACACTTGAGCAAATACACCCAAACAAACAAAATAGCTCTTTGCAGCTAAAATGCAGCATTTCAGGCCCAGTTCTCAGGCAAGCAGCCAAGTTGTTTCATTGCAGCAAAAACAACCAAGAATCATGTAGTGTCTGTTAATTTATAATGGCAAAAATACGGAAGAACTTACAGTTCACGAAAGCGCATGTCATAATGCATTTGTTAATCTTTATTAAAATGCCACAAGAGTTGTTGTGGTTTCAGAAACTTCAGTGTTAGTGAGATATGACAACTTTTTTTCCTAGCTGCTAGAAAACCTTAATCTGGGCTACAGCCACATGTAGGTGTTGTTTTTTGGGTTTTTTTTTTGTGTGTGTGTTTTTAAGTTGGCTCAAAAGCAGGCTGGAGATAGTTGCTGCCACATGGTTATGCTTACATTACACCTGTCATCCACTTTTTTTTTTTATCCTGCCCTATACCTGATGGCCTCAGGAAGGGCTCCAACTTACAACAATAAAAAACAAAATTTTAAAATGAACCCACGAGATCATGAAAGTAACCTAACTTTGGTTCCCAACACTATTAAATTCGAAGCCAAGTAATTCTTTATCATCTCTCTCCAATCCAGCTCATAAAAAAGCCTTTGTCTATGACCAGACTCAAAGTTTTATCATCAGCAGTTTTTGAGAGAAGGTCTCACAAGGTTCTTTATTCTGTTCATTTGTGTGTAAAGTTGAAACCATTGCTCATGTGTTGTTGAACTCTTGACAGGATTTATGTGCTGAGGTTTTAAGCTTTTGTTGTGCAGATTCCTAGGTCATCCCACCATCGCCAGGCTGATCCTCTTCTGGGCACCGCCATCTTGAGTGTGGCGTCCTCAGCAACTGTGAATGCTTGCCAGCTGGAGGCTCCAAGTAAGGGTCTGGGGAAAAGTTAGCATGTTTGTGGAGCACAATTTTGTGCTCCACATCTAGCATGCAATTAGTCAACCTCCGGGCAGGCAGGGGGGGTCTCTAGACTGTAAATGTCTCCTGGCAGTACAGGTGCACCTGCTCAGATGTTGCCTGAGTGAGTGGACATAGTAGGAGGCATAGCCTCCTGTGTACTGTTCTAGCATGCAAAAGTCACCAGTGGACCCTTTGCTGGAGTGGTACACAGGTAAGTGCAGAAATGTCCTTGAATTCTGAGACTCCTAATCTGACGTTCTAGCCATAGTACTATCTTGTCTTTCATGAATGAAAGCTGAAACCCCCGATCTTGAGTTTTCTGGTTCTTTGTAGGGTACAAAATGTCTGGTTTACACATTTAATCCTGTGATCTGAGGATCAGGTTTTGATCAACCAGGAAATTCAGACAAGAGGGATTCTGTCATTGCTGCAGATGAAAATAGTATCCTTATTCTTAAAACAACTGCATTTCTAGCTAAGAGAGAGGGTTAATCCAACTAAACTGAAGCATAAATTCCCAAATCCCATGGTTTTTAATCTGAAATCAAAAATAAGAACTACTTATAACAGCAAGAGCTTTTATTTGTTGTGTATCATATGTGACTGAGGATTCGGGGGCTGGTATTCATATGTGAACAATTTTCAGCTGAAACAGAAATGCATTTTTCTGTGGGATGTTTGATTTTATAAATAGATCAGCTTTCCATGGATGGGGAGCTGATAAAAATTGGCTCTTCAGAAATTGCTGAGTGGAAAGTATACAAGTGTTCAAAGTAAATTTGCATCAGAAGTGTATTTTATGTTCTATAAGTTTTTTTAAAGAAGTGTTACAAAATACTTATTACAGCAAACAAGATACACGAAAGAGTGAAGCAACAGCATAAGAGAAAATGAAAAAAGCAAAAGCAAAATTTGAATACAGTATAAAAGATATTAGTTAGCCTAAATTTAAAAGTTCGTTAAATGTGGACCATTTCACATGATATTAATCAGTTGCTCTGTTCTGCTGAAAAAGAAAAAGTTTCTTTATATGCTGCGCCTTCTCCTCCATTGTGGGCTGAGTGTGAAAAGTCAGAACTCCCCTACTCTATAGCCCACTACATTAAAGTTAAAACTTAATACCAATTTAAAATCAGTACCTAATGTGCTTTACTTAACTGGAAAAAATGGCAATCCAAATTAGCCCACTTCCTTTGATACACCCTGCCAGAACAACGTTCCTAAGTAAGTTCTTGACACCCTAAAACTCCTAAACCTACACACTATTGAAGACATTCCATCTGAACTTTCCACTTTTCCATCTTTTGCTATGTTCAGAGAGACCCTTAGACTCTCTGGACTGGATTGGTTGGAACTGTATGGGCTCTATAAGACAGGTTAGGTCCAAATTCAGTGAGGTTAGAGGCCTTACCCCATTTGATTATATTATAAACAATGCTAAGCCTAATGAAAAAAAATGTATAAGATATATAAAATGTTAATAGATTTTCAGCTGTCTAAACTGCAGAGCATTAAATCTTTATGGGAATCCAATTGTCTGAAGACATTTGATGAGGTTGTCTGGGATAGGACCCCTTCGAATGTATACAAAATTTCAAAGTGCCCGAAAGACTGCGAATTATTCCTTAAAATACTGTACAAATGGTACCTCACTCTAAGTTTACGTCAAATTACTGGGACTGCTTCTCGCCTCTATTGGAGAGGATGCAGCACTATTGGCTCTTATAAGCACATGAGGTGGGAGTGCCTGATATTGGCAGTATTCTGGGGGAAAGTTCCAGCAAAGCATTCAGCTTATTGCTTAACAAACAAAAAAATCACACGCACCCTGGCTTTGGTTTTCTTTATTTTCTGGGGAAAATTCAATGTGCAAATATAGAAATCCTATAAAAGCTCTCTTAAGAGCTGCCAAAACATTAATAGCTCAATTTTGGAGAGACTCCCATCCACTTTTGGAAGATCAATGGCTTCAAAAAGCCTGGACTACAGTTCTCAATGATTTGATCACTGCACAACAAAACATTATGCAGAACTTGTCAGAACAATCTTGGTTTACAGATAGGTGGGACCCATTCTTGGATGCAGCTTGAGCTTACATCTCTTTACAGCCACAGTCACCCTTCCTCTTGGTCTTCCTGAACAACTGGCTTATTGCATCCTTTCCACGTTTAACCTACCCAAGGAATACAGAAAATGTTGTTTAGTCCTACCCAAACTTACGATGTACAAAGCAGGAATGGTTGAACTTATTTGTTGATGTTTGTACTGTAATTCTTTTGTTATAATAATTGGCCTGGAGATTGAACAGCGGTGAGTGTTTGATCGCGTGGGGCGTAGGCTAACATTGACTAGTGATTGCAAGTGTGAGTTGATTGTACACCTTTCCCATCCATGGGATGGGAAGGGAGGTGCAAAATCGCCCCAGGATAAATAGGCATATCTTCACTATTCTCTTGAAATGTGAAAGTTCCTGGCACACCTCAGGGAGAAGTCTGTTCGATAGTACCACTGAGACCCTATCCTGGTTGCTCATCCCTTTTTCTACTAAAAATGGCAATACAACCAGGTTGACTACCCCTGCAGATGTTAAGGGATGGGCAGATCAGTATGGAAGAAGTTGTTCCTTTAGATATTTTGAGCCTAAGACATTTAGGATCTTGTAGATTAAGGTTAACACCTGAATTAGACTTGGTAGCAAGTTGACAGCCGGTGAGTGTTTTAAGACTGCAGTGATGTGCATGTGGGCAGTTTTCCCGGTCATTGTTCTGGCTTCCGCATTCCATACCTGCTGCAGCTTCTGATTTGTCTTCAAGGGCAGCCTCATGTAGAGCACATTACTATAGTCCAATCTGGAAGTTACCAGAGCATGGGTTACTTTGGCCAGATCATCTCTCTCTAGAAGAAGCTGTAACTGGCAAACCAAATGTTGCTGGTAGCAGGTTTCCTTTTGGCTGCCACCTTCACTTGAGCTTCAAGCATCAGCAAGGAGTCCAGGAGTACCCCCAGAGTTTACACCCATCACTTCTAGGGCATCACAGTCCCATTACAATTGTGGGGCTTTGCTGCCTCCACCTTATTTGGATTCAGCTTCGACTTACTGCCCCCAACCATCCAGCCCATTATTTGCCTCCAAACACTTGTTGAGCAGTTCAACCCCCCCTCCTAATTCAGATGGCACAAAGAGATAGAGCTGGATATCATCTGCATATTGATGGTATCTCATTCAAAATGATCTCCCCCAGCAGATTCATATGGATATTAAAAAGCATAGGAGATAAGATTGACCCCCACGGAACCCCACAAACTAGTTTCCAGGATGTTGAGCAGGAATCTCCCACAGCCATTCTCTGCCTTAGAGATAGGACCAGAAACATGAAAGCACATGGTTGCCAACTTCCAGACACCGTAGCCTTTCCACAAGGATACTGTGGTCAGTGGTAACAAAAGCAGCTGAGAGGTCCCCGAGAACTAACAGGGTTGGTTCCTTCCACTTACTCTGTTTCAAAGTGTAAGAAGATCTTAGAAGCTACAAATGCATTTTATTTTCAGAGAATTAATATGGCATGAGATGTGAAGGGTGACTCCTCTTTGATTATCCAAAATCTTTTTCAGCGATTCCATTTATTCATTATATAATATCCTACTTTTCAACCATTGATACACTACTCTCATGATTTGCAAATGAGGATGCAACAGGGATGAACATTGAATATATATTTTTTAAAGCCTCTAGTGTCAGCAAGCACAGATACAATTAACTTTTTATAATCCTTTGGGAGGCTGCATTTTATTTATTAGGAGAAATGCAGATCTCTTCTCTTCAGCTGAAATACAATCAGGTCTATGGCCAGCATCTGGAGATAGACAGCTGCTTTTTGTTGGTGTCAGGGTATGTGTGAAGATCAAGGGACATGGCTTTGTAAATTGGATCTGCTGCTGAATTCCAGTCTCTACCTCCAACTCAGCTCCTCAGCCATGCTGACTGAGACAAAAAAGGAGCTGGAGTCCAATATCATCTTAAAGGTCAACTGCTGCTAATAGATAGGTGTGTAGACCTGTACAAATGGTGTAGTCTGCCCTGAACCCTCTGAAGTGCAGCTTAAATGATTTACGGCACCAGTTTTTTTCTCGGCAACAGCACATGAAAGCTTCTGCTTCAATAAGCCAGCTACTTTCTGAGGTGCTACAATGCTTTAAGGCTAACATCACATAGAAATGGGGCCTGATTTTTAATATTACAGAATATTGCAAATCAGTTTGTTTTGACTCTGCTGGTCACTTAGTAATCCTCTTATTTTATGGTTCATGAGCATCAAAATGGTGCATGTAGTTTCTGACTTTTTTGTTGGTCAGTTGTATCTGACTCTTTGTGATCTTATGGACTATAGCACCCCAGGTTCCTCTACTGTATCCCAGAATTTGTCCAAACTCATGTTCATTGTGACACTATCTGACCACCTCATCCTTTGCCTTCCCTTTTGGGTGTTTCCACACTGGCCGCTAAAACCCCATTAAGCACACAATAAGGACAGATATGGGACACATGTGCAAGGTACCTTCCACATAGTGGGACAGATTAGAGCCCCTTTGAGGACATTGCTTCCACACAGCCTTGCGTGAGATCTGTCGTTAATGGGTCTAGGTTTTAAGAGGTTTTTTAAACATAGGTTTCCATTGCTTGTGGGTGTGTTTTCCATTGAAATGACTATCTCATATGTGTTACAAAAAAATCCAACTTTCTGCCCTATAGTTCCTTCCTTCCGAGTCCCTCCCTTCTCCCTGTGGCCCTTTCTGCACTCACTTGTCCTTGGCCCAAACCAGAGGTTCTGGATCAGCTAGGCCCATTGGTTCAGACCACAGAAAGACATATTCTGGAACAGCTCCATCTGCACAAAATTGCTACTCCAGATTACCCTCCATGAGCCAGGTTTCAATGGCAAGAAACAAATGTTCCTAGCTTTGGTGCCTCTGGTGGAACCCAGATCAGCAGTGCAATTTGATGTGCCTCCAAAATGAGTTCCCCTGTAGTCCTGCACATAGCGGGGGGGGGGATGCCTTCTGGACACCTTTGTGTTCTTGACCAGGGTCTGCTTTTGATCCATCAGTAGATGTCAGTGTTGAGAGGTCTGTTGGTTATTCCAATCAAAATCTTCCTGATCGGGATCATGCTTTGTCCTTTGTGAACAGAGTGTACTAGCTGGGAGTGCAGTCTCAAGGATGAGGCCCCAAAGTCAACCATGAGGGCTCCTAATCAGGATTAAAGGTAAACACAGAAAGAGCATGTGTCTCTTTTATGGCTGTCATCTGTAAATTCAGACCTTGATTTTATTGATACAATAAATTTTTGAAGAACAGAGATACAATTGGTAATCTACAACCTTACATGCTTAATGGACTTACTGTTTTACACTTAAGAGGAACAAAAACCATATTTGCAACTGTCATTAAAATAATACTGGTTTAAATTTTAGTGAATTCAAGGTAAAGGCTTTCATCAGAAATGTAGGACTTGCCTGATCTTAGCACTGTTTCTAGCACTAGGCAGTGCTTTAATTTTAATCTTTATTCAGTGTTTAAATTTTTCAATGAGCTATTTGATGTACCCATTCATCTATATTTTTATAGGTTGACTATAAGGAGATCTGCTCCTTTACAATGGAGTTTCTATGCGCACATCATTTTTATGAAGTGGAATGATGGGTACACAAATGCCAAGGAAAAGGAAAGTAATGAGCTTCCATCTGTTCCACTTGGCATATTGCTCTGCGGAATTTAATGATAGTTTTGCCTATTTAAGGGGAGCTGATGGATGGTTCAGTCTGTTCTCAATGACATACACTGTATAGGGATTTTTCACCCCTAGGCTTTGCTAGGGCATTGGAAGACTTTTTTAAAACTTCAGTTTTGCTCTCTATGACGTTAATTCCACTTACTGTTGCCTGTTGAATGTAGCAGTGATAGTTATGTGACAGTTATGTAATTGGAATGTGAAACCCACAGCCCTGTGAGTAAAACATTACTCACAGGGTATTGCTAGCAGTGGGAGGGGGAAGCTGTTGCTCCAGATTCAGACCATTGGCTTTGCATACAGAAAGTCCAAGATTCGGTCTACAGCATTTCTAGCCAAGGGGTGTGGAAGGCTTATGTTTAAAACTGCAGAGCCACCCTCAGCCTCCTTAGAAAATATCAATCTAGGTAGGCTTTTGGTATTAAGGTGTCTCTGACATATCTAAGCATTTTTAAAGAGCTCTGGCTTTTTCTGGGCCTCCTAAATAACTGTAGGCTGCCTCCAATCATAAACACCACAATCCTTTCAGTATTAAATTAGGAATGCCAGACATACTCAAGGCCTTTGAAGTGTAGTGTCAATTGCAATGTGCATTGCAAGGCTATTACAGGAAATCCAGCAAGGGCTCCAGTTTTCCCATAATAGTCATACTTACATAAGTGTCTGGCAAACAGTAAATATGAGGGACTACTAGAACCAGCCAAGGGAGCAAACAAGAAAGGGGGCGGGTGCTTGGATGGTGTCTGAAAGTCACACATCTACTGCTTAACAAACAAACAAAAAAACAGGGGTTGCTCCTCATACCTGGCAGCATATAACAACAGGCAATTGCAGGATTATCTTTAGGTCCTGCATTGCCTCTTGTTGTCTGGAGGTAGCCTGTGATACCTACTAGAATCAGCTGGGATAATTTCTTTATTAAGTTTGTAGAAGGTAGGAGTCTCTGACCCTTTCTGCATTTACCAGCTTTTAGTTGAGATCAGTGGGTCCAGAATAGCCCAGTGATCCTGACCGTGGGAAGGCAAGGGTGGAGATCAGCACCAACTGCACCAACAGCATTGATCTGCATCAGCACAAGTCATGGCCTTGAAACTTCAATGGCTTCTGGGGTCCTGTATACATGCTTTCTGCTACTTGTGGGAAAGGGAAACTGTTGTTCCAAAGTCAGACCATTGGCTTTGCACACTTCCTGTGTTCTGGATCAGGTCTTCTGGGAGACCTGCTTAAATAGATCCACCAGTAATCTTGATCAGGATTTCCCTGCTCAGGATCAGGATCTGTCTAAAGGAGATGGAGCTGTATCAGTAAGGGGTGCGACTCCTAAATCCTAAATCGGTACTACATGAGCCCTTAATCTGGATTAACGGCCCATGCAGAAAGGGTCTCTGACTGTCAATGATGTGAAGAACTCTTTTTCTTCACAGAACAAAAGACAAGAAGAAATGTGTGCAGGATCAAACCCATATTTCAGCAGCCAGATACTTGTGAGAAGCAGGACAGTATTTTGGGAAAAGAATAAAAATATCCAAAATACCTTGTTTCTGCACCACCAATCATTTTCTGTATTTTTATCAAGCTGCCTTGTCTGTTTTCTAAAGTAAAAACATAAAAGCCAGATGTTACAGTCTTTCCTTACAGCGGAGTTGCTCTACTTATGTTATGATGTTTTATTTGTGATAGGCTTAAATAATAAAGGGCTGGTATTTGCAATTACCTCCAGTGGACTCGATCAAAACAGGCTGCTCTGGTCCAGGACAAGTGATCCATCCTAAGTTGGGATTGATTAGCCTTGCCGTAGAATAAGGATGCCCACATTGAGATGTCCTGTTTCACACCAGCCCTTGTGTTGGTTCTGAAACTTGTGCCAGCTTTGGAGCTGGTCCAGGGTACCTCTGAATGCTTTGAAGGCCAGGAATGAAAGTTCCTGGTCTTCAGGGTTCCTGGAGAAACTGTTTTGGTAATGTGTCCTGTAGCATCACTGAAATGGGTCCCCAATGGTATACTGAACCATGGAGGTATTCTATCCACATGCCTTCCTGGTCTGGTATATCATCACCTTGTAGCTTGGATGAGGATGCCATTTGGAGCCTTCTAACTCAGACTACACTCCAACCTGTGCAGACAGAGCATACTAAGACTGGGCGAGACATCTCTGGTCCTTTCTAAGGTGCAGATGAAAGAGGCCAGAAGTAGACCATGATCTGGAAAACGGTGAATTTGGAAATGAGGTAAAGTTTAAAATGATAGTGAAGTATTAGTCAATTTGTAGTATACTCCGTTATTATTAATAATACATTCAGAATCTACAGCTTTAGTGCACTGAAGAGCAAAATGGAAGACTGGAGAGGGAGTGGATATAATGTCATTTACATTCATGATCACCATATTGCACTTTCTCATTCTAAATTTTATGAGACACTGAACAAGTGCTAAAATCAACAGACATTCATGGTCCATAAGAATAAAATATGTAGCATGTTTTATTGGCATCACATATGGATATGGAAACTTCAGACTTGATTTATGTTAATTTCATCTTCATTTGTGAGTGTGTTTCTGGGAAAGTGCATGTTAGTTTGAATTTGAACTGCTATTTGTTTATGGTTGTTAATGACTTTTGAGAAAACTGTAAATCGCTTAGCTTGAGCTCTGTGCTTTTACAAAAGCTGAGTAAGATAGTTGGCAAAGGTTTGTGCGTTCAGACCTTTATATATGGTTGGGAGGGCCAGAGAAGCCTATCTCAAAGAAAACAGTTGCTTTTTGAACCTCAGAATTTTTGTCTGCACAATCTAAATTCCAAGCTGGCCAAATCCCAATATACCTTTCTATTAGATCTTCCATATCCTAACATATTAAAGGCCCATTCAAATGTTGGACATACTTGGGAAAAATTCCCACAGTGCTTGTGCGAATTTTGTCCTTTGGAGAAAAAGCTTTTCCAAAAAATCTGTTTTGCATGATTCAGCTGATCACAAAACCTTTGCGAATAGATGAGGCTCATCTTAGGGAGATTTTTCAGAAGCATTTATGGTTAAGTGTGAACAGAACAGGTTATTAACATTATTATTTTAGAGTAAGGAGTGAAATGCTTTTAAAGGTCAGTTTTAAAATAGTTCTGATAGCTCTAATTACCACCTTAAATGTGGTGTGGGTCTGATGCAGCTTTAGTATTGCTCTGGAACTGAGATCATGATAGACTTTTCAAATTGATTACACCCAGGCGCCCTGTGTAACCCTATGGTACTCACAGGCCCCATCCGCATGCCACTTTGATACGGTGCTGAGAGTGGGATCTTTAAAAAGTGCTGCTAAATTGCTGGAGCAGAGGTCTATAACTTTAGCTTTAAAAAAAAAAATTTTAACAGTGAAAGCCACAATTTAGCGGCAGTAGGCGCTTGACTTTTGCGCACCTTGCTCCAGTGAAAAATCACGGGGAATGCTGTAAACTTAAAATCAAGCCTGCCTTATATCTCCCAGCAGATCGGGGGCACAAAAGAAGCAAAAAGCACACCCTAACCCTGGCTGTCCGTGCCAAGAGGTGGGCTGAGGAGAGAGGGGGTGGAGCTACTCCCCCATGCCGGGGCTTGGTGCGGCTTGCTTGGGGACGCCTCCGTCCAGGCCAGCCCCCAACCCAGCGTGCATTGCCAGGCGTCCCATGGGGATGCCCGAAATGCGTTCCCGGCCCCGCACCCGGCTCCTGCATGCCAATACAGCACCAAAAGGGTGCCAAATGGCTTACTTGAGGACGGGGCCACAGAGTCAGCTTGTGGTCCAAGAAGCTGTGGGTAGGAGTGTGCTGACCTATAGTTTGTAAGAAGTTCATTTCATATGAATGCTTACAGATTCCAGGGACTGTTAAGTGCCTCACACAACATCCCAGGGCTTTCCTTGGCATTCAGGGAACTCAATTCTGCCAGACATCCAGCCACCACAATTATCACATTCTCCATAGGTGAGACCACATTGTTCTTGCACACAACAGTCATGCACTGAGGCTCTTTACACCTGCATGATGTCATGTGATGCAGCCTCAACTGTGGAGAAGGTGGTAATGGCAGTGGCTGCAGCTTGGCAAAGGTGAGTTTCCTGCACCTTTTCCGGGTGTGAAGGAGTCCATGGGCAGAATAGGGAAGAGGATTTGCTCCTGTGGAGCTCTCAGTGGTGAAAAAGAATCACTTTTCCATTTGACAGCCTTGTGATTGAAAGTCATTTTAATCTGAAGCTGTATACAATGAAACAGTGAATTGTTATTACTATTCTTTTGTCATTGCAAAATGATTACATATTTGGAGTATCTGGACCGGGGGTACTCAAAACTGTTTCTGAATTGAGGCTCTGATGATTGCTTCCTATTGTGACATTTTTTGTGGCTGATGAAAGTTCTAGTCCGTCAGTGGCTGCGTTTGCATACATGAAAAATAAGGATTGAAAGTAACTTAGAGGCAGTAGCATGCAGAAATGAATGTTCCTATCCCATCTTGAATCCATTTGGCTTCTAAGATATTTCCAAGCTACTTTCTTCTAAGGATGCAGTCAACATCTGGCAGAACATTATTTGAGCACACATTTCAAGCTAATTTTAGATATGATTTGCAGCATACAAATAGATATAGTTGCTTTGGCTGATGACCTTTGTTAGAAGAAGCATGTAGGGAATGCAACTGTTTAAAAAAGTATTGGCAATTCCATGCCTTTTGTTACTATTAACCCTAGTATCTTACTGGAGTGACTCAAGGGGTTGGGAGTTATAGATAATGTGTTAAACTAATTGTTCTTTTGGGAGGTCTTTTCAGGAGATACTAAGTGAGATGCCAACAGTATTCTGATGACATCAAAATCTGTATCTGTGGGAGAAAAATCCATAGTGACCATTTTGCGCTGTCTAGACCTGACTGCACTCTGTCCCAAGGCAAATGGAGTTGACTAGAAGGCAGTGTGAAAGGGTCTAGACCAGGCACTATATCAGGGCACAACATAAGAGAACATAAGAGAACATAAGAGAAGCCTTGCTGGATCAGGC
>MTQE01001134.1:27666373-27681607 GCA_014337955.1 Aspidoscelis marmoratus | reverse complement strand
TAGAGGTTACCAGAGCATGGATGACTGTGGCCAAGTTGTCTCTATCCAGACGAGGCTTGAGTTGACCAACTAGTCGTAGTTGAGAGTAGGCCAATTGGCCAAAGGGGAGGTTCCTCATGAGCTCCATGAGTGCCGATTGGCCAAAGGGAAATACTGGGCATCACCCATCACAGCACAGTTCGGCCTCTCCTTTATGCTGCCCCCCCCCCCCCCGGCTCACACAAGAGGAAGCAAAAGACAGCCTGGAATTCCAGGCTGGCCTGACTCTGTGTCTGTGCTGTTTAAACAGGACTACATTCTAGGATGGTCTAACCGCTGTAGGCCAGCTTGGAATTCGGCTTAGCTTAAATTAATGTGACCAACATATCCTACAGGACAACTCAGGTTGATCCAAGAAAAGCTTTTTCTAACCCCCGTAGCTCTATGAGAATGATCTGGCATTTGGCAAGGGTTTCACAAAATAGAATAGTCAGGCTGGAATAGCGATTGTTGCATATAATAATCTTCAGATATATAGTGCCATTTTTTCAGGAGTAGCTAAACTGCTAAAAAGGGTGGCAAACTTCCCATTCCTTGCTATCCTCAAAAAAAGATAAATTGCCTTTCTAAAAATGAGCTTACTACAAAATTTGATATAAAGTAATGTCGTATATGTCCAATCTGTATCAGTTATTGGAGGAAATTCTGTTATCATAAACATGTCAGATATGGTGTCCATTTTACACTTGAAAATTTATTGCTCTGAGTGCAAGAATATCAGCCCTGTTCCTGGATATTTAATGAGATCATCATTCATACATTGAAGCCATCTAATATTTCACCTTGATTCTTTATTTTCTGAGTTTTAGAGTTCAGTACATTCATTCAAATGACTATGAAGGGGTAGGATATGTGATTCTCTGAAAACATCAGTGGATTCCAGCTGCTGGCATCTTTAGCTAGGGTGGCTAATGTCCCAAAATTATAAGTGAAGTCCTGTAATAAATGGATGCTACTATATTTTAGGATACAGTCAACAGTGGATTGCAACATTGGATGATGGGACAGACCATCACAACCACATGTGGGCTATGTTCACACCCAAGTCTTAATCCAGCTTCAGTACACTTTCAGAGTGAGAGAACACATCAACAAAGTGACTAGTCTTCTCTTTCCAGTTTAACCCACTTCAGTCAGAGGGTCATTGGTCTATGGAATTTGCTGCCAGAAGAGGTGGTAACAGCTACCAGCCTAGATGGCTTTAAGGAAGGGCTAGACAAACTTATGGATGCCAGATGTATCAATGGCTACTAGAATGGATGCCTAAGTACATCTTTCAGGCTGTGGGGACAAGCAGGATACTTCTCAGGCCATTTGCTGGGATTCGAGAGCAGGAGAAGGTTTGCCCTTGTCTCTGCTTGAGATGCCCACAGGCAATTGGTGGACCACTGTGTGCAACAGGAGGCTGGACTAGATGGATTGTGGCCTGATCCAGCAGGGCTCCTCTTATGTTCTTATGTAACCCGAAGATAGATTTTCAGAGTAATATATTTCTGAAAGAAATCAGCTTATGACATTGCTGATGTGTTCTCTCACCTAGAATGTGGACTGAAGCAGGTGTGAATGCAGTCATGGATATTAACTCCTGTTGGGCTCACAACAGACAGTTTCCCAGCATCCCCTTAAAGCAATCTAAAACCTCTGGCAAGTTTTTTATAAGAGAGTGTTAGGGTTGCCAAGATTTTACTATTTTTTCAGATATGCCAGCAATGCCCTACTATATTTGTGGGCTGTAATGGGTGGGGTGGAAAGATACACACAGCAGGGTTCTTTTAAAAGAAACACAAAATTGTATGTGTATTTATATAGAGAGATGAAAAAATGTACAGAAAAAACTGACAAAGCAGTCCAGTACTAATGTCTAAAAACTATGTGTGCAGACATTAGTAGTGGTTGTATAATAAACCTCCCTATTTAAAATTTGACAATAGCACTTCTGTGTTTACAAAAGACAAAGCTGTAACAACTCTTTTGTTTTGATCTTAGGGGGGTAGTTTTTAATATCATAAGCTGCTGGGAAACATCTTTGAAATCTGATGTCTTATCACTGACTCTCCTTAGACTTTAGCAAGACAGAATTCTAAAAAATATTTTTTCAGATTTTCAGTGTCAAAAAAGGCGGTACCATTAAAAAAGCCTCAGGGCCTAAAAATAAAGTTTTACCTGGTTCAGTGGAAACAGGAAAAGAAAAAGGCATTTTCATTCTCCTCACCTCAACAATTTTCTGAACTTTTTGCCCAGAACAGAAATAAACCTGGCTTTCAAGGTTCCAAAAAGTAAAACTTGGAAGACAGCTCAGAGATGATTCATAAATGGAACTGGCCAAATTCTGTGCTTTCATCCCACCTCTAATGCAGACTAACGGCCAGAAAATGCACTTCTAAAACACCTTAGAGATTAAAGTTGCCTGTCTCCGCTTCTGCTACATTTGCTGCTGGGCTCATCTTCTCCTTGGCAGGCCACCCTGTGGCATAGCTGTCTCACCATCTACCCACTCCGCTGCAATTTTGGCCATGTGCATAGACAGTAGCCATTTTCAAGATGGTGGCTCTTGGGAGCAAGTGTCCTAGACATTAAAGCCCATACCACTATTCTGGGAAAACATAGGTTGGGACTTGTTTCTGCCAGAATATTGATACTGCAAGATTTCAGCCCCGTATTCTGGATACATATGGCAATGCGCTGGCTTTTGAAATCCTGGTTTATTTATGGACATTGCTTTCTGTGTCAAGCCTACAAAAGCTTTGTCATTCCTGAGAAGATTTCTGCTGAGTGCCTGAACTCCTCTACCAAATTTTTGCTGAGCCTTGTTTTACTACCTGGCACTGCTTCAGATTTACTTGCCGCTGCATTTCTTCACCAAAAACTCTTGTGTTTCCTTGTCACTAGTCCTGCATATGACTTCATAGCCTTAACTATAGACCTCCTGCTCTGCTGAATCTCTGCTCCAGCTTTCTAGCTCTGGATCTCCCCCAAGAGAGTATTTGGATTCTGTAGGCGCCACCCATGTCCTTGGCCACAGTTGACCAAGAACATAACTACAAGAGGTCTTGAATGGCATTTCTGAACCTTCCTTCCAATGTCCAGTCACTAACCTCTTCACTTAACAGCTTAGCCCTCACCATGTTTCACATTCTGTGGTCCTGATCCATTTGCTTCCCAGTCTTCATATATCACCCACAGTTGGAGACACTGTGAGGACCATGCAATGATCTGCATTTTGGTTATCTCCATACCATCACTTCATTTTGCTTATATATTTCTTTTTAACCTTTCTCAAAAAGCAAAGCAGTGTACAAAAGGAATAAAGGAAACTGTGAAAGCATAAACTAAAGCAGAAAGAACACCAAATGCATTAAAAACACAGTTTTCAGAAGTGAAGTCCTTTAAGAACAGGTTGGGGATGGTGCCACATTATAGATTTCCAAATTGGGGTTGGCAGAGGTGTGCAACATTGTAGGATGCATTACCAGTGGAGGGAAAAACAAAGTTAAGGTAAATGTAATGCCAGGAATGAGAAACTAAACACTTTAAAAAAGTAAACTACATTCAATTTGTTTGGTTAAAAGGTGTTATAAAACACTAGAGCTCAGATTGTAGTTTGAATAAAAAAGTGACAATATACAATATTCTTTGAGGATTCTTTCAATTCTCAATTACAAATCACAGATCAATTTACAGAAATAAAGTAATAAATAAACTCAGAATGATAAAAGAAAAATAGAATCAACAATCAAGAGACCTTATCAACAACTCAAAATTGCTTGAATACACAAATAGGTTTTGAGCAGATGCTAAAAAAATCAACAGAGGCATGTTTAATTACTGTACCCATGAGACCAAGAGTAACTACACAGAACACATCTTTGTCAATTTTTTGGTTTTAATGTACTGTGAGATATGTTTGCCTCTCATGTTAATAGCTTTTTAAAAACACTGCTCAATTTCTATTATGCTCATTGTTGCATTATTCCCATTATGCCCTTGCATTATGAATTTAAACAAGATGAAACTGCTAGTAGTTTTAATCAAAGTTTTCACATTGTCCTACAGAAATATTTTGTTTTCCTTTTAATGCAAGATATTGTAAAATGGCTACCTTTGGATCATTAATTAGATCAATTAAGCAGAGATGTGCTGAACAGACAAAGCTGTGGTTCAGCTTGCCTAGAACTGAAACCCAAAAGCAATAAAGTGTCTCAGAACAGTGTGATGAAGCACCTGGTCGCCCTGTCAAGGTGACCTGAATGTAAGAGGAGCCCTGCTGGATCAGGCTACAGCCTATTTAAGTCCAGCATCCAAACATACAAATATAAAAATTAGGGGCCATTTTGCACTTACCTGTAGTGCAGTCTATGGCAGCAGCTAGTCTTCAGGCTTCTTTTATATGTGCTGGAACAGAAGAGAGGGGCCCACCCCCTTCCTGGGGTGACTTCATCATCTGCATTGGGATGAAGTACATCCTGGTCTAGGCAGTCAAGATGGCTATTTATACTGGGACACTGATATACCTGTTTTTCAGGTCTATCGGCATGCTAGAGATGGCAAGACCAGCCCAAAGAAGCATATGGAAGGGTGAATGCCTCTCTTTTATGGTATAACAGGGGGGATACATTTTGACTGCACACCAGATTGTGCCACCAAAATGGATCCCTAGGGGAATTAAAGCTGGGAACTTTAACTCAGAGAACCTGGAAGTGGCTCCAGGGATTGTGTGGTCTCTAGGTACTGTACTGGGAAATTCTTCAGAATATGGAAGGCTTGTCTTGGTAATCTGGAGCCATTCCTACCAATGGAACAGATCCAGGATGTTAAGTGTGAAAAGGAGAAAGTCACCTACTGAAAGCTGTATTATTAATTTATGGAAGATTTTATATTAAAAATGTGAAGTTTTAAGCTTGTGTTATAAAATAGTTTTAAAAAAAACATTCATTCTTATTGGGAGAGATGCTTACAGTTATGGATACCCAGTGGGAAGCAAGCAAAAGCATCTCTCCTAGTTGCCACCTTTACCCTCCTTGTGCCTTCCTGTGTGAATGGATCTTGAATCTGGACCTGACCAGCCTGTAGAGTGACGTTAAAAGCCCAAAGGGTTTGGGGGTCCCACTTTTTACCAGGTACGGTGAAGGGTTTTATACTATTGATTGGGAACAGATGCTTACTCAACTCTACTCAGCCTTAAATGGAGGGCTTCATGGGTCCTTTCTCCTGGGAGTGTCTATTGTTATCATCATGCAAAAGAAGTGGAAGCGACTGAGATGTGGAAGGTACAGATGCTAGCCCAATAAAATATGAATGTGAACACAGTAAACAGTGCCGTTTTAGTGGAGTCAGATAAGCAAAATTGCTAACTTTGACCATGCATGTGTGGTAGATTGGCACCCCTCCATCTATCTTGCCACAAAATTTTTCCTCCCCAGGTACATACTGCACCAGGGAGTAGAAGAGGGCTTGGGAGTGGATAGAATGGGAACAGGAAGGGAGATTGTACAAAACTGTAACTCCGAAGTGCAGAGAGAAAAAGTGGGAGTTTGGGGGTCCTGGTACAAACTGAACTTCTGCAAATGCCTAGTTCTGAGGAATCAAAACTGCTTACAGCAGATGTTCCTAGAATACATCTATTACAAAATTCAACATTGATTGGTGAAGATCTTTACTATTTCTCAGATAATTTAGTGGCCTTTCTGCACTGGGTGTTATTCCCGATTATGTCTCAGAATAGGGACCAGCCATCCATACACTAGGGCACACGACAGCAGGCCCCACTCAAGGGATGCTTCTGCATTTGCTGCTGAAAAGTGGATCTAAATAGATCCACTTTTTGGTAATCTGTTGTCCCCCAGATCTGTCACAAATAGTGACGGACACGTGCAGGGAGGACAGATTTGGGGAGATGGATGGATTGGGTGTTGTGCAGACGCATCAGCACCCATTGCAAAAGTCATCCGGTTCTCGTGCTGCCGAAGCCGCCCCAGAGCCATGGGACTGGAGCATGGAGCTGTCAGTCACTGCATGTTTCTGGCGGTGCCCGGCACACAGGGGAAGGCTTTGGAAGCAGGCAGCCCTGCTCCTTCCACCCTTCCCAACATGGCGCCTGGAAGGAATCCGTCCTTTTGCTTGGCCATGTGCACACATCCAGACAAAGTGATGGATTGAAGACCTGATTTTTCAGATCTTCAATTTAATCTGGATTTCGGCGGCAAAACCGGTTTTAAAAACCGGTCTTGCGCACTGAAATGCGGAATCGGACTCTACAAAGGGTCACAGAAAAGGACTCCAATGCGGAAGCCATTTAAGGTAAGTGTCTTTAATCTTACTTACTGGGGGGGGGGGAGTAATCCAGTTTCCACAGCTAGTGTGGAAACACCCAAGGCCTCACAGTCTACATGAGCATACAAATGGCAGTTCCACATTCCAGGATATAATCCAGAATAAGGCTCAGTGCATAAAGTGTGTAGGATCTTAAGTTTATTTCCATTTGCTATATTTTGTTGATTGTTGCACTGGCTATGAACTATAACTTCAAAGAATTCCTTCCCCAAATTATTAAGTTTGCGTGGTAGCAGAATCCCATGACACAGACCCGTACTAGAAATTTTGTGGTATGGATGTCGCAGAACTATCTTCAAAATAAAGAGGAACCTGTTTGGCTGAGAAAAAAAAAAGTTTCCCCTCTTCCCTTTTAGGCACTGTTATTCATTTTATATTTTGTTTTTATTGCTGTTACTCACCCTGAAATCTTTGGGTATAAAGTGGGATAAAAATGCAAATAAATAAAGTACGCATGATATTGGAAGGATGCTACATATGGCTTATATTACTTCCTGCCTTACAATGGAAGCTTTACTTCTTGATCTCAGGTTCCTCCTTAAAAAGCAGCACACATTGTGGAATGCCAGATTAATGACTGAATCGTTTTGTTTTACATACAAATTCAAATGGATAGGCCCCCACTTATGTGTGTGTTAGATTGTCTCAACAAGACAGGCATCTCCTTCAATATGATTGACTTTTCTTGTGTGTACTGAAAACTGATGTCTGGCTTTCTTTATTTTCTCCTCTCAAGATCATTGTTGGAGAAACTGCCGTATTTTGCTTACAGATGGCCACACGGGATTTTGAAAACCAGGAAAAAACAATATTAACTGGAGACTGTTGCTACATAAACCCTTTGGTGCGCAGAACCGTCAGATTCCTTGGTAAGACTACTGCAAGTAAAATGGAAATGTTCATTTATTGTGCAACTTTTGCATATATCTGTTCGTGGCATTTAATCCTGCCATTAGCCCCTAACTGTTGGCAAGCTGTCTGAGGCTCCTGTCATTGAATGTGCCATGTGCCCATCATGCTTGGTGGCAAAGGATTCAAATGCAACCCTTGTCACCAAGAATTCTAATCCAGTCTTTTGTAATGCCGTTCCCAGATAGTCACAGCCATCCAAGTAAATAAAAATATAACAGTAAATAAAAAGCACGTACTGCATAATAAATAAAAATATGTAAAACCACATTCATCTAAACAATTACATGTTATGCTTGTTCTGGTTGCACTCACTCATAAAACCTGGGCTGCTCTCAGAGAGGATCTCCTGGGCTATTTCCTGTGTTCAGGGACTTCCCTGGCTGTGAAAATCACAGCCGGAGAACAACAGTTCTCTTGCTGTGATGTTACTGTGGTTGGAGGGCAGTACTGCTTTAAGAATGGTCCTGCAAGTGCAACAGTTTCTTAGGGCTTTTGCACACCTTTTGCTGTGGAAACAGGCGAAGAAGTGAGATGGATTTGGTGTCTGCACTTTGGTATGTGCCAGGTAAATGCAGTTGCTGCTGTACTAGAAGTGATCACCTCACCACAGCAATGGCCATGTGCAACAGCCATTGCTGCAGAGACCAGGTAACATAGTGGAGAACTATGAAAATGCTGTCCTGCCCCACCTACCCTTTGCCCGGAAGTGATGTGAAGCTTGCGTGCCAGAGCATAGTAGCTGCATCTATAGCTTTGGAGCATGTTTTAATGCTCCACTGCAATCCAGCCAGGGTATGATCCAGCACCCCGTAGAGCTGCTTCCAGAATGGGAGCAGATTCATGCAGTGTGGATCCTCCCTGTTAGAGTTTCCTCCAACCTTCCCTGAGGGCCTAGTATAAAAAGCCCCTTAGTGTTCAAGGAAAAGAAGAACAGTTGGCTTTTCTACCCCGCTTTTCTCACCCATTTAAGGGGACTCACACCAGCTGACAAAGCTTTCTATTCTTCCCACAGCAGACACCCTGTGAGGTAGGTGGGGCTGTGAGAGCACAGAAGAGAGCTGTGACTAGCCCAAGGTCACCTAGCTAGTTTCATGGAGGAGAGCAGAATCAAACCCGGTATTCTTAGATAAGTGTCAGGTAGTGTAGAGGATTTGGACTGGAGTCGGATCACTTGTCAATCGCAGAAAAGAGCTGGACAGCCATTCAGACAAATAAATCCAGAGACAAAGTTTTTATTTCCTCAGTGGAAGGTTCAGCAGCTTTATTTCAGAATCTTTTCTGATACAAACTTCTCTTTAAACCAGAAACTAAAAACAAAAACCTTGCTCAACACAGAGCTATTTTTGTAGCCCAGAAACTGCAAATCATGAGGTTTCAGAATGATGTCATCTAATTACTGCAACAGCATGGGACTGAATCACAAGACTCTGAGGGTGCTTCTGAACTGGCCACTTAACAATCATTAGGTACACATTAAGGACAGGTTTTAAAAACCTCGTCCACACTACAAAACCCATTAGAGACCAATTGTGGAGCCCAAGCCTGATTAATGTAGCTGTTGTATCTTTTATTGCATATGTGGTTATGTTATATAATGTACTAAGAGAAAAAGGCACTGACCAGGAAGGTTAGAGAACAGATGAGAAGGGGCTATGCCCAGCTCAATTAGCATATTGAAGAAAGGGGGGGGCAGCCCAGAGAGAAACTAACGAATCAGCAGGGATGGAACCCTGGCAGAGGCTATAAAAAGGGCCTTCCTGCCAGAGCTGTTGTTCTGTGACTGGGGCTAGACTTAGGAAGAAGTTAGACAGTACAGATCCGGGTCCTGAGGAGAATCTAGATAGGGATTAGGCAGGGTCCTGAGTTAAGAAAATAAGTTGTGTTGAAGTTGAACTAACATAAGAGTTGTAAACAAATAAAGTTAAATTTGTTTTAAAGACACTCTGCTTGAGGCCTGATACTGGCTCAGTCACTCAAGGGAGGGGAGAAGAGTTGCCATAGTAACAAAAGGGCAATAGTGTAACAAGAGTTGGAAGCTCGGTGCTGAACAGAGAAAAAGGCCTAGAAACCTACTTTTTAAAAGAGAACTTGAAGTCTGTGGCTATAGTGGCCGGACTGAAGAGAGTTAGACGCCCGCCTGGGGCCTCGAAACTGGTGGCTGTTGGCCGTGGTCGTCACACCCATGCATCCGCATTGGCTCTTGCGCGATGGGTCTCTAATGGGTGTTAAGAGCCCCTTAAACCGGATTAAGGCAAGACTACCTTGAAGGTAGTCTTAATGGATACTTAATGGGTACTTCTGCAGTGAAGACACATCCATTTAGGATGTGCCCACACTGCAGAAGTGTCCTTAAGTGGGCAATCCTCTCGGCCTTCATGACTGGCTCCTCTGGAGCCAAGCATGGCAAGCCGGGGGTCTCCTATTTCGGGGCTGCCCCTTGCCCCAGAAGCCACAGACCTCACAGCACCCACCTCAATTCTGCCTCTAATTCCATCCTACCCTTGCGGATCTACTTAATATGGATTTCCAAAATACGGATCTAATAGATCCGTATTTCGGAGGTCCAATGCAGAACCACCCTCAGTCATCTGGATCACAAGAGTTGCTGACTCATTGTGACTTCCGTTCCTGATAACAACATAACATTCTGAACTGTTTGACAATAGGAGTCTGGCTCCCTAACTACTAGACCAAACTGGCTCATAGAAAAGAATTCTGTGCTTGTAGAACTCTTTCTCTTACTATCCAAATGAGATTCTCCTCCAATCTTATATAGCTTGTAGATGCAGACTGCTCCTTCAGGAGGCCAGAAGTATTTTACCCAGCTTTGGAAGATGACCAGGGGTGTTGGGTCAAATACTCTCCCAGAATATTTCCATTTTCTAGTTTTGCGATGGGGAGACCGTCCTGTGGATGTCTGTGGGCACTTTCCTGGCAGGATTGTGTTCTGCAGTACACACCAGCACTGATAGGAGGACTGCTTGGATGAAACCTAAATTCTTTGGATTTTGTAATCACTGCATATCTTGCTAGGTAAAAACATACTAGCATGCAGCAATTTGGTTTCAGCAATAACAAGATTATTTATTAGCATTGCTGTTACTTGTTTAATCAGGATTATGCTTCCCAGTGCAAGTGTTTTGAAGCTGCAGTTGTGTACAACTGTGGTTGAAGTTGCAGAATATAAACTATACCTTTTACTTTTCTTTCTTCAGGCATTTATGCATTTGGACTTTTTGCAACAGACATCTTTGTAAATGCTGGACAAGTAGTAACTGGGAATCTTGCACCACATTTTCTTGCCCTTTGCAAACCCAACTACACTGCGCTCGGATGCCAGCAGTTTACACAGTTTATCAGTGGTGCAGAGGCTTGCTCTGGAAACCCAGATCTCATAATGAAAGCCAGAAAAACATTTCCATCCAAAGAAGCAGCTCTGAGCATATATGCGGCAACCTATTTGGCTGTAAGTAAATCAGAAGTCCCTGTTCTGTGGTGTTGCTTCTTGTTCATTATCTTGCATTTAAACCTGTCAAATGGCGGCCCATATGCCCTGTGACCTTTTACTGCATTTCTTATATCCAGATTTAACTCCTTTTGCATGATGGTTCTAATTAGAGACCCATCTGGTGGGAGACATTTTAGATTCGAATATGTTATAATCTAGGAAGGTTGGTTTTCTTACTCTCTTACCATAGAAACCAATCGGTTGAATGTGGTTGTGGACTGTATACCTTTGGTCTTACGTGATGACAAAAATGTGATTTTCCTTGTCTGATGAGCTCCTAGAAACTTGAAATTTTGTGTTTTGGCTACGGTAATCCTTCTGAGTTACACTGGTAGATTGGGGTTGCATCCAGGTTTGGGAATACTGCACATTCCTATGCGCAGTCAGGGCATGGGTGTCACACCTAATGTCCGATACCTCAGAGCCCTGGCACATTATGCCACTGTTATTGAGAATTTACCTGCTGCGGAACGATGAGCAGTCGCTCCACAGTATCAGGCAAATTTGAAGTTTCCTGCCAGTCTGGATAGGTTGGCAAGAACAGCGAATGAGAGCTCAGTTCCCATTGGTTGCCCCATCCCACGTGATGTGCGCCTATCTGTGTGCACCACGGAAGAATCACAGCTTTCTGTGAGAAAGCTGCAGGGAGGCTGCTGGAGTCCGGATGGACTGTTGTGGCCTTGCAGCCAGGAAAGTGGCATATTTTGTTACAACTGTGGATTTAATCCGCTAATCTGGACCCAGCCACAGTCTTACCTCCATGGCACCATTGACTTTTACTGATAGACTGAACTTCTGCAGCCTATACACCCCCCCATTTTTTTTATTTGCATAAAGTGTTTTGTATTACATGGTGGTTTGCATCACATGGGGAACCTGTGTCTTCCCTCCCTCACCTGCTTCCCAAACGGAAGGTCTCCACAAAACGTCGCTACTCTAGATGGTCCCTAGTATTTACATTCTACAGCTCAGTAACTTTAGGCTAGCAGATAACAGCTTGCATTAGTCAGCCTATTGAGATCACAGTGATATGAAATCTGAATGAAGGATTTTCAGGCCACTAGTTCGTAATTGGAAATATGTGGCCATGCTGTTTTTCAGTCCGTACAAATAGCAGATTCATCAAGAATAAATCCCAATATTCTAATGGGCCTGTCAGGTCCAGCATATGGAAGCCATATGGAAGGTGATATGGAAGCCCACGAGCTCTTAACAGCAACACTTTTTTACAGCTCATAGACTCTTAGATAAAACAAAATTACAAATTGATATAAAACAATCAAGCAGGCATAAATACAGTCGCCAGCAATTGCCATGTAGAGACAAACTGTCTCCTTTATCAGAGGAATTCACCCAGTCACCAGGGCTAACACAACCGGATTCTATGGGGGATTGCAGCTGGAAGTCCTTTCCCCATGACATGTTGATTCACAGGGCCTCCCCCCTATTTTTTTGGAGGGGAGGGAGTTCCTGCAGTGCTGCAAATTCCCTTGTTTTTGAAGCATTTGTGGTGCCATAGCAACTTCAAAAAAAGAAAAAGAAAAAAGAGGTAATCTGCAGTCACACAGTTACATAAAAAGAAGCTTGTAAGCCAGTGTGCTGCAGAAGAAGGGATTCGGGTTATGACCTCCTTTTCCATCCACCTGTGGGGTGTAGGGATGTGCACAAATATTTGTAACATCTGAAATTCGTACAAATTCAGTCAAATTTGGACATTCAAATTTGAATTGAATGTTGGCATAATTGAAGACTGACATTTGAATTTGAACTGAATGTTTTGATACAACCATATGAAGCTCCATATGGGATTTGCATGGGATTCATGAGTTATTCGTAAGCATTCGTATGGGATTCATATGGGACTGAACATTCATATCGAATCCTACCACATTGGAAGGGGATCTATTCAAACAAATACCAATTTTCTTGCATTCAGTTTGATATGAATCAAATACCACCACCCCCCAAAAAACCCCAAACATTCATGCACATCCCTGTTGGGGATCTGTAGGCATTGGTAGCCCTCTCCATTGTGAACTGGTCCACCCTGTTTGAAACCTTTTAAGCTGGTATCCAATGCCTTGTGGTAGTGAATTTCAAAGTATGACTATACTTTCTGTGAAGGGAAAACAACCCTTTTGTCTGCCCTTATTCTTGGACTGAAATTCATTTGGTGAACAGGTGTTCCGGTAAGAAAAAACAAAAACCTCATCCTCTCTATCAATGCTGTGCATATTTTTATGTATCTGTAACATGCTCTCTTTCACTTAACCTCATTTCTAGACTTATAGCTCTAGCCACTTCAGCCTTTTCTTGTGGCAGAATATCTCTAGCTCTTTCCACATTTTCTTTGGCCTTCTTTTGACCATTTCTAATTCCTCTATATCCATTTTGGGAAGTGGTAAACAAAATTGTACTCCTTAGTCCAGGTGCCATTTCTTCATAAAAAAGTATTATACTATTTGCTGTTTTATTTTTATCAGTGACATTTCTTATTGTCCCTAATATGAGCCACTTTTACTGAGTTGTTTACCAGTTTGCCAAGATTTTTGTCCTAATCAGGCTGCATCTATGACAGGGGTTAAATAGTGTGATTATGCTGGGACAGACACATGTATTGGCAGCAACCCCAGTGTAGCCCTGTTATATGGGATAAATTTGTGCTTTTTTCTGTTCTGGACAAACTCCAGATGTGAGTGCGATGCCAGCACGGAAGAAGGTGCTTTCCCCACACTTTTGCCCAGCTGTCGGAGTAAGTTTACTCCAGAATATGGCTAAAAATCTGGATTTTCTGAAGATGTCTGGAGACAGCCTCAGTCAGACAGCTGAGATTCCATTAGTTTACACAAGGAGTTTGGATATCTTACTCTGCTGTGAATCCCTTCACACTTTTTCACACTGACTATCTGCCATTTTTACCTCCATTGTTTGGAGAGACAACCTCTTTTTGTTTTTCATTCTCTGCACAACTTGTGATCAGCAAACTTTTGACTTGATCACTTCTGCCTCTAGGTCATTGATTATGCATTTAAAAAGCAGATGTCCTGGGTCATGTTTGAGGCCTTAAAGGAAGTGGAGGTATGCATTACTGGGAGGACTCATGGTCCCCTACTTTTGGAAAGCCTAGTAGACTTCCAAAGCACACATGCTGGCTGGCTGAAAGTCATGTGACTCAGTTTGGGGTGCTCGGACCGTAAAGCACAAGAGGTCAGGTAAGGCTACAGATGATATGTAAGATGCTGGGCCAGGCAGGACCACTACCACCCGTACCATTAAAGAAGGGGAGAAAGGCCAGCTTGGAATGGAGAAACCCCATTGCATAATTGGGGTGGTGGTGGCCTGGGGTGTGATTATGGGAAGGCTGGACACCCAAAGAGAAGTTTGTGAACCATTTACCAAATTGGCTAGCTGATACTAGGTTCTGATCAGTTTCAGTTTGTTACAAACCAAAACAGTCATTTTATATTTGTGCTTATTCTTAGTTAGTTCATTTATTACAACTGTCCATTCTAAGAAGTGTCCGTTTACTCCTATCTTCTGCTTTCTTTTGCTTAAGGAATTGCTTAAGGGATAATTCAGTTTGGTCTAGTGGTTAGGGAGCTGGATTCTTATCTGGGACTACTGGGTTTGTGTCTGCCCTCTTTCCTGAAGCCAGCTGGGTGACCTTGGGCTAGTCACAGTTCTCTTTCTGAGCTCTCACAGCCCCAACAACCTCACAGGGTGTCTGTTGTGGGAAGCTTTGTCAGCTGCTTTGAGGACCCTTAAATAGGTGAGGAAAGCACAGTATAAAAGCCAACTCTCCTCCTCCTCTGAGCCTTGCCCTTTCATTACTTTTACCTATAGTTTAGAAAATCCCCCTTTATCCACATGTTTATTGATGTTCTAAAAAATCTGTAAAAAGATTAAACAGCACTTTCCATAGCAGAAGTCCTGATGTCAGCCTTTGAGCAAAATCTGGGCTTCTAAATGCTTGTTTATTTTACCTTTAATAATGCCCTGTAATGTTTTATCTTTAACATCTCTGCTTTAATAATGTCCCAGGCCAGTCCTAGAACAGATGTTAAACTGACAAGGCTATAATTTCCAGGGTTTCCCCTTAGTCCTCTTTAAAAAATCAGAGTTACGTTTGCCATATTTCATCTTTCCTGAGCATTTTATATTCTTTATTTGTGCTTGGGTACCATTAACCTAATGCCAGAACAGGTGTGTGCTTGTGTATGCAGTTTCCCCATGCTTATTTCAGTCATTTGTTTTTGGGCAAAAATAATCACACTAGTGATCAAAGCTGAATTAAACTTCATTAGTTAGTTTAAATTTCAGGGATTTTTTTTTCTTTTGACAGGTGCATAGCTATTATTCTTCACAATTTTAGACTTGCCTTGCCACTCAAGCCCCAAATTCTAGTACATAAGAACATAAGAGAAGCCTTGCTGGATCAGGCCACA
>MTQE01001134.1:27649095-27665341 GCA_014337955.1 Aspidoscelis marmoratus | reverse complement strand
CCCCTTAAATGGGTGAGAAAAGCGGGGCAGAAAAGCCAACTCTTCCTCTTTCCTGCTGCGGAGAATTAAGGGACTGAACTGCCCTTCTTGGTTATGACTTTCCATGGTTATGGCTTAACTGACTAGTGGTCAACTCACTAGTCAGCCCCATCCACAATGGAGAGCTGCAACTATTCACCTGAAGTTGCTGAAGGCTCCTGTAGTGATGGACTGCTAAAAAGCAGTGCACACACATACCAAGAGTGGTTAATGTGTTCCCGGATACTGCATCTGCACCCTCTTCCATGTGCCGTGCAGCAAGTGAGTGTGGCAGTACAACTGCAGCTGTGCAGTCATGAACAGCACCCGGATTGCCATGGCAACATCCAAGTGTGTGCCACAATGAATTAGCCTGCCCTGGCCTCACCATCAGCACTTCAAATGCTGCTGGGCAAGTATGGGGCTTTTGCAGCACTCAAAGTGCAGACGCCCACCACCATGCTGCTACCTTATCTGACCGGTATGGTGTTGTTGTTGTGTTGTTGTTGTTGCTGCTGTTATTATCCCATACCAGTCAGGTAAGTGCGAAAAAGGCCCTGGTTTGGAGAGTAGATTGGGTCTATATTTGGTCCCAGCTCATGATTTGAAGACACTCAGAGTGACAGCTTTACAAAGATTACTAAGATTTAGATTTGATGATTACCTCGTTGGGAAACTACATCGAAATCTTATATAATTGTGCTTAATTTATTTGTCTTTTCATTTTTTGTTTCCTGTGAAATACATTTTAGGATAGACTAGGATAATTAACTAAAATGCCTAAGGAAAGGTGTGTGGGATCTGTCAAGAAACATTTGTTCACAAATTAAGTAATCTCATGTTCTATCCTATCAGAGTGGATTGTCTATCTGCTGCCCCATTTAATGCTGATGTCGGGGTAGTGGGGAGGAATGTGACACTGATTCCAAGCAATTTCGCCTAGTTTTTGCTGACCTGGTTTAATGCAAGGTCCCAGCCATAATCTAAGTTTTCTGCATGAGTGAAAAGGCCTTGGGAAGGCAACCTGACAACCCTGATGTTGACATCAGTGAGTATTTTTAAAGAGCAAAGAAGCATGATGACATGTCATGACTCTTGTATATGGTTCACTTAAGCTTCTCACCCAAAAGTCATGCATCTGGATCTTTTGGGAAATAAGTGGTGGAAATCAGGCAAAAGAAGCTCAGATGCCCTGAATGTTCATGCAGCCATATATTTCAGCTTCTTCAAACAGTTATGCTCCAGATTTTTTGAGATTCCAGCTCTTATCAGTCTAGCTAGCATAGTCAGGAATCATTGCAATTGTTGTCCAAACTATTCAGAAGAAACTAGATTAAGAACTTTCAAGATTGATGCACTATTAAAGTTTCTATTGTTTTATCTATTTATGAAGATATTTCTTCTACCCTTCATTGCAGTCCCAAAGTGATACACAGAATAAAGCTAGAAAAAAGCTAAAAATAATACAGCTTTAAAATTAAAATATTCAGTGTTCAATATCCCTGAGATGGGGCTCTATGCCTAAAAACTGGAAGGTAACAAATGTAACACCCAATCTTCAAAAGAGGATCCAGGGTGATCCAGTTAGCTTTAACATCACTTCTAGGGCTGTGATCACACCTTCTCTTTAATCCTTCTGTCCATCTTTGGGGCCCACCACTCACACCTTTTTAGTCCTATTTGTGTATTTGTGGACTTTCCTCCCTTCAGTTGTATTTTCATGTGTCCTGAATTTTACAGGTTTCAGGCCTTATAGAGTATTAATCCATTTTCATTTTTTGGATGTGGTTGGGGAAAAGGATTAAAGGGCGCTGAACCATACTATAGTGGGTGGATACTGCATGAATTTGCCTTCCCTATATGTGATTACATGCTGTTGAGTTACAGAACTTTTGTCCTGTCAGCGTGCAGGGAATGTTGTGAGGGTGTGGAGGGGTGGAGATCTTTATAAAAAAGTCTCTTAAAGGAGTCTCAGGACAGAAATGGAAAGATGTGAGCATAAGAATCCAAACTGAAGAAGGATGATCAGGTATTGGGTGTGGTCAGAGTTCGTATTGAGTTCAGCTTCTTAATCAGACACACTGTTTCAGCAAGGTCTGACCACAGCCTAGGTCAGTGATGGGCAACCTATGACACGTGTGTCACAGGTGACACACCAAGCCCTTTTGGGTGACACACCTGGTCACCCTGGCACCTGGGCGTGTAGTGCTTGCTTGTTCTTGAAGTGAACAAAATACCACCTTTCAGTTGAAGACTTGGGAAATGTAAAGAATTATTTGTTTTTGCTTTTAATAAAATACACATATCAAAAATATAACTTTTTTTACTAGAGCTACAAATACACAAAATTATGGATATTTCTAGATGCGACACAACACCTTTTGACACACTGAGCTCAAAAGGTTCGGCATCACTGGCCTAGGTAAAGGTGTGGAAGCCATCATTAAGGATAAAATTAGGACTTGTTTGCACTTACTGGCTGGAGCAATTCCATTGGCTCACTGTTGAGGCCTGTCTGAACTGCGCTGCTGCCACTGGCTTGGAATGCAGTGGAAGCTGCTATGGCTGTTACAGTGGTGATTCCTCAGTATAAAAACCCAGAGGTAAAGTTGGGAAAGGTTTCAGTGCTACTGTAGCAGTGCAAACGTCGGCCACCATCCCTGTTCCTAACTTTAGTCGAATATTGTCCAAGTGGGAAAAGGTCCTTAGTGTAGATACACTAATAATTTTCTTGATTTGTGTTTCCAGAAGCTATGATTTTTGTTCAGTGTTTACAAAGTGATCACCTTAAACAAATTAAAGGCACATGATTTGTTTTTCTATACCAGAGGGTGTATACTAGAAGTTGATCACACTTCGGACCATCAGTGACAAGGAATTATAGGTTATGGCTCATCACAGAAGCCTTAAATAAGCAATAGGAATACATAAATAAATGTTGCCTCCTGTCTCTGAGAAGCAAAGAACGGAATGGCTCTAGTATGCACTAAGGAGCCACACTTGCAGATGCTTAGTGCATTTGAAACCCATCCAAACTTCCCCAAACCTTACCTCAGTGGCTATCTTCTTTTCTCCCCAGTGCCAGTGACAGCGAGCTTCTGTGGTGCTGTCACCAGGGCAACTGGGTGATATGCCACATCAGCGCTGCAGGTAAGACATGCGGATGGAGCGTCAGGGCCTTACCAGCTCCAGCGCTAGTGTATGGGTGGTGAAGTTAAATCTGCACCATGCACCGTTTGTGCAGGGAATGCTCTGACACAGAAGGAACTGTTTCTCTGACACAGAAGAAATAGCTCCATCAAGTGTAGATGCTCTGTCTGGGAGCATCCCCCATGTATACCATTTATGCAAGTGCAAATTGGTCCAAAGTGTGTAGCCATGAAGTAAATTACCTTCCATCCTTCCTTCCTTTCTTTTTTGGCTTTAGCCCCAGAACACAACCTGGTAATCTGATTACAATATATTGCTGCAACTGTTTTTGTCGTGCCAAACCATTTCCCTCACAGTCAACAGTTTTTTGCTGCTCCTTATTTAAGGAATAATCCAGCAGTGGAAACACTGTGCTTCTTCTCAGATGAAGCACAGATAAAAATTAAAAATGAGTCAAATCTCCCACAAAACAAGCTGTGTCATGTGTTCTTTTGTGCTACAGAACTTTTTTACTATTACTCAGATGTCTAACAGCTGAGAGTATTTAAGACTGGTAGGGAAAATATCACGTAGCCCAACTCCTTTGGTTTTGTTCTGTTTACTGCGGTTCATTCTCTACTTTTTAGGAAGACTGATAACAAGATTGATAACTTGAACATAGCCTGTGATTTCAGAAATATGCTACCACACATTTGTAACTTTTCACGTGTATGTTTGTAATAGGCATGTGACCCTTTCTGGGTGCTTCCGCACAGGCCCTTTAACACCTATTAAACACACATTGCTTAATGGGTGTCTGCACACGCATGGCTGTTTTGGACACTTCTGGTGAGGAGTGTCCACACAGCAACACCCATTTAACACACTTTTGAGTGTCCGCGTCCGCACACTCGGACCTATTTAGCACACTTCCGGTGGGGTGCGTCCGCACCTATCTGTACCTAAAGTGTGCTAAATGGGTGTTAAATACACACCACATTTCATGTGGTCTTAATGGGTGTTCCGCTGTGAAAACGCATCCTCTTAGGATGCGTCCGCACTGTGGAACGGTTCCTACACAGGGCCCGCCATGATTGGCTCCTTGGACCTCGCTGCCGCACCTCGCGCTTGCCCCAGGAGCTTCTCCAAAGCCCACCTTAGCCCACCGGGGGGGAGCACGCGAAATCCCCTCCTTAGCTGCTCGGCGTCACCCCATTCTGGCTGCAGGGACCCAGGATGCAGCGCGCCTGCATTCTGCGCGCCTCCTGATTGGCCGGGGCTGCTCCTGGCAGCTCCAGCCTTCAGGAGGCGCGCAGGATGGTTTTACTGGAGCCCGGTTTTACTAAATCCGGATGAGGTAGATCCGGATTTATTATGGCAGGTGCGGAATCACCCTCTGAGTCTTTTTAAAGCCATTTGCATGTTCTCTGGTATAACTCAGAATGTTTCAGTGGTGCAGAACCTGATTTTGTCTTAAGCCCAGAATGAGCTGTTTTTTTAAAGGGTGTTTTGTTCTGAGCTCAGAAAAATAAAAACACCTCCTTGGGTGTGTGGAAATTTGATGTGAAATGTTTTACACCTCTCCAACCTATGTCCTCATTAATTGTAATGAACATAAGATAAAGTGAAAGAAAGTTAGTCAGGGGTGAATAACGTGTTGCCCTTCTGTTTGTCAAATTTTTCCTTGGCCATACTGGTTGGAGCTGATGAGTGTTGGGGTACAGCAACATCTGGAGGGCTCAGTTGTGGACTTGGCTGTTCAGATGGCCTATGCAACATACAAGTCCCCAGTCCAGAATTGCATAGCCTGCTACTTGGAGGCTGGCTGGAATTAAGATTTGTGCTTTTTAATTAAGCTAAAACAAACAAGTAAATCATGATTTATGGATAGTAAAATTTCTTCTGTTGAACCATGACTTGAGATTATCCCAATGGGTTTGCAAAGCATACGGGCCAAGTATGTGGAAGGGAGATGTTAAACAGGTAGATTTTATTTTGTATTATAATTTTTAATGATCTTTTTAGATAATGTTATCTTTACCTTTTACTTCTATATGTAGTTTTGTTATGATTGTGTAATGGGCAGTGGCTAAATTAATTGAAATAAACCAAGCTTTGGAAATAGGCTTTACAGAAATGTCTGAAATTTTGCAAGAGTTAAGTTCTTTAAAAATACTATGAATGGCAAAAACACAGATTTTAAATCATTGCTCTTATGAGAAATAGGGAGTGTGGGAGAATCAAATTTTAGAACTGCAGAAAAAATATTGCTAGAACTTCCCTTTTACTGCAGTGGCCTTCAAAAGATTATCTGTAAGTCTCAAAGCACTTTCAGGCACCAAGCAACTTAAAAACAAAGAAATGTCATATACCTCCAATGCAGGACCTTGAAATTGAGACAAATATTGCTCATTTCCATTCTGACCTCGTGTAATATCACAGGGAAATATTTAGCTATTTCTTCATTGGATGATCCAGGATCTTGTAACTGTTCTCAATTAAGACATTACTAAAATATAGTCCAGCTTGGCCTTTCTTGGCCAAAACATTTTCAAGATCAATGAAGTACCAATAGATGTGTCTTACTTTTGCCAATGCAATGGAGATGCAGAGAAGAATTTTTGTCTGGTTTTCATCTCTACATCAATTGTTTACGGGCTTCTCCATCTTGTGTCCCTAGCATGGTTCATAACCTTGGTGGAGGTTGAGGTCCCCACAGATCTGGCTGATCCAGATCCACTGATCAAGATCATGGTGTCTGAGCGAAGAAAGACCCTATGACTAAATACTATCTATCAGGGGCTCTCAAGTCAATGAAAAATAGACTATTTTTGATGAGGTGTACTCCTCTGGAAGAAAAAGTTGTGCTGTTTAGGTGGGCTTCTGGATTCATCTCTGGCCCTCTTGTTTTGGGACAGGATGGGTTGACCTGTCCTGGAACAAGCAATACATCCTAAACTGGGATGGGTTGCCACTGGCATAGAATAGGGCTCTCCGCATTCCTGTTGAGCTGTTCCATGCCAGCTGTTGCCATCACCTCTAAGAAACTTTTAGAGGCAGTGCAGAGATTGTGAAGGCCAGGAATTTCCATTGCCAGCTTTTGCAGTGTCCAGGAGCACTGCCAGAAAGGGTCCCTGTGGTATGTATACCAAAGCTGACTGGCTGTAGACCTCTTTAGGACCTGCAATAGTGTTTTCTCTGTGATAGGCTATTCCACAACCTGAGGTCTATCTTTCAAGGTACATCAGCCACTCTGTAATTTCAGGTGGTTGCTGAAGACATTCTCCATGCCTTTGGCTAAAGAGGCAGTTATCCTTCTCCTCTAGCCAGTTTGGTCTTGTGGTTAGAGTGTCCAAGTCTCACCTGGTAGTCTCTGAGTTCGATTCCATGCTGCCACATGAAACCAGCTCAGTGACCTTGTCACAGCTCTGTTCCTTAACTCTTACATCCCCACCTACCTCATCAGGTGTATGTTGTGAGGAGAAGAACAGAAGATTTGTCAGCCATTTTGAGTCCCCTTAAGGGTGAGAAAACCAGGTTATTAAAGCCAAGTTCTCCCTCCTCCTCCTCCTCCTCTGCCTCCTCCTCCTCTAGGTACTGTCCTTTTTATGTGCTTTTATTTATTTTTGTCTTTTAATACATTAAATTGTTGGAGCCGTCCCTGAGAAATCAAGATATAGGTTAGGATATAAATGTGGTACATACATACATACATTTGAAACAAATAAATGAGGAAAATTTTGTGCATTTTGACCTTTAACCATTAAAAATAGCTTGCTTAACTTGTTTCAGGCCATATTTTATATCTGATCTGTCAGGGTTTAGATATTCAGAAAAAATATGCTTAAACGTGGGCAGGAGAAATAAACATTTGCTTGGAAAAGTTTTCTCTGCCTTGGCCATGAAGTAGGATTTGCGCAAAGGCTGTTGGAACACAAATTACCGTACATTTCATTTGCCAGGTCTTTTTTTCTTTGTGTGCTGGTGTGCACTAGGGATGTGCCCAAATGTGTTTTTTGGCATTTGATTTGTAACAAATTAAATATTAGAAAATTCTTATTCACTTGAATAGACCCTTTCAAATGTGGTAAACTTCTATTTGATATGAATGTAGTATTCATATGAATTTGTATAAATATCCAATCCGAACAAATACGTATCGGATACGAATGAATATGTATCGAATATGTATCCGAGCTATGTATCTGATACTTATCCGGTAACAAATCTGCTCTGAAATCATCAAATCAAATATGAATCCACTTTTAATATGTTCCCAATCCGTGTCGAATGCACTCTAGATCCGTTGCAGATGTGACTGGCACAGCCGCTTTCTCACCTCCCCAGTTTAATAAATGTCTGAACTATTCATAGAAATGTCCAGAAACATTTGTATTCGTACGAATGTCAATGTATGACTACTGTAACATTCGATTCATGTATGAATGTCTGAATTCATTCGAAAATGGAATTGTTACAAGTATTTGTGCACATCTCAAGTGTGGACTAGCAAGGCCTGCCCCTCTGATACATGCTATCTGAATGAGTCAGAGAATGTTCTGGATCAGGAGACCCAAATGGCCCTCTGATCTGCTTCTGGGTCAGAATACTGGTAGACCTCAGTCACAAGGGTGACTGGAATAGTAAAGTGGGGGAATCCATTTGGTAGCATGCTTTGTTGCATCACCAGAATGGGTTTCCCAAGGGCTCAGAAGGTTGTGTGAGCTTCAAGAAAAGATTGGGACCATTTCCTGCTTGATCCGGATCCACAGATCCAGACCTGCACAGGTAAGTGCAGAAAACCCCTAATTTAAATACAGTTTATACCATTACCTTATGTAATGCCAGCCTCATCCAGACACGGAAATATAATGCCATTATGGCTGTGCTTTGGTGGATTTGTGACATGTATTTGTGGCAACCCCACCATACCTCTGCTATATTCCCCCTAAGAGGCAGGTTATCCAGCAATAGTGCTTTTACTTATCTTATGGAAGAAGCCACCATCATCACTCTGGTTGCAGCACATGCTCATGGACTGAAAAAGATGGCTGTGTGTGTGTGTGTGTGTGTGTGTCAATGGCAACATGCACTTTTGTGTATTCCATAAGAACATAAGAGAAGCCCTGCTGGATCAGGCCACAGCCCATCTAGTCCAGTGTCCTGTCACTCACAGTGACCCACCAAATGCTCATGGGCATCTGAAGCAGAGACAAGGACAAGCCTATTCCTGCTCTTGAATCCCAGCAAATGGCCTTAGAAGTGTCCTGCTCCCCCCCCCCAGACTGAAAGATGTATCTAGGCATCCATTCTAGTAGCCATTGTCATCCATAAATTTGTCTAACCCTACCTTAAAGCCATCTAGACTGGTAGCTGTTGTCACCTCTTCTGGCAGCAAATTCCATAAACTGGTGACCCTCTGGGTAAAGAAATACTTTCCCTTGTCAGATCCGACTCTCCTACTCATGTCAGCCGATTAACCAGATGTGTGTGCCACTAAAATGCACAAAGCCAGTGCTAACCACGGAACCATCTAGCACCACCTCTTCTGTTGACCAGTGATCTTCTGGGTGAAAAAATACTTCCTGCCCTATCAGATCACTGGTTCTAGTGACATAGAAAATATATTTTTTTCTCTGCCCACCATTTTCTAGCACTGTCAGGAAAGAAGTGGTGGATGAACCCAGACACGTTCTTCACCTTCTGAAGTGCAATCTGTTTGTAGTGTGGTTGATGATGTTGATGATGAGAAGGAGGAAGTGGAGAATACAGGGTTGTACAGTTGGCAACTGATCCATAAAATTTTGCTTCATTTCTTTTTTAATTGTTTTTCACACTTTTTGAAACAACAGCAAGGCTCCTTGCCCTCTCAGCTGCTTCTCAGCTATTACATTTGTGAATCTGGACAATAGAAATTTCAACACTCATTGGCTCGTGCTGTTGGGCAGTTGTTCTTTTGATCTGTGAGGCCAGTTACTTGAAGTCCTTTACCTCACAGATACAAGGAAACGCTGTGCCCTTTGCTGTGAGAAGCAGTGCCATCAACAATGACACCATCTTTCCCCTCAGATCCAGATGGCACAGTCTTCCAGCTCCCTGCAATTCCCTTCCCTCTACATAGTTGGGTGATGAATAGTTGCTGGCTGAATATCAATGCAAACAAGACGGAGGGGGCCTCAAAGGAAACATCTAGAGGAAAAGCTTCTGTGTGTGCTGTTTTGTAGTAGGATTGCACACCAAAGAAAGACAGACAAACCTAACACACTTATTGTTGCTGTTGCCATTTTTTTTTAAAGAGGGAAACTTCACTGTTGTTTACATTTAAGTAAAGTAGCCTGCTCTCTCTCCCATGGTTCTAAATTAGTGGCAGAGGAGGTGAATTTGCTCCTGACCCACCTTCAAAGTAGTTTATCCTGCCCCACATCTAGTATAACTTTGAGGGTGGATTTCATGCTTCTGGTTTTACTTGTTTGCCCACCAAGGGCATTTGCTGAGCATCCTTTCTGGTTCATTTTGATGTAGCCTGCCTCTTAGAACTCAGTGACTAGTTTGCAAGTCATCTTATTTACTTTCAAAAGAGAAAAGAGAAGACTTTATATCACAGATAGTGTTAAAAGAATGCTGGACAAACATTGGCTTGGGGGTAGGAACGTGCACGGATATTTGAAATATTCATTATTCGTACTAATTTATATGAATTAGGACTTTCATAGAAGAACCGAGTGTCTGGACATTCAGATTTCTGAGTCATTCCTACAAATATGGACATTCGTATCTGTACGGGTACAAACACATCTCGTATACATAAGTATGCATGGAAACAGGAAGCATACAGATGTGTATGGGTACATACAAGATGCATATGTAACCCGCCCTGAGACCTTCGGGTATAGGGCGGGATAGAAATACAAATAAATAAATAATAAATAAATAATATGTACATGTACAGATACGAATGTCCACATTATTTGTACAAATACATACAAATGTATTTGTATCAAATCGAATGTCTGGCCATCTTTGTTTGATATTCAGATTCATTTGGATTTTTGAATATTTGATTCACTACAAATCAAATTTGAAAATTGCATTCATGGAGTAGAGCAAATTGTTGTGGGCTTACTAAAACCAAGCAAATAAAATGCAGGTGGACAATGCTATCTCCTCCAAGGTTGCAGCTGTGTGTGTGTGCAGATTGTCTCAAATTCACACACTTACCTTCCTTTTAAAACCCAAGCCACATTATTGATAGGAAGGATAAGTAGGCAGGCTTAACATCCAGATGGTATTGCAAATACTGTTAAATGGGCAAACCATGGGGGGTGGGGGGTGGACAACAATTGTGGACTTTAAAATCAAGAACAATCTGCTATAGTGGCATCTGAACCAAGTTTGCAGCTGTGCTTGTAAACCATCTCAAATTCATCTGATTATTTTAATCATCGGCCCATCTTGGAGTGCTGAATTAAAAGGGCACTAGTGCATGTATGCTTATGAAGGCATATGGTAGACTCAAAAACATTCTGGAATATTGGAATTTTATTGTAAACATTTTTATGATGCTACTTCATATCAAAATCTTGAAGCAGTTTAATATAAAATGTTAAACCACAATTAAAATGAGCAGAGAATTAAAATGCTATTAAAAGTTGAGTGGGGACAATGAATCGCACATATATTCATGACAGGAAAGCCTGGGTGAATAAGTAAGTTGGTGAGTGGTTGTTTGGAGATGCATGTTTTCCCATCATGCTTTACTAGGAACAGACAGCAAAAAGTGGTGACTCAGTCAGGAAGGATAGTGTGGCAATTGGCAAGGGGTGTTTGTTTGTACAGAACCAGCCCAGTTTGACAAAATTACACTCAAATGCTCACCATCAATTGACACGGCTCTGCTTTTTTTTTTTAGCTCAGATCTGTCATTGTTGTCAGTGTTAAGCAGAAATAGGCAAGCAAAGACTACTACACAGGGCCTTTCTGCCCATCCTGTACCATGATCTGGCTCAGTGGGTCTGAACAAGCAAAGCCTCCTGGTCCAGATCGCACCATTGCATAGTCTGGAACTGTGCTGTCTACATGATGGCGCTGATCCAGCCTAGCTCCTGCACCAACCCTGGAGCTCATATAAGGACCGTGAAGGACTAGGAACAAAAATTTTAGCTTGGAGCCCTGAGGGAACCCAGTTGCATGACATGTTTTGGTGCACTGCCAAAATTGATCCCATGGTTGTCTGGAAAATGGAGGTGTGCCTCCTGCATGCCTCTGTATTCCAAACCAGCTGGAGCTGATACCCTGGTACTGCTTGATGTCAAAGACAACCAGTAGGCCAGATGAGGGTGTGGCTGCAAAACTCACAGTGTGGGCTGATCTGCTACAGTGCCTTCTGTGCATATGGTTCGAATTCTACCTCCACCTTCCTGGGATCCAGATCAGCTATCCAGACTCACTGATGCTGACTGCAGGTAGGGCCCATGACTCGCTATTGCATGTTTTGCTTTCAAAAGTCTGAGGCCAAAAGTGAAGCCTGCAGCAAGCTAGGACCTTTTTCTTGGGCCATTGGTGTATATGTGTTATGCGGGTTGATTTGGCTGTTTAGTGGGTTGATTGTTTTTAGCTTTGGTTTGCTGGTGATGTGCCATCAGTGTTTCAGGAGTTCAGTCTTTGAAAGGTCCTTTTTTGTGCAGCAAACTGGCTTCTGTGTGTCCAGCTCTACAATCTGTGAAAACCCTTGTCTGGTTGTGTCGTCTTGCTTGACATGACAGTGAAAAACCCTTTTTTGTAAGAGGAGTGAGCATTTAGGCGGGCATTCTCTTAGCTGGTTTCTGTGTGATAAGATGCTTCAAGGCATGGCATTTGTGTATTTTGGCATTGCCCCCATGATAAAGGATGCTTAGCATCCTCTGAGTGCTGCCATGCAGGGTGGGGTGGGGGGAGGGTTTTATTTTGATTATATTTTAAGTATAATTTCTATTTTGTTGTTGTGACCACCCTGGGATCTTCAGATGAGAGATAAAAAACAAAACTGGAATATCATTTGGAATATGGCAACTGCAAAGGCTGTGAGAACTCTTGGAAAGGAGTCATTTTGTTATGACTGCATAACAGGCCCTTTTTACATCATGGTATAGAAAAAGGAAGAGGCGGATTAATAATTGCTGCAGCAGGCCCCAACACACACTGTTGTCATACCTTAGTTCTAACAACAACAAAAAACACCTTAGAATTTTTCCTGGAAATGTGTGTGGCTTGCGCTCACTATAACATAATCCAAGCAGAAGAGCATCTTCTTGAAAAGAAGCAATTGGAGGCACATGACCGCTCATGGGGAGAGGTGAGAGAGATGCCATTGTTTCAGTGAACTGGATGCAGAACCGATATGGATGACAGTTCTGTTCTCTAAAAGAAACAGTAGCTTACCCAGTTACCATTTATTCCCTTCCCACATGAGTATCTCTCATTTGAACCTGCCTGCCCTGGACTTTTGGAATGTACTTGATCTGATACTGCAGTAGAATTCAACCTCCAATCTGGAATGCACTTTACAACATACATCTTTCTGTTCAAAGCACTTTCCTCGACCTCTGTCTCATTTTACACAAAAAATTAAAGCTATGCATGAACTTTTTTGAGGGGAGGTTCAGTTTGAATCTAACCAAACCTTACATGGTTTAATTGTGTTCAGGCCTTTTCAAACAGATTTGAGGGGGGGGGGTCCAAAAACTTCAAACCTTTTTGGACCCTCCCCCACCCCCACAAGTTTTCCAATGAAAGGTTTTAAAGGGCAAAAATAAAAGGAACATGAACAGTTTTTATCAAACTGTTTGTGTTTGCAAAGGGTCCCTGGTTCCTTTTAAATCAAACCAGTTTCTTTGAAATGGGGTGGTTTGGTCCAAACTGAACATCTTCAGACTCTTCAGTTCTATTTGACCCTTTGAACCAAACAAAGTTTTACGCATCTCTTCAGAAAGCAAATAAAAGCAAAACCTAATAATGTGACTGAAATTGGTCCAATCCCTCCTGGGGTACTTCAGCATAGGAAGCAAAGTCCTTTGACTTTGCATTTTCAGGAAGACCTGCCTTTCCGGTGTAGCTTCAGGCTATGGTGGCTGGTGCCAACTGTGGAGGCCACAAAAGGTAAAAGGCAGTATGGCCAGGAGTCTGAATAGGTGAGCCCAGTGGTAGGTGTGATATTGTTGAGGATGCATTTCTTTCCAACACGCATGTAAACTGGCCTAGCTGGTCACAGTGGATCATGCACTTATTAGTCAATCTGTGAAACCTATTGTAAAGGGAAGAGGTTGAGGTCTGAGTCTACTGAATCTGTGCCCTCTTTAAAAGCCAAATATCTCCTTTGTGGTATGAGACAGTTTTGTGACAGTGCTTTTCACTAGAAGATCTAGTGGGCCAAATTTAAGACCTTGTAGGAAGCAGGAACATGCACATCCATGTACAAGGCCCTCTGCGAGGACTTACAGTCCTATGCTTCATGGAGCTGAGGAGGCTGGGAAGAGGCAGGGGACAGACCACAGTGTTTTCTAGACCACACAGCCAGTGACAACAGGAGAGTGTGAGCCCATGGGGACCAAGTGAGACCCTATGGACACAATGGTGGGATGGCAAGGTACAGCACAGGGCTTGACAGGATGTGATTGGGGAGAAGGGCTAGCAGAGTGCAACCCAAGGCTTGACTGAGTCCTCCAGATGGTGAAAGGAAAATGTGGGATCTTGTTTGGATCCCAGAATTGCCTCTCGCTTGTCCATGTCAGACAGCAGACAAAATCCAGATACTTATCTGTCTATGCACTTGATTCCATAATGGTGCACCTTCAGAAGTGTGAAGTACCCAGAAGTATGTGATCACTACTCTATGTCCTGCATTTGCATGGTGTCCATTTTTGTCCCAGTTTGGTCCTGCACATGCATGGTAGCCATTTCCAAGATAGTGGATTCTGGGAGCAAGCGTCAAGACACAGTAAGTTTTATCACTATATAGGGGAAATCAAGGTTTGGAGTCATTTTTCCTACAATAGCAATATTGTGAGATTATGCTGCGATTGTCATGGGAATGCGCGGCAATCCCAATATAGTGCTGGTTACACCCTATCTGGATACAGCCTGGGGAAGGAGAAAGAGGCCAGATTTCAGTCTGGGGCTTGAAGTGCACAATCAGGACAGTGTTATGGCATCATCCTGAGATGTGGGATCACGGCATCATGGGAAAGGAGGGAGATGTTGAGTTGCAATAGGGATTCAGCCTGAATCATATTCCAGTTCTAGATTTTTGTGAAGTAGTTTGCTCTGTAGCTCTGACAAACATTTTTAGCAATATATATGCACTATCAGTTGATTGAGAACACCATCATTAAATTCTAAGGTAGATAACCTCAGACATAAAGGCCATAGCCATTCCTCTTTTCCCCTTCACCATAATGCTTCAAAGTTATAGCAGGATTTGAAAAGAGTGCAGAATGGTACCATGCAGAAGCCTGAGGGACTCAGCACCCATTGGGTCATCATCCTACCATAGAGATGCAGAAAGTGCTGTGAGAGGACACTATATGCAGAATGTGGTTGCATCCAGATATCAGTTACTGATTCTGCTATATTTGGATATTCCAGAATATTCATGCTTTATTCCAGAATAAGTAGCTGATGTCTGACAACATTTTCTGTCCTTCTTGTTCCCTGCCACCACTGTGCAGACATACCTGATGTGCTTTTTTTCCTGGTCCTCTATCTGAAGGTGCAGAAAATGGCTGACTTCCAGGGCCGCTTCTTGTGCTTCCTGAAATAGAATCTAGAACCCAGGGAACTTTAATTCCTCTGCTGGAATGTTGGCACAGGCACTGGATCATGTGAACAGCAAGCCTCCCACCACTAGGCTGAATCAAGTACTCCATCCCTTCAAGCACCATAATACACTATCATAGAATCATAGTGTTGGAAGGGACCTCTAGGTTCATCAAGTTCAACCCCCTGTTCAGTGGAGGGTTTCCTAAACCATCGCAGACTAATGTAGGTCCAGCCTCTGCTAAAGACCTCCAGCGGAGAACCCACTGCTTCCCGTGGCAACCTATTCCATTGACTGATCGCCCTCACTGTCAGGAGGTTTTGGATCCTTCCTGTGATTTTTACCAAAATGTCAATTTTATTTTCCAGTACAGGGTGTAATTTCCACAGAGCACTTCTGAATGCATTGTTTTACCTGACATCTTCCAGTAGTTTCGTATGTGTAATTGTGAAGATTTTTTCTGACCTCTAGTGGATTTTAACACAAATTACTATTCTGTTACATAATTATTATAACGCTTTTAAAAGTCTCCTCCTCCCTTAAAAATAAGCTTGAATATACTTAAGGGAAGGTAAAATATTTGTCCATGATTAAATCATTGAACAGTGGTAATTATTGTGAATGTATAATCATGATTAATAGTAACTTGCTACCTTAAAATCCTCTCTCCTCTCATACCCTTCAGATGAGGGGTGTGTTTCCACTGCACTCCTTTAATCTGGATCTAAGAAGATCTGGATCTAGGGAATGGGTACTTCCTTTAATCCAGATCTAGTTGATCCAGATTAAGGGAAGTACCCAGTGTGTTTCCATGGGTGGTCTAGCACCCAATAGCAATGGGTGCTAGCCTCCCTGCTGTGAAAACACCAGAGTACCCATTTGGAAATCCGGATCTACCCATGAGGGGTCTGCTGGTCACCCCAGGTGTTTGGGGGGACAGGAGGTGCAATCTCTGAAGCGGCTCCGAAGTCATTTCAAAGTCATTTTGAAGTCACTTTGAAGTCTGTGCAAAGTAGCTCTGGAGTGTCTTTGAAGTCTGTGCTGATCTTCAGAGTAAACTTCGAAGTGACTTCGGAGTCACTTTGGAATCACTTCAAAGTTCACTCCGAAGATCAGCACAGACTACAAAGATGCTCCAGAGCTATTTTGCACAGACTTCGAAGTGACTTCAAAATGACTTTGAAGCTTATGTTTTGGGGCTCCCCCCCAAGGGTGCCCTCTCCCCCTAGCCTCCTCTAGATGCCATCGCCAAACTAACGTGGAAACAGGCTCCCCTTAATCTGGATTTTCTGGCTGAAGACCCCATTG
>MTQE01001134.1:27637678-27649059 GCA_014337955.1 Aspidoscelis marmoratus | reverse complement strand
GTCCTTAATGGGTGCTAAAATGGGTACTAAGTGACGGTGGAAAAACACCCGAGATCTCCTGATTCAGTTGTAATTTTTTTTAATGCCCTGGTTTTCCCCCCCAGATTTTTCAGAATTGTAAACATTGACTAGGGCTGCATGCAGACTTTGTTTACATATTCTGCTATATTTAGATATTATATATGTGTATGTATGTGTTATACACACACATATATACATATACATACACACACAGTGTGATCTCTCTTCTTATTGTCTCCTTGTCTGTATTCTTTCACATGTTTTCCCCTCTTTATTTGAGGGCATCAGAGTTGGCTAAGTGCATATAGCTGCCTGCAGAGAACCAGCAACTGCTTCCTCACCTCTACCTCCAAATGTGCAACACTCAAACTGTTTTGACTCTTAAGGCTTAAAATCCCACACAAGTGTCACTTACCTGGGAGTAAAAATAAAATAGTTAACATTTTTGCCAGCTGCCTGGAGTGGCTGTTCCACTCAGGTTCTGTTTTCCACAAAATGAGGTCACCAGAGGCTTACTGATATTTTGTCATATACGGTTTATTTACACATATATCCAGGTCAGATATTGCATGCACTTTAACAGATGTGTTAAATTCACTGCTTGTCAGATTTCTAGAAAAAGAGAAAAAACACCTTCCATGCAGTTGAAAAGGTTGTTTGTCTTTCGTAGACTCATTCTGAATTACTTGTCTTTACATACTGACATTCTGAACTAGAGGAAGGATGGGAGCGAAACCTCTTTCCCAAATTACTCTATTCCTTCAGAAATGGTGCCTGTCATTAGCTTTCACAGCAGACCTGCTTATCAACTACAGTTACTGCAGCTGTTAAATGCCGCTGAGTTAAATTCAGCTGTGTGGACAGCAAACGTTTGGCATTTCGGTGTCTCTTAAGCGAAGTCTCTTAGCTAGTGCCAGAACTTTAGAGTAATTTCTTTGATTATGTCAGTCCATCTTGCCCATTGTCTTCCCTTTCTTCTGCTTTTCTTAACTATGTAAAACATAAATATTCATTCCAGTCCTTTGTCCTCTCATTTTTTATGGCCAAATAAGTGAGCTTCTGAGAGTAATCTGTTATGGGGTGGCAGGCACAAGTGAGCACAAAAGGAAATTCCTCCTTCACTGTGCCCATGTTCATGGGCTTCATTAGAAGTCTGTGCATTGCTGGGAGATCTCCTTTGATCAGCCCCACTTACATCAGCTGCCTGTGTTCACAGAAGTGAATCAGCCATATGTCTGGACACGATCTTGGGTGCAGAGTTCCAAGGTGCATAGACAACTGAGCAAAACCTGGGAGAGTGTAAATTTACACCAAGGTGTAAATTGGTCTGTTAGAAAGCTGTGAGAGTTGGACCATAAGGAATGCTGAGTGCTGAAGAGTCAACTCTTTGGAATTGTGGTGCCGGAGAAGTCTTTTGAGAGTTCCTTGGATTGCAGGGAGATCAAATCAATAAACATTAAAAGAAATCGGCTCTGAGTGTTCATTGAAAGGACAAATATGGAAGCTGACGTTCAAATACTTTGGCCACCTATTGAGAAGATAGGCCTTGTTGGAAAAGACCCTGATGCTGGGAAAGACTGAAGGCAAAATAAGGGGATGGCAAATTCTATACTTACTTTATAGTTTCTGTATTACGGGCAAAAGGCTGCAAATAAATTTGCAGATGAAGGGTGCTCAAAGAGTCTTTCACCTCCATTTGTGTTGCAAAGTGTATTTCGGTGTGACTTCAAAAGTGTGAACGACATCAGAGTGTGCTTTGAATAGAACTACTGTAGCTTTATAATAGGAAACGGCTACAGTGAAACACAGTATGTGGTTGTTGTAATAACATAGAAGTAGCACATACTCTACATTTTTTAAGCATAAAAGCAATTAGATTCTGTTTTAATGGTATTTGGTCTGATTCCTGGCTGTTTAGAAGGGACCAATTCTGTGAGATGGTACTGGTATGGCTCAATTGTTTCCAGTCTGTCAGCACTAGGAATGACTTTTGAATTTTAGTGTGTATGTTTTTTCTCTTTGGCAGTGGGGACTACATACCAAACTCATCACTGACTGAATACATTTGATTGTGCATGTAATTACACACTTAATACCTGCATTTACTTGTTGGGTAGTGGTAGGGAAGTGAAAGGAACAACATCCATGAAAAATGGCTTCTATCAGACTAACTTAAGAGACACGCCTCCCCTATTTTTATCTGATCTTCTATTTTCAACCACTGCATGGAAGAGTATACCCAGCTGCAAGTTTTTGGATTTCATGCTGATTTATGGTAGGCATTCAAAATAAGGATAAAAAAGGGTGATCAGACCTAACCAGTATGTACACAGGGATTAGGGGTATGCACAAATTTTAGAAAGTATTTGAAATTCAATAGAATGTGGCTGAATTTCAACATTTGAATTCAAATCGAATGTCCATAAATTGAAATTTAAAGACTCAAATGAATTTTGAATGTTGGATCTATTTGTTCGAATTATCCAGATACTCGCTTGTGTATGGGTTCATACACGATGCATACTTGCAGGTCCGCATCTTTCCTGCATCTGTACATATTTGTACAGATCCGTACAGGACAAAAACAGGTTGTCTATGGGATATGCATACAGATGCATATCCTATGCATAACGATGCATATGGACACATACAATGTCGACATTTGTAAGTGCAAATTTGAATTAAAATTTGAAGAAATATATTGGAATTAGTTTAGTTTGAATCAAATAGGGTTTAATTTTAATTTTAATGATTTGAATCAAATTGAATTTTTGGTTATTCTATTAGAATCAAATCAAATCCCGAGAATTGAATTTGTGCACACCCTTAATAGGTATTCTTAAACGAAATTCAGACTAGGGATGTGTACGAATATTCATAACATTCAAAATTCATACAAATTTATCTGAATTCAGACCTTTGAATTCAAATCAACTGTTTTGATACATTTGTATGAAGCTTCGTATGGGATTGAACATTTGTATTGAATACAAATCCTACCACATTTGAAGGGAATCTAATCAAATTAATACAAATTTCCTTGAATTTGATTAAATATGAATAGAATGAAAAAATCATTCACATCCCTAATTCAGACCAATTGTCCTATCTTAGGCCCATGGCATCCCTCATAAATCACACTAATAGTCACTGTGGAAAGGGCCAATAGTCACAGTAGGCAAAACAGATTGATCAATTTAGACTCAGTGAGAACAAATTGAGTCAAGGCAGGGAAATTCATACATATGCCTATGTGTATCCCACTTTTTGTACACTTACAATTTTTTTTCTTTCTTTGTGTTGTTATAAATGTTTTAAACGCAGGGCAATTCAGGTAAAGGGCTTTCCCACATTTGTATGCAAAGTTCTGCCCCAAGCTGGGATGGGCTGCCTTTGGAGCCAAATGGGACCAGCTGTGTTTGGACAGCCCATTCTGTTCCAGTCCCTGCCATTGCCTCTGGGGACCCCATGGAGGCACCAGAAAGACTTGTCTCCCCTCCGTTCTTTGGAGTTTCTGGCTGGGCCAATTTTTCAGTGGACCCATTTTCAGCAGCTCTGCCAGGAGCGACATCAAAAAGGGTCTCCCATAGTATACCAGGACATTGCCATCTACCCACTTCTGTGATCCAGTATACTCCTCCCAGGACAGTTGTAAACCTCAACACTGAGGTCTGCAGTAATACCAGATTAGACGACCATTTTTGGCATCTTAGTCCAATCCAAGCTTTGGACATTCCGAGCCCTTTTACAGAATTTCCCCCCCCCCCCTAGAATAAGGGTAGTATGGAAGGAGCCTTTACTGTCTTATATAGAGGACTCTGGTTAACTCTAAGGCAGCTCTGTGGACTGAATTACTCTCTTGCAGCAGGAGTTATAATTTATGGCTGCTCATTGGAGACTGAATATTATATCTGATAAACTATTAAATCTGTGATAAAAACTCTTGGTAAAATATATGCACATATGAATGTGGCAGAATACAGAAGCTATAAGAGAAGCTGTGTGTGGTAGTAAATATAGTGGGTATTAATCAGCCATTGATGACCCAACTGTGCCCTTAGAATTTGAGGACATAGATCTGCCCTTCACATTTTATGTATGTCATATAGATGGCAATTCTATTAACACATCTGGGAATGAGTCCCGTTTAGCACATTGGAACTTAAATCAGAACAAACATGCATAGGATTTCATTACAGAAGAGCTAAAATATTCATCAGCCTTTTGGGAAAAAAGGTAGCTGGAAATGGTGAGTGGTTACTATTTTTTGCATGAATTGAATGGAAGTGGCCTACATCTCAAGAAGTCATTGCACCGTATTGCAACTAGAAATGTGTACAAAATTGTTTAAGGTCAAACATTATTTTTATTACAGTATTTTTGAGTTCACTGCAAGAAACTATTTAATTCCCATCAGTATGATGGTCTCATGAAAATGTGGAGCCAGATTTAAATGCAGGCCTTGGGGAAAACTACTGTAGAAGCAGCTGAGAGTTTATTAGATGCTATGGAAGAAAAACAGGTAGAAGCTAAATTCCTTCTTAGCTCATCAGTATTCTTCACTCATCAGTATAGGGATGTGTACTCAGGAGGAGAGAACCTGCTGCTGTTTGAGAAATTCAGATTAAGAAGGAGTTGTGAAGATGGAGTAGTGGAATAATGTTGCTTTCCAAATGAGCAGACAAAAAGAAGAAGAAGAGGAAGTGTGATTCAAACAAGAATTTATATTAAGAGATGTTGAGATTCAGTATTTTGTTGTTATGCTCAACCTGATCTTCGCTACTATTGTATCCTTTTTGTTATGGAAATGTATGTTAATGACACAAGGGATATTCAGCAAGGGAATGGGATTTTACCATTCACAAGGGATCCCAGTAGGGCAGATGTATGCATTAAAAGCCTTGTAAATCAAGGTTTGCAAATGAAGCTTTTGGAATTAACATTCCACAAAGGTAGGCTGGGATTACTTCACAGGACAGGCAATGCCATTCTGCCATGCCATTTGAATATTTGAAATAAATAAAATATTGAGGAATGGCTCCAAACAATGTGGTCAGGCTGCCATGATAATTATTTGGTGGCAACTTGAATAGATGTTGCACAGCACTATATTTGCACACCAATCATCTTACTGCTGGATGTAGTTGGCATACGGATTTACTTTTAAGTGCTGGTTTATGAATGGTGTTAGTTATGGAACTAGAAAATCTAGACTGGAACCAGAGAAAGATGACATTAAAAAAGAAGAGTTGGAAATGGTATGATAGAAGCATTGCTGCCTATGGCATTTAACTATACTGTCTCAAGGGAAAACATGCAGTACCTATTATTTCTCGTACGAGTCTGTTGACCTGCTGATATATTACTCTGAACTTTATTTAAAATGTATCCATAAGGACTGCAAATGACTGTTGAAACCTGACCAAGAAGGCAAGAGCTGGTCTTGCTCAAAAGTGAGAAATGCCTTGCCAAGTCTCAAAATTCTGCATTGGGCAAAACTGTTTCCTAGGAGGTTCAGGTGCAAGAATCTGTTGGAGCAGTCCAGGCAGGTACCCTCAGGAGCAGTATATTGAAACAGAAGCACCACTTATGCCCCTGTTCTGCATACAGCCATTGGATGTATCAGTTCCTTCTTCCCTGCCTCCTAAGCCCACTCACTATACCGGTTGCCTGGCTATGAAGAACGTAAGATCAAGACAGGCATTTTAAGTTCATATTGAACAATTGTAAGAACATTGCAGAATCAGAGAGCCTCAAATGCTTGCATTTAATTAGCAATGTTTTCTTTCTAAGCAGCAATTGACGGTTCTTAAAAGTAGTGTAAAAAAGAATTATTGAACAGCAGGTATCAGTGGCAATTGGTGCCAAGCCTGTTACTTTGGCAAAGTTAGTGGCACAATACCAATCACTGCTTTACCCAGTCCTACACTATAAGCCGGCACTGATTCCAGCCAGTAAAACAATTCCATCTTTTCCAATTTGATCCCAGTAGATGCTTAGAATTACTTATTACTCCTGGCTGTTGGCTATTCCCTCTGGGCCTAATGGGCATTTCTAGGCTAAAATATCCTTCTGCATCCTCTTCCGGATGTGGCGTAGTGAATGGGCATGGCAGCATGGATGATGCTATGGCAATCTAGCCTCCCAAGCTCTGGTTATCCATATTTTGAGTGCCACTGGCCTGATATCAGCCTGCTCCAGCACTTGAAGTGTGAATGGCCTCCGCTTTCCTGGGCCTTTGCCAGCTCAGTATACATAAGAACATAAGAGAAGCCCTGCTGGATCAGGCCACAGCCCATCTAGTCCTGCATCCCGTCGCACACAGTGGCCCAACAAATACTCATGGGCATCTCAAGCAGAGACAAGGACGAACATTTGCCTGCTCTTGAATCCCAGTAAATCTCCTTAGAACAGCGGTTCTCAACCTTCCTAATGCCGCGACCCCTTAATGAAGTTCCTCATGTTGTGGAGACCCCCAGCCATGGGGGTGGAACAGCTGGGAGGTGGGAGGGAAGGGCTGTGGGAGACTTGTCGCGACCCCTCTGAAAGGGTAGTTCAATCCCCAAAAAGGTCCCGACCCCAGGTTGAGAACCACTGCCTTAGAAGCACCCCACTTCCCCCCCCCCAGTCTGAAAGATGCACCTAGGCATTCATTCTAGTAGCCATTGATACATCTGTCATCCATAAATTTGTCTAACCCTACCTTAAAGGCATCTAGACTGGTAGCTGTCACCACCTCTTCCAGCAGCACATTCCATAAGCCGATGACCCTCTGGGTGAAGAAATACTTCTCTTTGTTGGATCCGACTCTCCTACCCGTATAGTACTGTTATAATATACTAGGTTGGCATCAGTCAGTTGGGCCACTCTAGCCACTATCCTCAGTTGCCCAGTATCAAGGAAGAACAGAATAAGAATGTGAACATGAATATGGTAGCAGCCTTCTTTTCATCTAGATGGACATCTTTTCCCCAAACAGCATAGCTTGTGAGGGAAAAAAATGGAGGGGAAGGAGCAAAACGGAAGACAGCATCAAGCATCTACATTTGGTTTGAACTGTAGTGTTTTTAATGTGTGCATTTTACACTTATATTATCCCGTGGTAGGAAAGTGGGGCCTCCCCACCACATGCTAGCATGGGATTGCAGAAGACTCACTTCCTGCTAGAATGCGTCATCCATATGGACAAAGCGCTTGAGTGGGTAGGGTGCCCATAATGGCACCCTATCCTGCTCTACCAATAGGCCTCAATGACAAGGTTTGCCAGAATACCAGTGTGGCTGGGCTGAAACAAAAGACCGTGTGTAGAAGGCACATGGCCCCCTGTTCCAGGATAGCGAGGGGCACAGCAGAGAACACCACTGAAATTGACGCTCTGGGAATGTGAGAGCGCAGGATCTTTCAGCCCTGGTTTTCAAAGCTTTCAGTGCCCGCTTTTATGTTTTGGCTGGGATTGGCTGGGCTCATTTCATTTTGTCTCAGTGTGGGATAAGTTGCATATCCCAGGGAACTACATATAAGTGCAGAAATGGCCTTGGATTCTGACAACTGCCATCTATAAGACCTTCTTACAGTAGTTTTAGGCTGAAAAAAATGGATTATAGGAGTAACAGTATCAGTAATTCTAAGCAGAAACTTTTTTTGCATCAGGGCTGAAATGTGGGATTTCTATAAAATTACTTTGCAAAATCATGATTGCTCTCTGCTTAAAGTAATTACTTTCTTTTTTCATCTGAATAACAATGGTTTTTTTTATTTCTAGAAAAGTGACTTAAAAATATTGTTTCATTTTTCCCCAATTCATTTTTTCTAGATGTACATTACCAACACAATAAAAGCAAGAGGAACAAGACTGGCTAAACCAGTGCTTTGTCTGAGCTTAATGTGTGTGGCATTTCTTACTGGTATCAACAGAGTAGCAGAATATCGAAATCATTGGTCAGATGTGATAGCAGGATTTCTTGTTGGTGCTTCTATAGCAGTGTTTTTGGTAAGTGTTCTTGCATGCAATTATCACTCTGGTTAATAAGGTGCCTCTTATTCATTGCAGTCCAGGCAATTTTTCTGAATGGCAACCAATCAGACACATCATGTCACCGAGTGCAGAAATGTTCCATTAAACTGTGTTTCTGTATAAGGACTTCATATGTGAATCTTCTCCTACAAAGTAAATTTATATTTCATCCCATGCTTTAAACTATTAATGATAGAAAGGCTGTTATTTAATTTTCATTATTTAGTTTCCATTGAGTTCAGAGTATTGGATGGCTTTTAAAAAGCCTGAATTCAGAAAGCACACGTTTGTCGGCAGTTTGGCTAAATTATCATCTGTCTCTTTTTTAGCAGTATGAAATAGTATACAGTAGTATGATGACTTAGATCTGCATGGATTTTCAGCAGAAGTTGAATACAAAATTTGTTTTCACATGGTGGAACAAGCAGTCTTTGGTCAGGCAGCAAAAGCATAAAATAATCTGCATAAAATAAAATGCTTTTAAAGATACTTTGAGTAATTTTTAAATGTAAGTGATAGCAAATTTAAAGCAGTGGGAATGTAGTTCTTTGCAGCTTGCAGACTGCATTGTACTCTTGCAAGGGTTTCATACACATACATGAATACATACACAAACTATGTGCTGGTTTCACATAAAAAGAATCCCAAACAGAGGCACAGAAATGTGCCCACAGATACATGTAGGCATTACTTTCTCTGAGCTACAGATGCATAGGAAGATAATTAAAAGCAATCCCCCTGGGCTTTTTATTCCTTGGGTTAACATTGATGTGAGAGGACCCCACCCCTAGACTGATTCTACCTTGAAATCTTTCCAAATGATGCATGAAGTAAAATAAATCAGACCTGTAGTGTTGGCGGAGATATTTTTGAGTTTACGTTCAGTGCGGAAGAGTGACTTAATGACAATTATTTCTGTCTGAGTACACTGCAGAGTCAACATCAATATTCATATCTTTTCTACAGAGTTCCTTACAATATCTGATTCTCTCTCTCTCTTCCTAGGTTGTGTGTGTGGTGAATAATTTTAAAGGCAGACAGCCAGAAACTGAACATTCTCACATGGACAATCTGGCTAAAACGCCAATGATAAGCATCCCTCGGGTAGAAAGTCCTTTAGAAAAGGTAATGTAGACTTTGATGCCATTTTCTTGCTCATGCTAATACAGTGGTTCCCAATATTTTGGGGGTCTCTGCGCCTCCTTTAGATTTTACCACACCTTCATACTTCTGGGGGGGAGGGGGTTATCAGAAAGTGTTCATGTTTATATATATATATTTGTATTCAGATGTTTTAGGGTTTATTTTATGTTTTATTTGCTAATATGCTTTTATTATTCATGGAAGATAGAGATCTTTTTCCTCATGGTTTTATGTTTCCTCTTTTGCCAGCTTGGAAATTGGTGGTTTTGGTGATTTTTTTTAACAACCCTCCTAATGGTTTGATTCATAGATCAGAATTTATTGAATTACTAAATCCTCTCAATTCTCAGAAGGTACAGGATGTGACAAAGAACATGCATTGTTGTCATTGCAGACAAAATTTTGTCTTGCATGTGAATCATTCATTTAGTGTTACCTGTGTGAATATGGCACAAAATTATGTGTTCACTTGTTTTTACCTCTTCTCTTTGACCTTATCACAAAGAAAATGCTGGAAGCATCTATTATAAGCTAACTGGAATGTTTGATAATGTCTGAAAGTCAGTTCTTTCAAGTCATGGTTTGTTAGCAAATCAAGATCAAACAATGCCTTGTGGGAGATGGATTATTAAGAAACTAGAGTTTAAATCAGCTTTCCAAGATCTGTGATGCACTCCAGTAACATCTAGGGGACTAAGGCCCTTTCCGCACTTGCTCTAAAAATGGATTTAGAGCCAGATGTGGGAAGGATTAAGATGCGGCTTCCACACAGGGAACCCAATTAGGGACCCTTTGAGGAAGCTGCGTCCGCATTCTGGCATGCAAGACTGGTTTCTGAAACTGGTTTTGCTGCCAAAATCCGGCCCTGATGTAAATTAGGTCTTACATCTGGCTTTTCCCCTCAAATCATTTCAGAAGCAGAATGCTTTCGCAACAGCTGGGGAAGAGCTGGATTTCCGATGCACGCCCAGCTGTCAAAGAGGGAGAGCGCACGCTCTTCCTCTTTGACAGCTGGACCCTCCCCACGGCCTACCTGATTGGCTCCATTGACTTCCCCCTTGCCCAAGAAGGCACGATCATGCCTTCTCGAGAGAGAGGGAAGCCGCAGCCTACCCCCACCCCCACCCCGCCCGGGGTCACGCACAGGCGATCGGCTACTTACCTGATCACTGCCAGACCGGTTCTGGCAGTGGAAGGCTCAGTGTGCCATGCACATGCGTGCACCATGGCTCCCATTGGCCACCTGCCACCAGCAGGTTGGCTGGCCAATGGGAAGCCGGTGTGTTGTGTGCATGCGCGTGCCACGGCTTCCCATTGGCTAGCCACCCTGCTGAGGGTGGCTGGCCAATGGGAAGCCACAGTGCGTGCATGCACATGCACACACACCGGGCCTCTCACTGTCAGAATCGCCCCGGCAGCAATCAGGTAAGCACACAATCATGCGCTTACGACCCTGGGCAGGATGGGGGGCGTAGACTTCAGGTTCCTCCTCACAAGAGAGGCTGACAGCCTCCCCATGCTGGCTCCAATGGAGCCAATCGGGTAGGCCAGGGGGAGGGCCCAGCTGTCAAAGAGGGGACAGCCTTAGGAGGCTGGATTGGGGTGGGTGCTGGCATGTCCGCACAGCACCCACCCCAATCCGTTTCCCCCATCTGGCCTTGCAGACATGTGAGGCCTCGAGGATCTGTCCCTATTTGGGATAGATCCTTGAAAAAAACGCTTCCTCCTCCTTTGGCTATGGAGAACCAAATGAAAGAAAATGTATTACCTTACTACAGGAAAGATTAGAAGGCTTGTAGTGCTGTCTAGGAATAAGCATATTTTGCTCCATGTACCCCATAGTGACTCAGAGGCTGCATCCAGATGTCACATCTTTGCTACATTTGGATACTCCAGAATAAAACATGGATATTCTGGAATATTGAAATATAGTGGAATAAATAATAGCATCTGGCTCCATCAAGAAGATCCACGAAAACTCAGTGAGGTAACAAGAGAGGTTCAAACCATAGTCTCAGATTTAAGACACTGCCTTCACCATCCTGATCTGTAGGCTACTGCTGCGATCTGCATTATCCAGCTTCTTGCCGTGCTAGTCAGCATAAAAAGTATACTGTACAAGGGGCGCTATGAGCTTGAAACAGCTCATAGCTGTTGGAGGCTATAGAGGAATATAGGATTCAAAAACTGATTCTAAATGTTA
>MTQE01001134.1:27575447-27602177 GCA_014337955.1 Aspidoscelis marmoratus | reverse complement strand
ATTTATTTATTTATTTATTTATTTATTTATTTATTTATTTATTTTCCACCATTCACCCGAAGGTCCCAAAGCAGGTTACAACAATAAAAAATATTTTTAAAAAACATTTAAAAATGTAAAACATACTTGAAACATAACAGTCCCTTTCTCCCTGACAAGACAGCTAAAGGCCTATGTGAAAAACTATGATTTGAGAACAAATAGTTTGCTGTTCAAGATAACCCAGCCCTTTTTGTAGTTGAAAGTTGTGGTAGAGAGAGAAAGGGAAGGGAGGGCTTGAAGCACAGGCATGCATTACCCTCTGCACCTAGAGGTAAAAACAATTTTTGGTTTCCGTTCTGCTTGTATGTCTGATAGTGTTTGATTTTACTCACTGTGCCAATTCTTGTCATGCTTCCTTGGACTGAGATTTTAAGACCTCTACCTATCTACCTATCTACCTACCTATCTATTTGTTGTCTGTCGTCTGTCTGTCTGTCTGTCTGTCTGTCTCTATCTATCTATCCATCTATCCATCTATCTATCTATTGCTGGATATTTATATAGACATAGATATAGATAGATTCTCCTGCCCCGTACCTGGAATTAGTTACAATAATATCAGAATAATATCAGAATAAAAATCATGACTAAAACAATGGCGACGTTCCCATGCAAGTGATTTGGTGTGGGACTGGCTTGCCTGTGAGCAAGTCTGGGGCTGAAGCCAAATCTTGCCATCCCCATGCACTTGAGCTGTCTTGTGCACCTCCTGCTCTGCCAGTCTTGGCGATCATGCACGAGGGTGTGTGTCTTGCTATGGAAAAGGGAGTAAAACCAAGCTTCTGTCCTGCCAGTTGTGACTGTGCAAAAGGGGGTGGGTGGGTTTGCTTGCCATGGAATAGGGAGAAAAACCAAGCCAATCTCCTCCACAGACAGCTCAGGCCCATCCCCATGTACAGGCTTGGCTCAGACCAAATTGCCCAAATCGTGATGAGAACAGTTTTTTCCAGGACCAAATTTGGTCCTAGTTTGGTCCTGGTTTGGGCGATTTGGTCTGAGAAAATCAGACCAAATAAAGAATGCATGGGGATGGCCTCTCCTGAATTTGATTTCAATTCGGGGCAAAACATACATGAGGATGCGCCCATAGGTGTTTGGGGTAGACATTGTCTTCATTTATTTTACCGTATTAGGTTGCTTTCTTTTCTTTGGCAGAACCCTTAGCCAAAGGCCAGAATGAAGATATGCATGTCTATAGAGCATTTATAAACCATTGCTCCCCAACCCACAAACAACTCATCCTCAATCACAACATACAATAAATGTGATTATCAAAAATAACATCCACAAAACTTGGTGATTGGGCTGGTAAGTTTCCTAAGAAGATTCTGAGACATAAACATATGACTAGATTGAGGACATTCCCTTAGCAACATTGGTTGAAAAAAAAAACAATTTTCACCTTAAAAGGAGATAAGGCAAACATCATCTGTAGGTTACAATCAAATTTACCGGGGTTAAAAGGCCAAATGATAGTTTGGCATCTTGTCTCACTAAAAAACCATTTATACAATTTGTTACACAATTCTTACATACAAGAGCCAAGAGCTTCTCTAAATGTATGGAAAGCCTCACATATAATAGGATTTATCAACTTCCTTTATTGCATTATGGGCTGGTGAGTGCGCTTTCATTTTATTTTAATTTTATAGAAACAATTATATAAATATTTTATTACATTTTGATTCTATCAACATAACATAAACTTTTGAACAGTCTGTATTAAGGTCCTTATAAGAGAAATAATATTCAGTTTGGTTTTCTCTGGATACCAACACCTTGCTTATTCCTAATTTCAAGAATTCCGTCTCTTTTTCAAAGCCACCCTCAATCCTTACTGGAATCAATCACTTATCTGCTTACCTTGACTGTCAGAACAGGTTTGACAAATTGAGTTGTTTGGTAGGAGGCATTTTCAATAATGAGATTTCTTCTTCTTCTTCTTCTTCTTCTTCTTCTTCTTCTTCTTCTTCTTCTTCTTCTGTATTTCACTGGATTATAAAACTTTAGCCAAACACCTATTTCACATAAACAACAATTTATGTTTTTGAACTGCTTTTCTCAATCCAGAAGTGCTACCATTATCTATTTATATTTATATTCATATTTTATCCAGGATAGGTCACATAATAAAATAGATGTTGTTCCATTTTTTAAAAAAATACACCAAAAAACGAGATAAATACAGTGGCCACTATTTCAGACTATTAAAAAAAATGGAGGAATCTTATTTTAAAAAAAGAGGGCAGTGTTTTGGAAGGCAGAAATTCTGCTAGTTTATATTAGATCACAACATGCCTGTTACTATGTGCTTTGAACAGAAAGAAGATAAAGTAAAAAATTAAAAATGGAGATTCAGATTGATAGTGGGCATAAATAAGATAAGAAAGGAAATAAAATCTATTAGAGAATACTTTGAGATCAATGAGAAGAATTGAATGAGTACATACGTACTGTAAAAGGCTATGATGTCTGTGATAAGAGAAGTTATCTCAGAAATGAGCTGGTATACTAAAAAGAGTAGAAAACAAAGGACATACAGAGGCAGGAGCTAAGAACATATTTAAAACAAGATAAATTGATTAAAAAACATCTTAAAAAGGAAAGGTGAGAGTTAGAAATTATGGACTCAGGAAAAATTGCCAGAATTCAAATATACGTTAAACATAAATATTGGGAGCAAGGGCATAAGGACCTAGCAAGATTCTTAAATCAAGGAAGGGGGCAGGAAGTGCGTACTTCTCCTGGTTTGGATTGTGGGAATCAGGAAAGAAAGACTATTGGATATACACATTGTGCAGAACTTTACTCATTATCAATAAGTAATAGGCTTTGTAGGATGCCTAATCTGCCTTTGTGCCTGATCTGAGGCCTGGGAATTGTTCTTGATAACATGCTTTGTACTGAGGGATCAAGGCAGCTTGATCTCTCTGTGTACCATTGCTACTGATGAAAGGACCAATCATAGTCCTTTTTGCATGAGGGCCTGAGGAAAGTGTGTAGGACACCCTGGGACAGAGCATTCACTCCACTGGGCTGGCGGTTCCATTCAGAACTGCCCCAGCCAGTCCCAGGGTTCCTACTCGCGTTCTGGGTATAGAGCACAAAATCGTGCTCTACACCCAGCCCAGGGCGTTCACAGCCATCCCTGGCCGTCCTGCAGTTGTTGGGGAGGGAGTGCATTCACATGCTTCTTCCCTCACAGCTGCAGGCCCTGCCTCTGGCTGTCCCCCTTGGACAGGCCTGCCAGGTCCCTGCAGGTTCTAGGGGACTGGATCGGGTCCCCTGGGCACGGGCCTATGCCCTCATTGCCACCAGGTTCCAAAGTGGTAAGCCTGGCCCCTGCCAGCTGGGCTCACCACTTTGGAACCTGGCGGCAATGAAGTAAGTACCTCGCACATGCATCCCTGCATTGGCCCATGCCCGGGGGGGGGTGTTCAGGGGGGTCCTGCGGGCTCTAGGGGACCCAATCTGGTCCCTTTGAACTTGCAGGAACTGGGGACAGAATGTGACAGGCCTGCCCACCCCTGGGTCAAATTCAACCCAATGAGGGCAGGCCTGGGAGGGGGGTCCCGCCCCTGCACCAGCCTTTTCAAGCTAGGACATGCAGGGATGGGTTCCCCTTTTGCATGTAGGCAGGTAGGAATGTGTGGAAACACACCTGCCTAGGTTTGAATGGAGAATCCATCTCCACGTGTCCTAGCCTTATTGCACTACAGCCATTCGGCTGTAGTGCAAAAAGGCCTCATGGATCAGGCATCTATCCCTGGCGGACAAAATAACAATCAATTAATGCACTGATTTCCAGGATCCTATACCTTGCCAGAGCGCTGCCTCCCCTTAAGCTGTTGCAATCTATTCACTAGCTTATGTGTCTTCATACAATAGTTAATACTTCCTTACTTTTATTCACCACTGAAATCTTATCCTGACAAGAGAAAAGTCTCAGAAAGGTATAACTAAAACTATCTTAGGCTATGTACCCAAGCAATTAAAAGCCTGCTAAAAAGCTTCTTTTGCCTCTGAGCGCCCCCATGCCCGGCTTTTCTCCGAGCTTCCAGCACCACAAAAGGAGGAAAACCCACAGAAAGAAAAGTGCACTTTAAAGAAGACTACCAGTGCACTTTTTGGAAGCCACGGGTTTTCCTGGCAGCATTTACCATGGGGACCCTCTGTGGCAAAAGGGGCGGGGATTGCTGCCTGCACACACAGACATAAACCATTCACACATCTCCCAGAACTGCAGGAGCTTCCCTTCCTTTCCCTTTCTAACGGTCAGAACTTTCAAAGAGCCAGAATTGCAGAGAATTGCAACATTGTTATCAGGTGTGAAGTGGGTGGATTGCTGCAGTGTAACAGCTGCTGTACAGGGTGGATTTTGACAGTGATCAGAGGAAAAGTGTTGAGAGTGAATGAGTGAACGATCGCACAGCCAATGGCTGCAGCTGCTGCCTTTGCCGGCATGGGAAGCCATTTCGGGGGGTGGGTGGAGATCTGGGAGACGAACAGAGAACTGATGGCTATTTTTCCTTTGGACTTGTTGGGAGTTTCTTCCTGGTTGTGGCCACGCAGAGCACAGTCCCCATTCCTGCCGGCACCCTATCAACAAGAGAGGGGGTGTGGAGAAAAAAATGTGGCTGTCCCCCTTGGACAGGCCTGCCAGGTCCCTGCAGGTTCTAGGGGACTAGATCAGGGATGGTAGGTGCATTTTAAATGCGTGTTTTGCTGAGCCTCATGTGGATACTTATTCTGGAATTGAACAGCACTTTTAAATTCCGCTGGAATAAGAGGATGGTAGAGGGAAACTAGAAAGGCAAATAAGTTGCTTGGGGATGCAGCCTATAAAAGACTTGCCATCACTTAGCTTTATTTTTAGTTTGCACTGGGTGATATTATCATTTAACCGTGGTTCCCTTTTTCCTCCTTTTCTTTGGGCAACAAAGGGGAGATTGTGACTTATTGCAATCACCCCAGTTGAGACACAATTGATGAGATAGTGTTTGAGAAGCAGCAATTGATATTTGAACCAGGGAATCATGAGGGGGAGGGTTCATTACATTAAGGTACCACGTCACTTCTGCCAGCTCTTGCCTATTAAGACATTTTTGTTAAGAAACCCACAATGCAATGTAAGCTTCCCTTAATCTTGAGCTCCACAACTCAACTTTAAGTTTCAGAGAAGCAGAAACGTTTACCTGAAACTGTGCATCTTTTGCCAAAGACATCAGTACAAACAAAAATTGGTGTCTCTTATTGAAACTACAGTTATACTTTGCCCTTTGTTACATGTTACCACTTGACTGATTTGCCCAACTGTGATTCTTTCTTCAAATTGCCATTTGCCTAATTAATCCACCTTTGGGTGGCTTTTATTATGGCCATTTACTGTGTAATAAGGCTTTTTCCTACGTGCCTTTTAAACTTTTTTTTTTTTAACAACCTTTGTATTAAGATTAGCCTATTGTCTCCCGCTCTATTGGAATTGAACAAAATGAGTAATCCTTTAGAATCTTGCATGTTTCTGAGAAGGCAGCTAGAAACTTGAGTCTAGAGCAATTTCTGTCTCTGAAGTTGCTGCTTTTAGCTGTTCTGGCTGGGTGCCCAGAAATGGCACGTGTCTGGTGACATTTCTGAGAGCCTTGCAAAATGGGGGATATGGACCAAGGCTCGTGGGCTGTTCACACATGGGTCACTGGTCAGATATATGAGCTAGAGCACTTCAAGGACTGCTCACAAGCAAACGATAGTAGGAGCAGGCTATGGTGGATTGTCCCCAACTGTCTTCATCTAGTCACCTCCCCCCCCCCAAACAATAAAGCTAATCAGAGGAGGGAACAGAGTAAGACCTTCTGGGAAACTTCCCTTCTTAACTCTATCAAATAAACAGAAAAGTGGCCTTCCTCTATTCCAGTTTGGTCTAGTGGTTAAGAGGCCAGACTCTCATCTGTGAATATTGGGTTTGATTCTGCACTCCTCCACAAAGCCATCTAGGTGACCTTGGGCCAGTCACAGCTCCCTTTTGAGCTCTCACAGCACCACCCACCTCAAAGGTTGTTCTGTTGTGGGGAGAAGAATAGAAAGCCTTGTCAGCCGCTTTGAGTTCCCTTAAATGGGTGAGAAAAGCGGGGTAGAAAAGCCAACTCTTCTTCTTCTTCCACTCAGCAGCCTTTTGCCTTTTTCAGCTTGCTTCTGGAAGAGGCAAATAGTTTCAGTGTTTGTCACTCTTGCCTTACAGCAGAAGGCAGATCAAAGATATCTACTTTCTGCCAGAGAGAGAAAAGTTGACAATCCACTATTTCTCTCTCTGAATGCTTTGTTCTGCAGCTGGAAAAAAGGGAAAAGTAATAAACTCACTTCTGTGAGGTAGGGGTCTTCTGGGGTGTATCTCTTTTAATCTTAACAGGAAAAATAACAAGAGAAGCCTTCCCTGGGCCCTTGTAACCAGTTCTTTATCATTCCTATTCCAAAGGAAGTTTTTCATTATTCATTTTATAACAGAAAATTGGGTTGGGGGGACAGGTTGCTGCCCTAAATCCTTTCCCTTGGGCTTCCATTCTTTTTTTTTTGCGAATTAAGTACTAAGTGCATTTTTTCAGAAACTAACGCTTTGTGAATTTTGAGAGATTACCAGTGTCACCCATGTTTGAATAATTTTAGAGCTTGTGTGTTGCTGGAAATTAAAAAGTGATCATATTGAAGAATTCCAGAACTATTAACGACTACTGGAAATTTACTGCTCATTAAACAAAGGCTGTGTTCTCTTGGGTTGATTTCAAAGAGCTGAATGAAGCAGATCCCTTAAGGAAGATCTTTGGAATCTGGTCCCCGGGGAATCCAGTTCAATGGCAATGGGTGCTAAATAGGGCTGCTGTCTTGGTTAGGCCCGATGAGGAAGTTCCGCCAGTGGTGATTAACCCATGTATATGCCATTTCAGGGATAGCTTCCTCTAGGTCTGCCCCTGAACTCCATTGGCCCGACACATATGCAGAAGCATGCTCTGTGATCTGGTCTTCATGAAGGAAGTCTGGATTGAAGACATGATTAAAGGGGTCCACTGCAAATCCGGATCTACAGGCCTGAAAACCCCATAAGGACTGGAATCAGGAGGCACTCATGCAGACAACGTGTCCCTTATGAAGTCCTAATGGGGCCCTCCATGCGGAAGGTAGGTGGAGGATCCATTCCGCATGGGTCCCTATTGGGGTCTTCGGGGCCTGTGTGGAAATGGCCAATGCCTACTTAATTTCTTTTTCATTACAACTACTGTATAAAGGAGTCCTTTCCTCTTTCTGTGTGGCAACTCCTACTTGACATGATACCATGTTCCCACGAGATCATTCCCCATTCTATTTTTGGGTCTCTGTGAACCTTGCATTTGCTGACTTACCAGCTTCTCTCCATGTTTACATCAACAGGATCCTCCCTTGCCTTATAGGTTATGATAAAAATATACAGTATTAAAAATGAACAGACTAAAACAGGTGCCTAAAAGTGAGAGGAAAATTGTTTCTTCAGTTGAAGACCAAGGTAAAGAGATGGATCTTCATGCTGAGTATGTAGTCAAACCATAACAAACTGGTCCATTTTAGGGTACAAGGGGCTCACAGTTGTTTTGACTAGATCACATCCATATGATTTAATGCTCACCAAGACTATGAGTGCCTCCAGTCCTTTGTTATAACTGAGATGTCTGGAAGTAGTGAGGTGGGCACGTGTTTGTCTTGAACATCTGTGCACCCCTGTCATGATTGCCTTAGGCAGAGAATACTGCAGGGTGTGATTTATCTAGGATTGTTGACTTTTTTCCTAGGAAATAATTCGCTAAATAAAGCTGATTGGGGGGGGGGGCATAAAAACAGTGCAATTAGAATTCCCTACTAGGTACATAGCAACCTAGGCAGTCTGTGACCGTGGACCCTGCTAGTGGCAAAAACCTCCTTTTACGCTGGACATGAATTACCACCAGAGCAAAGTCTGGATAGAGGCCAGCAGGAAGCGTCAGCACCAAGGTTGCTCTCCTAAGTGTCTTTAGGGGCTAGAGGAAACTGCTGTGTAGGGAGAGGGTTCCAAATGTCATGGTAAACATTCAATTTGCACAAAAATGATATTGGGTAGCTGTGCTACATGGCCAGACTTGGCTAGCAGTTATCTTGTGGAAATGACAATGGCTTAGAAATGGGCAATGGCTTTTTGTTGCTGTTGTTGTTTGTTTCAATATTTTAAACAATGATCTATGATGTAAGTTTATGAATTGCCTTGGATGTCTTTTACCCTCTTTGGTTTCAAAAAGGTTCTGGTCAGAAGTGTCAAATCATTAACTGCAACTGTCACTTAATAACTCAATTTGGCCTCTTAGTCATGCAGAGGTTTCTTGTCTAACATAGTGATCTGGCCACATGAAGTCTTCTTACTCTGCAGACTCTAAATACTGCAGCTAGAAAAATATCAAAATTAAGAGATTTAAAAAACCTATTTAGTTCATCTCAAGATTATTCTGCTCCAGTGAAGCTAACAGAGTTTTGGTATTTATGAATCTGATAAAATGTGCATAAGGTACAGCATGAATTATTTTGCAAGTAGAACATATGGCATATCCTGCAAAGCATTAACATATTTGACCCAATGCATTATGGATACAGTATTTCACTGCCTGTTAAGCTCCATATGTAAGCTTGTACACTTCAGTGCTTGGAATACTCTCATTTTCAGACCCTTAAAAGCTATAATTTGATTTAGAAGAAATCCAGCATAAAAAATTACTTTATTAATTGCTTACATTTCTAACCTCAAGATCAATTTTTGAATGCTTAATTTATTGTTCATTTCTCAAAATAAAATAAAGTAAATCTTTGATAGAATATTTCCCAGGATATATGTCTCCTGCTGCTTGCTGAGTAGTTCTAGATCCCAGCTCCAGTTTCTACCACGCAGCAGTGAAATGGCAGATCTACACAGGATCTGTGTTTTCCAGGCCAGCAGGGTGAATTATTGAGCAACTGAACTATTCAGGATCATCACCCACCCCAAAGTTGGTGTGACTGTAGCTCAGTGGTAGATCACACTTCCTGGAAAGAAGAGGGTTGCTGGTTTTATCGCCAGCCTGTTGTTGGAAGTAGGTAATAGCAAACTGCTTCCTTATGTGTACTAAGAAAACTGCATAGGGGTACCCATGCAATCAACCAGAAGCTGAGCCAGTTTGGTCTAGTGGTTAGGGAGCTGGGCTCTTATCTGGGAATACCAGGTTCGGTTCTGCCCTCCCCCATGAAGCCAGCTGAGTGACCTTGGGCTAGTCACAGTTCTCTTCTGAGCTCTCTCAGCCCCACCTATCTCACAGGGTGTCTGGTGTGGGGAGAATAGAAAGCTTTGTCAGCCTCTTTGAGTCCCCTTAAATGGGTGACAAAAGCGGGGTAGAAAAGCCAACTCTTCTTCATCATCAACAACCCCCCCACCCACCCCCACCCAAACCCCACATTAATGGCTTCAGATCAAGGTAGGAGAGAGTGGCCTACCATGTCCTCAACTAAAAACAAGCATGAACTTTTCTGTGATTTCATCCTGTGTTTGACTCTGAGCTGATCAGGTGCCACTATAGGATGGAACTTGTGACTGAGAGGCACAAGACTTGTAAAACTGAGGGTTGTTTGAGGGAGGAGTGTCAGTAGTGAAATGAAGCCAAAAAGGTCAACCTAGAGTTGACCCCTGGAGGTTAAACAGCAAGTCTGTATCACCTATCTACAGTTTGTTTCATGGCTGCTGCCTGTCATACTGAGTGATGGTGTCAGGGGAGCTTTGCAGAGCAAGCTTATTGAAATAAATGTAAAAGCCTCTTATTTCAGGGCAATAAATATCACGGGTTTTCTTTTTGTTTGGAATTGTGCAACTCATGCACAATGCATCTTGGCTACCCTGTTTTAAAACATGCACATGCTGTAAATGAGAACCAAAGCTCCCCTAATTCTTTTATGTAGATGCAAATTGTCAGTGTCGTTTTTCACCAGATTGGGAGCTTAATGGAATGAACAGGCAGATGCAAATCCATCTGGAGGCAACAGCACAGTTGGAGGCACTGCTTTTAGTCTAATCCATGCCAGGCTGCAGGCCACTGTTACTTTTGTATTCAACCAATAATAGGACACTACAAGACTTCCTCCCTGTGCAGTGTCAAAATCAGGCTACGGTCCTGATTTTACAGATCTAATTCTTATTTGTACACAATAATGGGCAAATTCTATTTTTTTTTCTAATGAAGAAAAGATGCAGATCACATTCAGGCTAGAGATTAAGTTTAAAATATAAGTTATACATAGTTCAGATGTAGCAGCAACAACAATAACAACGATGATGTAATAATAATAATAATATTCTGACATAATACTAACCTACTCACACAGAGGACACAATGGAAGGGGGGCACAGATCTTTTTTAAAAAATATATTTTTATGAGACTAGAATAATCCCTAACATGCATCCTCCATCATGTTACTTGAGTGATTTCTCACCTCTCTGATCTCTGCCATCACAATTTAACTTGTACACCACGATTCCAGAATGTTGCTGAACTGTATGTTTTACATCTGTGGTCATATGTCTCAGATGCACATACAGATGAACATACATCCAATTGAGGGGAACCACCTAACAACATCAGTTTGAATCAAATGGAATTCTCATACAGACATGTGTGAATATTCCCCACAACTATTCACATGGCAGAGAGTTTTATTCATACATCCCTAGAGCTGGTGCAGACCCCACATACTAATATTGGTAGTTTGAAAGGGTAAGCTAGTACATTTGTTCCAATTAAATCTTGTTCACAGGCTGGCAGAATCTCATCTCAAAGAGTCAAACTATATGGGTTTGTTTCTGCATTTGGCATCTGGGCTGTTAGTCCCAATCAGACTATTTGACATGAGAAGCCTCCTGCTTCAAATTTTACCACTCAATCCCTGGCAAAGAAAAAGTAGACTGATCTGGCAACCAGCAGATTTTTGTTCCCAGATCGCTTTGGTCTTCCTTGCAAAAACAGCAAAGAAAGTTATTTACATAGCTGGCTTACAAGAGGCTTTTCCGCACTGCAACGCGTTCCAAACGGAACGCGTTCAGGCGGGAAGCTTAAGACAGCTCCGGGCGCTTTCACCGTTCACACACAGGCGCGCCGGAACGCGTTCCGGCGCGTCTGTGTGCGAATGCTCAAAGCGCCGGGAGCTGTCTTAGCCGGCAAAGGCCGGCCAGGGGCGCGGAGACAGCCGCGGAGGCAGATCGGCAATCAGCTGATTGTCAAACAGCTGATTGTCGAAGCCGCGCCGGCGTCGGAGGCGAGCCCGCAGCTGTTCGGGAGACAGAAGCAGGCGCGAATGCTTCTCCTCCCGAACGCCTGCGGGCGGCTCGTCCGCGTTCGAATGCATGTAGAGCACTTCAAAGTGCTCTACATTTCGAACGCGAGAAAGACAGCTGCGGACACGTCGGAGCGCAAGCCCCGCTCGGGCAATGCGGATGCCGTGTCCGCAGCTGTCTCCCGCGCGTTCCAAACACCCCCGTGCGAAAACGTCTAAGGTCTTTGCTTTTTCAACATGATTCATGCAGTGAATGGAGCATGACATTCTGCCCTTTGGACTGAATTATCAGTTGTGGCTAGAACTCCATGTATGTTCTGAGGCAGCTGTGTTCAGGCAGATGAAGGATGCTGCCTGATCTGCCAGAGAGAAAGATGCCCTCCCCTCCGGATGTCCATTTTGGACCAATGATTGTGCCAATAAAGGGGGTGTTGTGATCACCATGAGGCCCTTGTGAATGGAGCCATGGCAGCAGTGGACACCTTCTTCAGTAGCCACAGGTGCCTTAGATTGTAAGTGGAGACATGGCTGTAAGAAGTGAAAGAAATTACCCCACTTCCAGTTTTGAAGCTCTAGATCTCCCCGTGCCAGTTCATGTTTTATAAGCCCTACCCAGTCCAATGTTGGCTGGCATATGGTGCAGTAGTGGGGCTGAAGGGTGATTGCATTCAAAAAACATTTGAACTTGCAAGTGAACAAGGCTTTAATTGGAACTAGAATTGACAAACTAAAAATTGATCTTCTGATTAACATCTGCATTCTTCTACTGCCATCTCTTGTTATTCTTGGTTTTAATATCTGCATATCTCAAAACTGCACAGGATAAGGTTTGGGTATCTGCCAAGTGAAGGAGTTTGAAAGTCTTTCCATGCCATGATCACATCTTCACTTTAAACATTCAAGTCTGATTGCTCACACCTTTTTCCATTTCTATCCATTTTTTGTTGTTTTTGTTGGCTTTCCATTCAGAGAAATCCAGATGGAGGGTAGAAAGTTCTTGAAATGGAACTTCCATAATACCAAGGGAAAACTGTACAAATACTAGAACAGTATATTCTTCGGTACAACTTGGTAACATGTGAATGACTCCACTTTTTATTTAATGAAAGGAAGCAAATTGTGAAGTTAAAATACATAGAACTGCGTTTTCACAAAGTTAGAAGCAGTGAGCATTTCATCAGGCCCTTCTGGAAGCATCAGATTATGGCCAGGCTGTGTATGCTTCTTTATAAAACTTTCCTTTTAGGGGTGCATGAATGTTCACACACTTCCTTTCTCAAGATCAGTCACGGTTAGATTAGGTAGTAATCAGGCATCTTAGTCATAATTTATGAGCTGAACTTGGAAATGGAGAGCAACGGATCATTAGCCCTTTAATAAGAACGTAAATTGAAATCTGTTCATCCAGTTGATGGAATACTGCACAAAATGTATCACATATATAGCAAGAATGATGTGTGTGTGTGTGAGGATGGATGGATGGATGGATGGATGGATGGATGGATGGATGGATGGATGGATGGATGGATGGTTCAAGCTAAATTCAAGAATCATCAAGAGCTACTTAATAAAAAATACATCCAGTGGCAGTCAGAGAAGAGGTATGGACTTGGTTGTTCTGGGAGACCGTTATACAAGATAGACTATTCCTCTGCTGTCCTTCTGCAAGGAAGGCCCCCATCTCATCTTTGAATATAAGGTTACACTGAGGAAGCTCACAATGATGGGTGCTTACCATCCCATCCCTTAGAGATGGCTCTAGAAAGATCAGTAGCTGCCTCCTTCCATGATTAGTTTCTGACTGATGGTGTGAGCTTCCCAGAGTCTTGCTTTCTCTCTACTTTTTAAAAGGAAATAGAAAACTCTTTTGACTGTGCTTGAAGTTTTAAAGAGGAGGATGGAAGGAAGGCATGAAATGTGAATTACTCCGCTGATGGTGCAGAAAGGATTTGGATGATTTAGGGGCATCATCTGTGCCTGTAATGCATTTTAAAATAATCAGAGCAGGAGATGAAAACAATAGCAACAAATTAACATGGTACAAGTTCACATTAGGTAATAGGCTTCCCAAACAAAGAGTGTTATCCCAAAGTTGCATTGTTCTGGCAGGTAAACCAATATGGATTTTCCCCCAATGTCAGTTGGCTTCAGATACTTGGCCCTGACTTTTTGACTTAGTTCTTAATGAGGTTAGTAATCTTGGGCTTAGCATTTCTGTGTTGGACAGAAGCTTAGCATTCACAAGGCTGGATGACATATTTTTAAAATCAATAAATCCCAGCATACAGAGAAAAAAGGTCCCAGAGAAAATTCTCAATGGCATGCTAATGTTCTTCATGGCATGGAGGGAAAGAGGTTGTGGAGAAATGTCACTCATCTTGGAGCAGTCCACACATTCCTTGAGAAATCACTAGGCTGTAGTCTTTTCCACAAAGTTCTGCACTGGTTATTTTTTGTGACTGCCCTTAAACTAGGGACCTAGAAGAAAAAAGCAGCAGTACTCTAAAGCCATTTCCTTCCTTACCTAATGGGAACAATCCAGCTATTCTAGTCTAGCATGGAAATGTCCTGGTAGCAGGAATGTCTCCAAAGTATTGAGATAAGTCTTCTGCATTGGGAAAGCTATCCCAGAACAGCATGATCTGTGGAGTCAATGCCAGGTTCAGGCCAAGGCCTCCATAGCTGTGAGTGGTGGGGCAGAGACAGTGCAGTTCCACTTCTGCTAGGCCTACACCTGGACCTCGTCGGCCTGTAAATCATGCGGATGGGCATCCTCTAATCAGGTCTTCATGACTGAAGACCAGATTGTGGACATCACTGAAATAATTTGCAGTAAAAGGACTCATTAAATCCTGAATTCTCCAGCGCTTGTGGGGACAGGGTCTTAAGGATGGGGCCCTAATGGGGCCCTAAAGGGGTTTTGCGTGGTGACAGGGTATGCCTGATCGTACTGATTGGGTACGGATCGGGTTCCAAATGGGTTTTTAATGGGTTCTTCAGTCCTATTGCAAAAACAGTCCAACTCTACCTATGAAAAATATCTCACTTCCCTGTTCTTCCAGAAACATATTGTTGTTTTAAAAAAATCATTTCTCACTGCCAGATTTCAGAGATGTGGTTGTACAACTGCATGTTTCTACCCTGGTAATGTTTCGTATTTTCTTCTTCCAGCAGAAGGTCAGAAGTGCAATCACAGAAACTTTTTCTTTGCCCTTATTGGATTGGCTTGTTGGTGTGTATGCTTGCCAAATAATCTCCTTAAATTACAGGAATTTGCCTTTCTTTACAAGATGGACATTTTCAGATGGTTTACAAGATTGCAGTCTAAAACGCCATTCCTAAAACAAACAAAAAACCCAATCTGAATTGATTACATCTTCCTGGGAGGGTATTGAGCTTGAACATTCATTTGTAGCTGTTGAACCACCCTATAATTAAGACATTGCTTTTTTTCCTTTCTGTGCATGTTGCTATGAGATGAGAAACAGCTGAGATACTCTTTCAAACAACCACAAACATACCCTTTTGTGCAGGCATCATGAAGACGTAAAAAAGAAATTAGATGGTAGAGCCTGACTGAAGGTAGTTTTGCCTGGTACTGGCATAACAGATGGTGGAACATAATTGTATACAACAGGTTCAGCCCTGGCAGAGAAGGGTGGGATGGATTCCTGTATGGAACCACATAGAACAACCTCCAAACAATGCTGGGAGCACTTAGCTCAATTGGCTAAAGGTCATCTTGGTAAGGCAGCTCCCTGGCCTACTAAAATCAATCAGTCAGTCACTTAGTTAATCAATCAATGCACAGAGTCCATGGCTGGATCCACACTTACTGCTTCAGCAGAACTGGTGGCAGGAATGGCTCTGAAGTACTGTGAGAAGAAATCCGCGTTTAGAATACTGGCCTAGTACCCTGTCTGCAGTCTCTGAACCCAAGTCTGCATTTGCTAGTATCAAAAAAAAAAAAAAAAGATTCCACAGACAATCCTAATAATTCTGTGAGCACAAAATGCTGTATGTATTTTTTCTTATGTACTTACCCACCCCCTGAAATCAGTTGACCCAAAAGTCTTGTGCTCTTTTAAGAAAGTATTCCACGCTGAGTAGAGAAAAACATGGAGAGACAGTCTGTAGCACTGACAGGAGTAGCAAGAAGCACTAACAAATATTTAGAATGAATGGTGATTGGATGGACAGGCAGACAGACAGGACTACAGTAAATGGATGCAGGACCAAGGCCAGCACTTGTCCCCCAGTTAGGGAGCCGGACTCTTATCTGGGAATATTGGGTTTGATTCTGCACTCCTCCATGAAGCCAGCTGGGTAACCTTGGGCTAGTCACAGCTCTCTTCTGAGCTCTCCCAGTCCCACATACCTCACAGGGTGCCTATTGTGGGGAGAAAAATAGAAGATTTGTCAGCCACTTTGAGTCCCCTTAAATGGGTGAGAAAAGTGGGGCAGAAGAGCCAACTCTTCTTCTTCTACAGATGGTTAAGATCTGGTAATTTTGAAGAGCCCAGGTTTCCTGGAAAAGTTTTAAAAAGTATTGTTTTTTTTAAATTCCATAATGCCCTAGGTTGACTAACACAGGCTGCATCCAGACATTGATTCCTTATTCTGCTGTATTCAGATACTCTAGAATACAAACCATGCGTATAGTGGAATATTCATGTTTTATCCCAGAATATCCAAATGAATAACGAATGTCCAGATGAACCCATAGAGTCACTGTTGCAATGTTTCTATGGGCCCTTTCTGCACTTGCTCTTATTCTGGATTATATCCCAGAATGAAGACGTGCCAGCTACATGCTGTTGCAGATTACAGCAGACACTGGGGATAAGTGCACATCCTGGAACTCTGTGCGCACACACACACACACACACACACACACACATTGCACCCTGTTTCTACAAGAGCCATTTGTGTGATGTAGTCCTCAGTCACAGTTAGGGAAACTGTACATTGAAGTGAAAACCTGAGCGCTGGGTCTCTGGTAAGATCAGCAAACTGTTCCTTTTTTGGTCTTCATTTCCTCCCGTCTGCCGTCAGTTCTTATCTGGAGAAATGAAGAAATGTTTTTCAGAAAGGCGAACCTGTCAAAAACCACTGGATAGCTCTAGACAGCTTAGCTTGGAGGCGTTCCTTTGTATCTTGCCATAGCGGGGTTTCTGGCTACTCATTCTCCTCATTACGACGCTGATTATGAGAACTAATTGCGTGTTCATCTCAAGCCCATGTCACTGCTGAGATGCCTCAGAGCCAAACGCTCATGCCCTCGATATGCACATGCATTTAAACAAATCCACAAGCATTGAATATTGGATCAATATTGAAAAGGACACTTTTAAAGGGCTTGAATTGTGAAATAAGGGGAAGCACGTTTCTCCTGGTTTCAGCGCACCGAGGAAGGTCGGGCCTGCTAAGGTGGATGTACAAACCAATCATGTTCATCATTTGTGCTAACTGTAAGCTGCATCTCTCAAAGGAAGAGGACAGGAAAATCCCCATAGCAACCCTTACATCACAAGACAAAATACAACCTGGAATACGATTTCTCTACATGAAGCAATTCAGACAAAGAGTCCAGATGATTAAGTGATAAGAGCTCTGCAAATACAAATGTGGCTTGAAAGCAAATATTGATTACAAAAATGAATAGTGCTCCGATAGAAATCTTTGCTATATAATGTATTTTTTTTTTCTTGAAGCAGCAAATATAAAACGTTTCTCTAGAACCCAATGTTTTCATTTTCAAATCGGTGGCCCTACAAGTCTTCAGCTGAAAATTTAGGCAAACTGAGCCAGTGCAATAGATTATTTGTATTTGGATGATCTGTGGTGGCAGCTGGTTGCACAGAAAGCGGGGCAGATGCTAAATGGCTGTTTCCCTTTGATCACCATAAAGCACAGCAAAACAGGTGTAGGGATCTGCACTAATGCTTGCGCCCTGCTCCACCACTGTACATTGGGTGTGCTGGATAAGTGTGTCATCCACATGAACCTGCCATGAACTCATGGACCTGCCGTGCTACTGTGCCGGCATAAGCACTCTTTATAATGTTTGAATAGCAAAGCGTTAGGCAGAGCTCTCTCAGTAGCCCTGCCACCTCTGCCACACCATTGCTACTCAAGGAGGCTTTCCGGTCTCCTGAATGGGCCTGTCACTGTGTTTGAAGACATCATAGCCAGTGAACAAAAGTTCCCTGGCCGCATTGTGCTCCTTCTAATATGTGGCAGAAAAATGCTATGCTCGTAGTGGTTCTTGCTTTTGATAAGTAGGCCCAGTTTCCCAGTCTATTGAGACCAAAAGTCTAATAATGAAAGCTTTACAGGGATGGCACAATAGGTCAAAAGTTTGGCACTGTGGCTAAGCACATGACATATTGGGTGACTCCACACTTCCCTTCTCGTCTGCTGGTTGGGAAAGGAGTGCAATCACCTAACCTTAACACTTGTGAAAGCTAACCACTTACAGCCCACACCCCAGGTGATTGGTCGCTCACCTGTGACTGATCCCAGAGCTGGTTCTCTTCAGGGCGCCACCATTTTGAGTGCGGCACCCTCCACGACTGTGTGTGCATCACTGCTGTCACCGTGATGCTGCTGACACTCTGCACAGTCACATTCACATCAGGAGGGCAACAGAGCTGCCAGCGTGCTTGAGCGGCAGCTCTGTTGACTTCCTCATCTAGCTGAAGAGCGAATGCTGGCCGGCTGGACACAATCAGGTAAGTTGGGGTATGGGCTGGGAAAGGTGTGGAGCACCCAGTCAAGAATTAGGCAACATCTGGGAAGGAAGGGGGCACCTGGAGGCTGTAACAGCATCTTTTAGGTGCACCTGCTTTTCTGAGATGTTGCCTAATTCTTAACTATAGGCTGAAGTGCAAAAAGGCCAATTATCTCATATGCTAATGGATTCAGAAAGCCAAAGGATGCAATTTGACATGCCTGCATCTAAACTTTGGGCTCCATTCCTGAGGTTCATGGCTGTTCTGAGTTACTCTAATTAAAACATATCCTTTGATTACAAAGTACATAGAAGCATATAGTCAGTAGAACTCCTGCCAGATTGGCTCAGATAAAACATTTGAGATTGCCTGTCTTGCTTTGGGCCAATTCCTCCTTGGGCAAGGATGCAAACCTATGGTGAGACCTATCTAAGGCTGGGGACCCTACAGATGTGCTGCATAGAAAATGGAGGTTTTTTAAAGAGACAATTTTTCCTGTATTTATATTTAAATATGTTTTGCTGATTTTGCATCGTATATTGACACGTTGGCTTTGTGTCTTGTGTGTTTTGCCTGTATATTGCATTATTTATTAATTTATTTCTTGGAACAATGAGAACTGTGTAGAGAGATGATACTGAAATGAAGGGAATGAAACTTATGGAAAAAACTTCAGAAGAAGGAGGAAAACATTTACTAAAAAACAAGTGTTTATATCCCAAAGCTTATCCTCTCTTCCATTTTATTCCATCCTCCCTTAAGAATCGCTAACAAATACAGACAGATGGTTTAGCTACTAGGACTAAATTTTGGTCCTAAGCCCAGCAAATGATAAATCAAAAGGAAAAGGAAGGAGGATCATTTGGGTCCACAGCGTAGGTGTCAAAACCAGCAAGGCCTAAGAAACACTTTGCCCTTTATGTGTTTCCATGGAGTGATTGTTCAAAATTCTTTGAAAATAGCTCATTGCTGAAGGTTTCTTCTGAACAGCCCTTCAAGTGCTGTTGTCTGCCAAAATTTCCAGACGAAAGAAAGGAGAAATCTACCGTGGGGAAGGCTTTACATCTTTGATATGTGATTAGCTTTGTAAATTTGGTTTCTTGTGAATCTGTGTTCCAATTACGATTCTGCTTTCCTGAAAACTGTGCAACACCCATACAAATGCAGCCAAGAGAGTCGTTTAAGTAAGGGCCTTTCTGTACTTATCTCTGTTTCAGAATATGAGGGCCTTCTCCCACTTGGCCTTCTCTGGAAAAATGTCCCAGGTTCCACACTTCAGGACACCCAAACCATTCAAAACTTACCTGGCACTTAACTACATGCTGGCCAAGTGCGACCTGTCTCCAATAAGGAGGTGAGCATGGCAGCAATGGTGCCAACATGCATGGGCACTGCTATTGTAATGGAGACTGGGCAACCTAGCATGCAACTGTACCTGGGCAGCCTGGTAACATGCTCCATTTGAACCTCTTCTACATAGAAAATGTGCAAATGGGAGTGTGCAGATGCATCCTAGGCAGGGGCTAGGATGCACATCTGTGCTCCACATCTGTCTGGCACAGGACACTCTGGCACATGTGGAGCTGCTTCTAGTATAGAAGTGTTGCTGTGCAATGTGTATTCTTTGCATGGGAGCATACCTGGAGTGTCCCTTTTTAAATTTTCATTTTTAAATTTTTCCTTCCTTCCTTCCTTCCTTCCTTCCTTCCTTCCTTCCTTCCTTCCTTCCTTCCTTCCTTCCTTCCTTCCTTCAGCGAGCTAATCCTCCTCCTTCTCCTTCCCCAGTGCAAAAAGGGCCTGAGTCCTTATAGCCCTCTTCAGGCTCTTATCTGTGCAAATGTTATTACAGAACAGAGAGGCCCCATCTATGTTGGTAACCTTTATTATCTGCATTACACAGGATGTGATCCACATCAAGAGGCATTTCATCTGGATCACCAGTAGACCCACTTGGGCCAATCTGGATCATAGAAGCATGCAGAGGGGCTCATTTTGGATGGTGCACCATTTGCTGCCAAAAACAATCCTCCAGTGGTTTTGATGCTAAGAAGTTCAATTCCTAGCCCTTCAGAACCTTCAGAGACTAGCCCTGAACTTCTGCTGAACTCCTGGGCCAGTGCAGGGGCTGATGTGGACAAGCACTGTTATGTATACGGTGCTGTTCCAGCCTGTGCTTTGCTGTGTTCCAGACCAGAGTCCTACTCACACTTGAGCCTCTGGATGGAAGTGCAACAGCTTTGGGACAGAGCATGCACTCTGTGGGCCTGGTGGTTCCATTCAGAACCGTCCTGTCCCATCCCAAGGCTGCCCTATTTCTGTCCAGGGTGTGGAGCACAAAATCGTGGTCCACACCCAGCCCAAGCCATCCCCAGCCATCCCAGGGCTTTCCAGCTGGGATAGCATTTGCACTCTCCCTGCTGGACACCTCTGGAGCCCGACCCTGGGCTACCGCCATTGGGCCACTATTGGCCCACCAGCTGGCAGCCCCTTTCAGGGGTGGGGGCAAAACCGGGCCAGGACAGTCCCAGTGTTCTGCTGGCTGCCACTACCCTGATCAGGCTGGCAGCAGCCAGCAGGGACCTCCCTGGTGCCCACCCCCACCAAGGTGTGTGCACCTCCCTCCAGATGCCCATGACTCACTTCCCTTATCAGACCTCTGGTCCGATGAGACTGGTTGGGTGGCTGCTCTCTGTGCAGGCACATGCGATAGCAGACTGTCAGCAGAACACCGGGACAGCCCTAGCCCAGTCTCCCCACCCCTGAAAGGGACTGCCCAATGGCGGTAGCTGGGGCGGGGCGACCAACCTCCACTGCAGTCTTTTTAGGCTGGTACATCCAGGGGATGGCTTGGCCATTTGCACCTTGGCCAGTAAGGGACGCATTGTACCAGCCTTAGTGTAATTCAGCTATTAGGATACGAAAAGGCCTCAGGTTTTCCTCTGTTCCAGACTAGTGGGCCTTGCTGGTCCAGACCCACTGGCCCAGAACAAAGCAAGCTCAGAAAGGCCCTAAATCAAAAGTAGTAAAGCTGTGGCAGCCCAATGGCCACATACTGCTGAACTGTTCCCTGTTTACCTGACCACTCAGCATAAGTGTTCATAATGATGGAATGGGAAGAAAGCACATTCACATTACCACCCAAGATGTAGACTTACCAGTTTGCATTCTTTGGGTCAACTAATAAGCCCTTGTTTTCTCAAATATAGAAAATGGCCAACTTTCAGAGCCATTTCCTGTAATTGAGAAAACATTCCTGTCTGGAACTGGCTTTGTTTGTATATCTGAGAATGGTGTGTGTTTGTATAAACACAATACAGTTTCTACTGTAGTGGCGGCATGGTTTTTTTGCAAGTGCTCCAGCCCTGATGGATCAGAAACATCTGTCGTAGGCTCCTGTCTAAGACTGATACCTCAGATATGCAAGTCTGAAAGCTAACATCCCTATGGATCATCTTCAAATATACATATCACAGAACTTATAGTCACATCCTCAAAGAATATCTGGAGGGTTAGGTGGCTTTGCTGAGTAAGATTGATACAACAAGATTGGCTGCTGTGAGTAGGAAGGGATGGCAAGATTTTCTTTTGGGAACTTCATTTATCCTAGGTTTCAAGGCAAATCCTATTTATTCCAGCAGTCTTGCATGCTCCATCCAACGTCACTCAGGGACCTTCCTAGCTTTCCAATGAAGCTTTTTGATGAGACTTGTGTGTGCCTCACAGATTTCTATATAGAAAGAGGAATGTCTTGATCCTTTTTATTGTATTGATTTCTGAGGCATGCATTGACTACCATGTTCACCTCTATTTCAGGTTAATATAAAATGGGGTCATCAAAGTGGTGCTTTTCTCAATTGCCACCTGAGGCATGACATCTATAAGACTCTAAATCATGACATGTAAATGAATGAATAATAAATGTGTTGGAGAAGGTCTATAGAAGTTTCTATGGAAGTGGTGAGGGTCTTCATGATTCATAAAGCAGATGTGGGTGACAGAGATATGATACATCATACAGAAATGAAATTTGAAAAATGCAGGATAACAATTGTGTGTGAACCATAATTTGTTTTAGATAGTAGCCAATGTCAATTATATGTAATTTAGAAACTTCTATAAAATATATTATGGTAATCCTACAAAATTACTGAATCAGGGGGCAAACAACTAATAGACTTCTCACAACATTTGTATTTATTTATTTTGTGTGAGAAGATTCTGACTCATGATTGGGCAATACATACCCACAGCAAAGTAGCTAATACATACATGTATTTTTTTTTCATAATTATAACCTATACTATAGAATTTATATTGGTCATTCTTTAGTGAAAATTTACTTTGAAATAAAAAAAGGCTTGTGGAGCTGGAACTCACATAGCCTTTCACTCCCATGTGTGCCTTGGATTTCTTGCTGCTAAATCACTCGAAAGCCTTGAATTTGAAAAAAAAGAAATAAAATACCCTCTTGTCAACCATATTTCAAGATTTATATATGCTGTAGAAGTACCTTAACAATATTCCCTAAGCATTTTCACATGGGTATGGAATATGAGCAGTTATTTACATTTTCTTTAGCACTTCCTCTCCTCTGATTTCTGGATCAAGCAGCCCTTTTTTAAAGTAACAATGCAATCATTCTGTAAAAGAGACAGATTTCATTTTTCACCAAAGAAATATACACAATCTCTAAAATGATCTCCTGAAGTCTGTGTGTGTCCTGGACTGGCAGACTGGTCCAAAAGACCCCCTGGAACTCCTTATTGGCACTATGAAAAGGCTTACCTGAGAGGCCATGCCTCCCAGGAGACACCTCTATCCACAGAGGATAAGTAGCTAAAGTGAGCTACTGTGCAAAAATGGCACTGTGGATCACTCGAAGCATGGACCATTTGCAAACAGCCCACATGGCTTCTCAGCTGGTATACTGGACCAGTAGCATGTGGGTGGATGGGACCCAACTGGCTCGTCTGCTGTACCATCAGAGAGGGCCCAGGGCATTTCCCCAAAGGCCTAGAAGTGGTGCTGGATATGTACCAGTTCTGGGCACCTGGCTAAAACAGTTAGCTGAAGGATCATCCAAAGCTGTGCCAGAATGGGCTGCCACAGAGAACTCACCAGTGGTAATATAGGCCTAACCCAATGTGGGATAGCGCACCAAAAAAAGAATAAATGAGATTAACATCTATTAGTATACAGTGCTTCCTTGTGCCAGACAAACAGGTGTGGAATATGCAAGTAATATCTATGTCTAACAGGGAAAACAAAAATGCATGTAGTACCAAAAGATTTTACTTAATATTTCTACAAATGTTTCTATATCTCAAAATCTGTTTAAATGTGCTGCACCCATGAGAGTAAAGACAAAATTAAGATGGAAATATACCTTTATTATTAAAATGCAAATTCAACATATTTAAAATATTTTATATCGAAATTACATCATGCTCTCAAAAAATGTATTTTTTCTCAGATATTTTCTCTCTCCCACTTTGGAGCTTCTTCCCATTCTTCCTCAGTATCTTTGCAAGGGATTTGGCAATTTTGACAATTTCTGCATGATGTGCCCCGGACACCACTCCTGGTTAATCAAGTGCTGCATGGTATGCTGGGAGCCACCTGGAACTCTGCAGCAAAGCATACCTTTGGATCCAGGGAATTTTCGCTCCCTTGCTACAAAGTTCCACGTTGGGGCGAAGTTGAGCAGCATGCCTTGAAATTGCCCTAGGAGTGGGCTATTTCTAGTCTGGCAAAATGTTAGCAGTCTCCATAGCACTGTGTGGCTCACTCCTGATGCCACCATCATCCTGGATGGTAGAGGCAGGAATGGAACTCAGCTTGGGAAGGCAAGGCAGATCTCCTTAAAGGGGTTTCCCACTGGAGTGCTCTCCTGAATGTGGCTTTTGTGCTCAGGAGAGAGGCCCACACAGCCAGTGTGTTTTGCGGGAGACTGCCCTTCTTGGAAGGCAACCTAGTGCATATCCTTTGGTGTGGTGTACATCTGGAGTGGCTCAAAAGACTGTGTGAATATTACAATTCACTTCCAGTTTTCATTAACAATACAAGCAGCCGTGGTTAATCTTGACAAATGCTAGATAAAACAAATCAAAGTCCAACCACAGCTAACCAGAAACTCAGGTTGCTATAGCAAATCATACTACAACCGAAACACAGACAAAAGGTACCTCCAGATATGCATGGTTGCTTTGCTGCCCATGAGCAGCTCCTTCAAGCCCAAAGCAGTGGTGAAGCATTTAGCTACGTAAAAAGATGCTGATTTAAATGTAGAATGCTCTGATGCTACTGTGGGTGAGGGAGCGTCCTGTCTGGTGGATGGGAAGCCACTGCGAAAGGGATGCCAAAGCTTCTGATCCTCCCATCTGGTGGGACTGGGAGCCGCTACGGTTTCCCATCACAGCAAGGGGCATGTCTGGAGGCACCCCATGTTAACTCAGCCTGGGTTCAGACATAATAAAAGGGGTATCTCAGAGACAGTAGTTTGTGGCCCTTGTGTTCCCAGCCCTTCCTTAATCCACCTTTTCTAGCACAGAATGTTCATGTGAGGGGAAAACTGGTGTGTGAACAATCCCACCTCAGAACCTTCTATAAGCCACTCCAGAGATGCTTTTTTGGGGGGGAGTCTGATCAAAGCCTTAAAATGGAGAAAAAATGTAGATTTTTTTTATAGTTTTTCTGGAGAAGGAAACTAGAGGACCAGTGTCCAGTGCTTGCGAAGGCTCAGCCTTACAATATGGAAGTACTTTTCTATGTAGATAGCCACCGCAATTCAAAATCTAGCCCATTAAACAGAAGAATACCTGAGACTTCAGTAAGTTTGCTTTCTGCACGATGTTGTACCTTAACAGTTACATGGAATAAATGCATGTGATGTCACAGAGCATTTCTTTGGCAAGTCACATTTGAAAAGAAAGTTAGCAGGTTCTTCCCAGAAGATACCAGAGCTGATCTTCAGATTATTCTTCCAATGAGATATCTGTTGTTTGAGATGTCAAGAAGGACTCCCAGGTAGCAAGGCACTTAAAATAAAGAAGAAAATTTTAGTTTCCAAATGGTGATCATGATGCTAATTAAATTTTAAAAAGACTCTTAACATTCAGACTTAATTCAAATATGGTCCTCCTTTTGCAAAAAGGCAAAAGCAATTTTTGCTCTTTTAGAAGGTTGTGGTGAGCAGTACCAAGGCGAAGGGCAGCAAGGAGCAAATAAGTTTGGCAAAAATCCCCTTAACTTCCCCTTGCTGAAGTATTTGCTTGATCAAAAGCATTCCAGAAACAGAAAGGGACAACTTCATTCAACATCCAAAAAATGGTAGGCTATGACATCTTCAGAAAGCATTTTACTATTCCCTGGACTGTGGGGCTATTCACATTTCCATGTGCTTCCCGGTCAGACCCATCAACACTCCATTGCCACCACCTCCCTGGAGCGACCCAGCTGTGGATTGCTAAAAAGCAGTCCACAGCTTGACTGGGAGAGTCTAGTTGTCTCCTAGGCACCAGCATCCACACCCTCTTCCAGTGAAGCATTATTTTTCAGTTAACTATGTATACCAACTCAGAACTTAGGGAAGCCATGGCCCAGTCCTTCTGAAATTCGGGCATCATTTTCAAGGCTAGTGATTGAAACGGCAGCAGCAGTTACAACTAGGCACTCTTCATTACTGTGAGCTTACGCAAAATGTGCAAAACCTATAATACTATGAGTTAGTATATATAATGAAATAATGATCATGTGCCAAATCTTACATAATTTGCCACATTTCCAACTTTAGCTTTTAAAAGCAAAGAAGAAGTGTCACATAGTAGCAGTGGGGTAGAACTGGCAAAGGGAATGGGTGGGACTGAAAATGGGAATCTTTTTGGTGACTTTTGCTCACACGTCCTGGTGCTGCTGAGACTGCAGAATGTCAATAATTAATTGGAGCAACCAGAGCACTTTGCTTCCACTGGCTCAGTCGGTATCTGGGCCTGTACTGAACCTGTTTGCACTTGATCGTATTCTGGAATATAACTCAGGATAGGAACCTGTTGTCTGCATGCTAATGATTCTGGTAGGTCTCATTTGGGGTTTGCTGTAGGGATGTGGACAAATATTTTTTTGGCATTTGATTTGAAATGAATCAAATGTTCAAAAGTCTATATTTATTTATTTGTTTGTTTGTTTGTTTGTATTTCTATCCCACCCTATACCCAAAGGTCTCAGGGCGGGTTACAATATTATATTAATCTTAGACAGGTCCCTGCCCTCAGGCTTACAATCTAAAGAACATATCGCATTTGAATGTGGTAAAATTAAATACAAGGCTATTCGTATGTATTCATACGACCATTTGATACGTATCTGATACGAACAGATACATATCTGATGCAAAGAGATACATATCTGATGCAAAGAGATACATATCTGATATGAAGAGATACGTATCTGAAATGAATAGATACATATCTCATACATTTTCCCAGCTTAATGAATGTCTGAACTATTTGTACAAATGTCCAGAAACATTTGTATTCATTTGAATGTTAGCATACAAATATTAACATTCGATTTGAGTTTGAATGTCCGAATTCAGCCGAATTTTGAATGTTATGAATA
>MTQE01001134.1:27531709-27567206 GCA_014337955.1 Aspidoscelis marmoratus | reverse complement strand
CAGTCAAAGATCCAGATCTTCAAGATCCAGATCTTCAAGATCCAGATCTTCAAGATCCAGACCTTTGAGATGGGGCCCTCCTGGAGATCCAGATCTTGAAGATGCCTGAAGACCCCATTGTGGACACCTTTAATCAGATCCACACAAAATCCAGATTTAAGGGGCTGAAGGACACATTAAATCCAGATTTCCCCTGCCCTCATGGGGACAGGGCCTTGCAGATGGGGCCCCCAATGGGGTCCTGGTGAAGACAGGGCTTTCCTGGTTGGTATCAATCAGGTACTAATCGGGTTCCTAATGAGGTCTTGGAAGGGTTCTGAGCCCTAGGTGGAAAAAGGCCCAAAGGCCCAGTGTAAAAAGGACCTCTGAATTGCTTTGGCAGAACTTTCTGCACTGTGCTGGTTCTGGTTGCATGCCACATATAAGGGACTAAATAGGATTGCTTTGATAACAGGTCTGAGGGACGCGCCATCATTTCAGTGCTGTTTTATTGGCATTTCAACAGGCCCCTCCAAATAAAGCCTGATTTTATATCTTCCTACCTACCTACCTATCATCTACCTACCTATCATCTATCTATATAAATGTAGCTACCAACAGTAACACAGAAGATCACAAGGTGCATCAATACCATGGTTTATTCTAAAACAAAACATTATTTTATTTTGAAGATTAATTCATAGGTACACTGTGAAGAAATACTTCAGAGTGACAGTATTAATCTGGTTTAAGGAGAATAAGATCTGTTCTAACATGTTAAATAGGTCTTGACAAACTGACTACAAAAAGCCTTAGGACAAAAGTACCTAAAAAAGGATGCGAACAACTCTAAGGTGACATCTTTCCCCCAGTCTTAACAGGAAAGAAGTGATATTTTTAGAAATACATGTTGCCCTTCATGAGGAGGTGATAATATATTTATTAAGTTCTGTTCCCATGAAAAATCAGCCAGGAAGAACACCTTAACCCTTCATATACCTGCATAGATCTATAGCAGCCCATGCCTGAAATAAAGGACACAAATATGCAAACACTTAGGGCCTTTTCACACTTACCTTGAGTAGACCTGACCAAATAGACTAGACCCCACTAGAATGGATAGCTCTGGCTCTGGAACAGGACACTTTGAGGTCTGCCAGGAGGCTGGACCATGCCATCATTTTAGACCTTGTGGTTCAGTCTACACTATGTCCATACAGACAACCAGTTTGAGATTTACCAGGAGACGAGCCCAAGAAAATAGGGATATGCACATTTCAGTTCATACTGAATTGAAAGCAATAAAATTAATATTCGTTTGAATAGATCCCCTTCGAATGTAGTAGGATTCAAACTCGATATGAATGTTCAATACAAATCCACATACAAATCTCATCCCACACGACTCTGTCATGAAGCTTTGTAAGATGTATTGAAACATTCAATTCAAATTCAAATATCCAAATTTGACCAAATTCATACAGATTTTGAATGTTACAAATATTCATGCACATCCCTGCAAGACACCATTTAGGCTTCCTGGTTTGGTCTGTACTATGTCCTGTGCAGGCGGAGCATACTAGCAGGGGATGAGGTTTGTCTGCACCAGTATGTGGGAGGGAGTCTCCTAGTACATTCTGTGGGCCAGTATACTGACCACTGTGGAATCTCTCTTCAGTACAATATATAACTAAAAGCATGTACAGTGTTTAGGCCAACAAACTATAAGCCTTTTCGCCCTTCAGCCCATAGTGAATAATTAGGCAACATCTGGAGAAGAGCATCTGCACCCAGAGGAGGCTGTTACAGCCCCCAGACCTCCCCTGCCTTCCCAGAAATTGCCTAATTATCTACTAGGTGTGGAGCATGAAATCGTGCTCTACATCCTTACCAACCTTCCCCAATTAATTACCTGAAGCGTCTAGCGGGTGACCATTTTCTCTTCTGCTGGACAAGGAGGTCAACAGAGCTGCTGCACAAGCTCACTAGCAGCTCTACTGCCCTCCCGATGTGAATGTACACCCTGAAGAGGACTCGCCCCAGAACTGATTACAGGTCAGTGACCAAATGTGTGGGACATGGGGTGTAAGTGACTAGCACTCACAAATGCGAGCGCTAATTAAGGTTAGGTGACTGCGCTCCTTTCCTGTCCATGGGTCAGGAAGCGAAGTGCAAAATCATCCCATGACTGAAGAAATAACTCATTCATATCCCAATGTATATCCAGAATTCATAAAGTCACAACTTCCCATCAAAAATAGGGGCAAATCTCTCTTCTCCCTCCCTCCCTCTCTCTCTCTCTCTCTCTCAGCTGGAGGTTGCTTATCGTGCACCAGCAAATTTAGAGGTCCGTGTTCCAGCTGTCATCATGCTCCCTGCCAAAGGATAAAATGGGTCAACTGGACTGTGGTGTCCTTGGCCCACCTGTTCTGGAAGCCAGCAAGAGAAGAAGCCCTAAACCAGATTTGACCACAGCATGCCTAATCAGTGTGCAAGGTCAGCTGGCCCCTGGCTCTGGAATAAAAGCAATACCCATGCAGGGAAGCTGCTCACCGTCTTCCCCTTGCCCCATGGCTTTCCATATATGGTGGGCTCCCATGTAGTAAAGAATAAAGATGGGCAAACCTCCTGATGTCTCTCACAGTTTGGCTCAGAAACCTCTGGAATTCTAAGGATTCCTTGTAGAGAAAAAAATGAGAGAACTATCACAATTTTCCTAAAATGTGCCCCTATGCCTTTTTTTGGACCTCAGTGACCTCGTCTAACAGTGTATCCAGCTGTGAGAGGTTCTGTAAGCAACCTGTGGAGGTTAGTAAGGAAGAAAGAACTACTCACTGGCTGAGGTTTTGTTCTGACTTGGTGGTGGGATCTTCCTTTAATGTGAACAGATTTTTTTGGGATGACAACATTTACCTTTAGTGCAATCACCTAATCCATATTATAGTATAATAAAGTTCCTTTATCGGTTTATGGAATTTGGTGCCAGAAGAGGTGGTGACAGCTACCAGTCTAGATGCCTTTAAGGTAGGGTTAGACAAATTTATGGACGACAGATGTATCAATGGCTACTAGAATGAATGCCTAGGTGCATCTTTCAGGCTGGGGGCGGGGGGACCGGGGTGCTTCTAAGGCCATTTGCTGGGATTCTAGAGCAGGAATAGGTTTGTCCTTGTATCTGCTCGAGATGCCCATGAGCATTTGGTGGGCCACTGTGTGCGACAGGATGCTGGACTAGATGGGCTGTGGCCTGATCCAGCAAGGCTTCTCTTATGTTATGTTCCTTTACGTATCTAACACAAAGACCCTTCCTGCACTCATCTCTCCATAGTCTGAACCAGTGGGTCTGGACCAGCCAAGCCCTCTGGCACCTATCCAGTAACCACAGCTCTTCTGACTTTCTAGCTGCTTGGGTCTGTATTAGTGGTTACGGAACAGACTTGGATTTGAACACAGATCATTCTGTCACTTTTGAGATTACACCCCAGTACTGTCTTGTAGGGGGTGGGCTCGAATGCAATTTTTGGCATTCGATTTGAATAGAATATCTGAAGATTCGAATCAATTCGCATGCTTAAAATACCAAATGCATTCACATTTGATTTGATTTGAATACATTTGTATCTACTTGTACAAATATTTGATCTGTATTTGAAGGCACGAATGTTGACAACATTCGTATGTGTCCATATGCATCCTGTTTTTATCCTGTATGCATCCCATTTTCATCCAGTACATCTCCACACAAATGCGTATGCATATGAGTAAGATGTGTACGGATACGTATGTAATACGTAAGTATCCGTACACATATGAATGTCCGAATAATTCATACGAATGATTCAAAACATCCAAAGTTCATTTGAATGTTAAAAAACAAATGTATAGACATTCAGTTTGAATACAAATGTCCAAATTCGAACAAATTTGATCAAATTTAGAATGTTTTGAATATTCTTACACATCGCTACAAGTCTCAGTCTTTCTCTAACTAAAGAGAGCTATACTTTGGTTCATAGAATATTTCAAGTTCCTGTGGAATATTGTTCTTTACAGCATCAGAATTTCCTTTCTCCACCAGACATATCCACAGGTAAGGTTCCTTTTGAATTTGGCCCAGCTGCTCCACTCTTTCTGGAGCTACTTTTACTTGCCCTCTTCCCTTCCCCCGTAACTTACTAGACACTTTGGGACCCGTGGGGGTCATCTTCCTTTAATACTGTCCATGGGGAGTTTTTTTGGGCAAGGACACCAGGGTGGTTTGCTATTTCCTCCTCCAGGGAGAAGGAACTCTCAACTGTGATCTGTCAGTTTTGGGTGGTCCTGCGTGGCACAGCTCATTGCTTCACTGAGCTAAGCAAGTCCTGCCGCCATGACAGGCCAGGGATCCGTGAATAGAGCTCTTTTCATTAGCACAGTGTAACTGTTCCACACTGCATGTTTCTACTTTTGTTTCTTCCTGGTGATTATTACAGAGCAACAACAACCGTCCTCGTCTCATACTTGTGCATTCACGCGCATGATAGTATATGATTGTAAGAGGACAGGGAGCGGTGCCCTTTCCTCCTTATTAACTGAGAGAACTGATGACCCTCTGCAATCTGCTTTGCCATTAGGAGAATGAATGGACAGTTTTAACCACAGCATGTAGCTTAAAAACTTCTCCTGTGGTTCTTTCAGACTGCCAAACTGAGCCTCAGAGGAATGGAATGTTGCACGGAATTCTGCAGCTTCGCAAAATATGAGCATGGATGGACATGGAAGGAATGCCACAAAAACAACGTGCAAAAAAATAATACTTAAATGCAAAGGTTTAGGTTTGGGTTGCAATTTTTTTTTCTTATCTTGTAAGGAAGCAAAAATTGCTCCAAGGCTGATCTGTGAATGGCCCAGTGACTTTTAAAGCACAACGTTTGTTTGACTAGCTTTGGGGCATGGATCTGCCACAAAATTTGAAAATCATGGGAAGGAAGGAAGGAAGGAAGGAAGGAAGGAAGGAAGGAAGGAAGGAAGGAAGGAAGGAAGGAAGGAAGGAAAGAGAGACTGGGAAAAAGAAAGAAAGATGAAATGTCAAGGAACAGTTTATCTTCTGACAGGCAATGTTTTGATCTTGATTTAGAAGAGCAGACTGTCAATGCCCCCATAGACTAATTAAGCAGCCTGATTATCGAGATAGCAGTCTTACTAATTATTTGCTGCTAAAATCACTTTAATTATGTCATATGGAGGTCAGTGGGGGAAAAACATGGTAAAAAACAAATTATCTATCAGATAATATTGTAAGATACTTTAAAAAAAAAGTGTCTCAAAAGATATTTCCTTGTATTCATTTGTTCAAAAGCTCTGATTGCTTCATTCAAACCATATGTACATGTATGGGCATATGTTACCGCAGATAAAGAGGAAGGGAAGAGAAAGAGGGATATATACTCAAGCGCTGCTTAGATCTGCCAGCTCATTTGGCCATCAGATGATTTGGGCACACTCTAATCACCTCCTTGCTACCCTGGAAGCACCAGCGCATCAGCGATATCTTGCGAAATCACGAAAGCTTTGCAGGTTTGCTTCTGACAAAAAAACTCAATAAGGGCAACAAGATGTCACGGGGGTATTTTTAAAGGTCGACAGCCATGGCATTTCACAAGAATGACAACCACTTAAGACATTTATTCAGTAATGGCTAATGAACTGTACATGGATTTGCCACTCAGCTTTGACATCCTCTTGAGTTTTTAATTTTAGCTCTGGGTGACTCAGCACTGACTGGTATACCAAGTGCACAAGAAGCCTTCCTTTGGCACACTGGTGCAGTATAGTGTGTGCCGAAGGGAGGTTCCTAAGCAAGCTTGCTGGTCCAATATACTGGCCTGGGTGGAATCGGTCTTTAATTTTGTATGTTTTAACCTTGAAGTGCTGAGTGCTAAGAAGTGAAAAGGCAAGACAGGAATACGAACAAATCATTAAGTAAGTCCAAAGCGCAAAAATAAATCACTCTTTGCTCTGATGTGGGAAAGCATCTCTCTGGGTTAGATCAAAAAGCAATTTCTGGTGCACAATCCCAAGCGCAGAACTTCTGGCATATTCCCAGTTGCATGGAGCTACCATGTTTATTGCACAGGAGACGGGCAAAACAGATGTGGTCAAGTAGCAATCGAAGCCTCACTTTTCCCATCTTGCCTAGCTGTGCCAAATATTGAGTCATCTTATTCTGTTTTGCTGGTTATCATGGATTTACTGTTAGGTATAAGATTTTTATTTTTCATCCCTTTTCTTATTATAGCACTCAGACTAAAACACATATCAAGCCATAGTTCAGCATGATGCCTGAGAACAGAAAACACTATGACGAGCCTTTGCTTCTGCTTTGGCTGGAAACAGTTTGTCATGTTATCTGGAGGTACATATTGTAGTTAACGAAGTGGTCATCTCAAACAAAACATGTGTTATGAAGCTGCATAACTATAGTTATCCACAATTCTAGAGCAGGCTGCCACAGTAAACCATGGTTAGAAAAAAGTAAGAGCTTCCAAAATATATTTTGCCCAGAGGGAATAAGGAAAGGGAAGATGGAGGTATGAAAGGTTAAGACTCATTCAGTTGACAGTGTTCACACTTAAATTTTAATCCAGCTTCCGTCCACTTGCAGACTGAAAGGACTGTTTTCTGTCAGCATTATGTATTTCAAAAAATCCATATTGGGTTAGATTTGGTGGAAAGAAAATGACCTAGTCCATATTCAGAAATGATCCTCCATAATTACTGTAGAATTGCCATTTAATTGCCAGATGTGTTTATCTATCTTATGTAGTTTGAAAATTTTGAAGCAATATAATGCAGTAAAGCTATTGGGCAGGGGGTGGGTGGTGGGTGGGAAGAACGATCGTAGTGAAAGATTCCATTATTCTGATAACACTCTAGAGTTTGGACTACATCTGTGAGACCTGTTGACAATATGAGTGAAAATTCAAAATGATTTTTGAACTTATGGAAATCCGTGGCTCCACATTATTGGTGCTCCATGTAGTCAATATAGAGAAGGAAGGGTCACGTGGATGGGAGATTCTCAACACAATAGGGCAATTGCCATACTTTGCAGGGTTGAAATGTGCTGTTTTACTCTTGTGTGGGAACAATATCAAAAGATCACATAAGTGCATAATTCCAGAATAACAGAATACAGTGAAATAATGATGTGCAGTCCTGGAGGTAGCCCTAGTCACTTTGCTGATGCATCCTCTCATACTGCAGATGGACTGAAGCTGGATTAAACCTTAAGTGTGAACACAGTCATGGCTTTTCCTTGTTTATATGCTTCATGCTAAATCACAGTTTCATTTTAACTGTTATCTTACCCAACACTACTAAGCAACAGGCAGATATGAAGATGTTTAACACATTAAACTATTTCTGGAATAGAGAGAAAGGATAGAAACAGCTTTATCTGCTTCATTTCTGTCTCCAGACTTGGTGTTTAAGATATGGTAACAAGATCAATAAAAACAGATGACAACTTTAGCTTTGAAGCTGTGTTTTGCCTTCTACCTCAGCTACGCTATCTGCTTTATCAATTAAAATGTGCTCCAGTGATTAATCAGCTAAATCCCTCAAAGATTAATCTGTTGATCATTTCTGGCAGACTTTTTCAGGGTAGGTAATACTTTCCTATGCTATATGAAAATCCATGCTGCTTTCTTGAAATGAGAAAAAAATGTAGACATGATTCTCTTGTGAGGTTAAACAAGACTGCCCTCTGTTGATAGTGAACTCTGTCTGAAGCACGTTGTATACATGGTGACTAATACAGGCTGGATCCAGATGCCACTTACTTACTCCAGAATATCCAAATATAGCAGAATATCCAATGTCAGTAACTTATTCTAGAATATCAGGCACATACCAGAAAGTCAAACAGAACTTGAGCTTTTAAATACATCCTTCTTTGCTTCTTTCAAGACTATGGAATATCTCTTTTACTAGAACACTGCAGAAGATAAAAGTCTACTTAAAGTTTATTTTTAAGTGCACGTTTTTACCTGTTCATAATAGTGGATATTATTTTCTGCCACACCAGTAAATGCTGACTTCATATCAAGAGACATGCCTTGTTTCCATCTCTCCCAGTCAGCCTGTAGAGCATTGTTTGCATATTCTACTTTGTCTTCAAGTTTTCCAATCTCTTCAGATAGCTAGATCAAAGAGGGAGAAAGCAACTACAGTAAGAAAAAACAACCAAAGGTGGAGGTGAGGAATCATGATGAAGAATCCAGTGAAGGGGACTTTAATAACATTAGAACAAGGTGTTTACGAATTTCTAGAATGTAGATAAGATTCTTTTTTCCTTTTTTTCTCCCCTATATACATTCTGGCTGTTTCTGCACCTATCTTCTCTGGATTGCTCCAGCAAGATTTGGGCCCTTTCTGCCCTTGGCCTTATTCTGGAATATATCTTGGGATAGCAGTCTGCTGGCCACAAGCTAATGCAGACCACGGCAGGCCTCATTTGGGGCCTTCCATATTCTGCGCTAGCATGCAGATAGCAGGTCCCTATTCTGGGATATATTCCATAATAAGACTAAGTGCAGAAAGGCTCCGGGTTGAGTTGGAGCACTCTAGCAGTTGAAGGAGCCATCTGTAGTGGAACAAGGTCGTCCACATTTAGAAGATTGTCCTGGCACAGCCTCCATGCCAACCCTGAAGCTTACATGATCCCCACAGCCAGCCACTGCATTCTTTTGGTCTTGGAGCCCTGGGGGACCCATTTCAGTGACACAATTTATGCCAAAACTGGTCCCGCTAAACCAGAATACAGAAGTGTGTGCTGAGTTCACACATTTCCTCACTTCAGTACTGCAACTGCTGGACTGTCAGTGGAACTTTTAAAACAAGTGCACTGGTATACCAGGCTAGGAAGCCATTTTGGGCTGCCTAGTTCAGTATAGGCTCCATCCAATGTGGAGACAGCATACTGCCTCTCTGTTCTGCACTAGCATGTGTAAGAAAAGGGCCAGAATAGTCTGCAGTTTGCACCGTACCAGATAACTAGTGGCTTGTCCACGAGTCAAACATGACTCGGTCGTACCCAACAGCAAAAACAACCAGTATTGCTATTTGGAGTATTTATTTGTTTAGTTAATCCGGAGATGATAGATCTAGGAGGAAACTATCTCAAAGGGCTGTCATGCAGAAAATGATTTTTGTTGCTCTGAAGAGCTTATTTTATGTTGCTTCTAGTGACATGGCAAGGATAAAAGGAGAAGCAGATTTCAGTCCTTTCTACACTGGCCCTCCATCTGGATTATAACCCAGAATAGGGGCCTGTTATCTGCATGCTAGCACAGACTATAGCAGGCATGTAAAAGTATTATTTCGGTATGATGTTTGCAAAAATATTTTTGAGCCGCTCTCTTCTATTTGTTAAACAACACCATTGACCCCTCAGGAATTAACTGATGCCCCATTTAAAGACTGTGCACTTCTAGCTGGTTCTCCACGCTAATGACATGTTTGTGATTTCATCTCCCTGGCACAAATACTCGTCACATCACATTCACACACATGCCACTCAATGTCAACATAATTTCTAGATATCCATTTTCAAAGACATGCTCAACTAGGCAGTTGTACACAATCCACTAAAACTCAGGAAAGGGCTAGCTATGTGAGAAAAGAGGGAAATTGGAAAACAGAGCCAGATTCTATACCCTGCATAGCAGAGGTGCAAAGCATGTCTGTGGTACAGAAGCTTCTCCCAGAACCAAAAAAGGCAATACAGAAAGTCCCCTGAGATGCAATGACCACATGATCTCAGACCTGCAGTCAGCCGCCAAGGTAGGAAACCAACTCTGAGGATAGGTTTCACCCTTGTTTCCACCACCATCATCTGAAGAGCTAGCAGGGGACAACTAACCTTGCCTGTTTTCTGCCTTTCTTCCATGAGCATTTTTTGTGTGGTGCTAAACTGCACTGGGTGGAACTTTCAATCGGTGGCTTCAAAGTCTGCAAGGCTAGGGGGTGCCAGCTGCATATATGGCTTGCCGCCTGGCCTAGCAGAAGGGTCCTAGTGAGGTGAAGTGGAAGAATGCTTTAGGCATCCAAACTTGCAGACACTCAAAGCATTTGAAACTTAGTTGGCACTTTACCTGTACTAGCAGCAGGACTACTATAGCCCTGAATGCTGTATCTGCACCTCTTCCAGGTGGAAGAGGTGGAGGGGGATCAGTTGACAGGCAGCACAGGTGCAATTCTGTACTGCATTGCTGATGCTCTGCAGTTCACACTTCGTAAAGTGTGAACTGCTCCACATCTATATGTTCAAGGGGAACTCCTGCACGCATGGAGCTGTTTCTAGTAAAAAGAAAAATGGTTCTACATCGTGCAGATGCCCCTTGCAAGAATCTTCCTCCTACCTTTACTAATAACACAAGTGTGAAAGAATAGGGATGTGCACAAATATTTGTAACATTCAAAATTTGTACAAATTTGCACGAATTTGGACACTGAAATCGAATGAAACTTCTATGGGATTTATATAGGATTCGTATGCATTTGTATGGGATTTGTATGGGACTTAACATTCGTATTGAATTCTAGTCCCACTACATTCAAAGGGGATCTATTTGAACGAATACAAATGTTCTTGCATTCAATTCAAAAACATTCATGCACATGCCTATTAAAGAGGTCTGGTTCTCAAATGTTTGAAAGAAGCATTGTCTTGTGCTAGAGTGGCAGAGCTATTGAGCTATGAATTAGGATCATCTCATCTCAAAGTGCATAGAGTCAAAGGAAGTCCATGGTATGTAAGTTGAATGACTAAGAACATAAGAAGTGTCCCAGTAGATTGTTAAACAACACCCATGGCCCATCTAGTGCAGCAGTCTGCCCAGGGAAGCCCACCAGCAGGACCTGGGCACACAAGATTCCCCTGGTTGCAGTCTCCTGGAAGCTGATCTTTGGATCTTTTGTATTGTCTCTTATTGCCACCAAGGCAGCTTTGACTGTCTACATTTTATCTTGGTGGAACACTGGGTATAAACACTTCAAAACTAGAAATTAAAGGCATAATGCTCTACAAAATGAACCATTTCCCTTAAATTTCAGACAAATTACACATCCAGACTCCAGAAAGCAACGATGGCCCAATTTCCTAGCTGTGAAAAGCTCCCTTTGAAATCTTCTTTAATTTGCATCCAGACAATAGTTCTTAAAAATACAATGGATGTACCAGTTTCAATGTGGGTATTTTGATCTTTCTGGCAAGGGAAAATGAAATGGTGAAGCTCCATTACTATACTAAATACTGATGTATATGGGTGGCTCTTTGTTGAAGCCCAAGGCAAGTCACTAGCTTAATGCCTGACAGATAATCACTTGGGATCCTGATGGTTTAACCTACACCCTGGACAATTCTGAATGGAGCTCCAGAATAAATGGTCACAGCAACAACAAAGATTAAGCCTGGGTCCAGACAGGGTCTACAATGTAAAATTATCCAAGGGCTATTGTTGGGATTGCTGCACTTACTGTATCTGTGGCAATCACAATGTAGTTCTGGTAAAAAGGGGTGGAATCCTGTATTATCACTATTTGGGAAAAATCAGCTCTCACCACAGGTTTTCCCTGAATAGCAATACGGGCTTACCTGTCTGGACACTCGCTCCCATGATCTTTGGCCTAGAAATGGCCACTGAGCATACACAGGCGCATGTGCAGAAGCAAAAGCAAGTTGAAAATGTCCATTGTGCAAGTATGGACACTTCCATGAGCCAATTTGGTCTAGTGGTTAGGGAGCCGGACTCTTATCTGGGAATACTGGGTTTGATTCCTCCCTCCCCCATGAAGCCAGCTGGGTGACCTTTGGCTAGTTACAACTCTCTTCTGAGATCTCATAGCCCCACCTACCTCACAGGGCATTCTGTTCTGGGGAGAAGAATAGAAAGCTTTGTCAGCTGCTTTGAGTCGTCTTAAATGGGTGAGAAAAGCAGGGTAGAAAAGCCAACTCTTCTTCTTCTTCTTCTTCTTCTTCTTCTTCTTCTTCTTCTTCTTCTTCTACTTCTTCTACTTCTTCTTCTTCTTCTTCTTCCACACTTCTGAATCTTTTGCACCATCAAAATGCCCAGCTGTACACATGCTGTTGCAGGGGCAAAGTGTCCAGACAGGCTAGGGCCTGAGCTTGCCTGCATTTTCCTCTTGCAGTTTGGAAGCAAGCTAAGTGTGGTTCCTCTACCACCATTTCGGGTGAGTGGAATAGTAAGATGTATATGCATCCAAAGAGAGGTTGAATACTAATCCTTGTTACAGCAGAGTATAATATGCTCTGAGCATTTATGGTGAAGATCATCATATACCAATCACATTATGACTAATGGATTCCCTACATTACAGGCTTTGAAGCTTTGATAGCCATAGCAAGCAGTCTGGAACTGCATACAGTCTCTCAAATACCTTTTACTCCAGCACTTTTTCTGTTAATAGTAAACAGTGTAAAGATAGGTGAAAAGCAAAGCAAACAGAAAATTCTGTTATACATGGCATTTTGTACTTTGTGACAGTATTTTGGTTTCTGGTGGCTTTGAGTTCTTTTTGCAGGTGGGTTTCCATACACAGATTGTTTTTTCATAACCATAGGCCTGGTTTAATTTCATTAAAATAATGCTAAATGCATTCTGTGGCATGAGCATACAGACAACAGGCCCCTATTCTGGGATATATTCCAGAATAAGACCAAGGGCAGAAAGGCACTTTAACTGTGATCAGACGCCTCTGGTTTAGAAAACACTCTGAGGCGAGCTTGTTCACACATCAGTCTGTCCCTCACCCACTCATAAACAGTGGATTAGAGAAGGGAAACATGAGGGTCACACACTGTCTCTTTGTTATTTCTGAACAAAGCCTCAGACCTTCTACAAAGCAGTGTCCTTAAGTTTTAGTAAGCCATTACTTACTTTCAGGAAGCCCTGTTTAAATACTCTGACATAAGGGCTTAGTAACAACCTTTAATTTGGAACAGTTTTTGCACTTACCAGACCATCAGTTCCTGCCTTTTTATTTTGTACAGCATCAACTTTGGAATCCAGCTCTGCTTGAATGTGATCTCTTCGTTTCAAAACTGCCTAGGTTATGAAAAAGTGTACATGAGTATATTTATGGTAATAGTTTGAACATATAATTTCAACGGAGAATATTTTAATATATATTTGTATTAGAATTCAGGAAAAAATGGATATATAAGCAGTTAAGAACATCTTCAATTGATGCATAAATAAGAAGTTCACCTCCTGGGAGGATGCCCATTAGCTTCACCTTGATTTAAAAGGACACTAGACACAGGCTTTATCCAGACAAGGTCAAAACCTTGTAATTATTTTATAATTGTGCCTGATTTGCTAGACGTGAACATGGTGCTCCTTATACAGTCCTGAAATATAAACCCAATTTACTAAGGTATCTTTATGCTCGTAAAATTAACTATTGTGGTGCAGTATCCTGTTATTCTATCATTGCAGCTCTGGGTGGATTGCCGCATGATAGGCACAATAAGGGCTGCGTCCAGACACATTTATACTGCACAGTGCAATGCACAGTCCTGATCGAGGTGTCACATACGACAATCGATGGATCATCCTGGGATCACATTATTTATTTATTTATTATTTATTTGTTTGTACTTCTATCCCACCCTATACCCGAAGGTCTCAGGGTGGATTACAATATTACATTAATCTTAGACAGGTCCCTGCCCTCAGGCTTACAATCTAAAGAGACAAGAAACAAAAGGAAAATGGTGTGGGAGGGAACAGGGAACAGCAAAAAGCAAGCATTTGAGGTCTTCAAATCAAATTCTTCAGTTCATTTCTTATTGCTGGAATTTTCTTATTCTCTTTACTTTGAATTTTCTCTTCATTGATGACGAACTGGAAGATGGTAGAGATGGTCAGCTGGCATCTACTCAGCCCCACCTTGCTCGGCCTCAGGACCAGACGTTTCCTCAACTGGTGGATCCGCTGCCGTAGTCTCTTTGCCATCTTGTGATGGGAGCAGTTTGAGGAAGGAAGGGCACTTCTGGGAGCAAGATGGCAGAGCCCAGCCTGCTGCCTCTTCTCCACTCCTCTCAGGCAAGATGGTTCTCAGCCTTGTGATTGGGACTGTGATTGGGACCTTAATGCTGGATCAAGGATACTCACTGCACAATATAAACAAAATCCGAAGTTTCCCTCCAGTGAAGGGAGAACACTGAGAACAGCAAGATAAGGGCGGGAAGGGTGCCACTTATTTGACAGGCTGCCTCAACCCGTGTGATGGCGCACGCCAACTCAGCTCTTGCAGCTCTGATGGGGAAGCGACGAAGGTGCCTTTTGAGTCAGGAAAGCCGGTCGTTGCTGCGCAGTACGGTATATTCTGGCGTATAAGACTACTTTTTAACCCAGGAAAATCATCTCAAAAGTCGTGGGTCGTCTTATACACCGGGTGTTGTCTTCTTATACAGTGAGTATATCCCAAACTCTATATTTTAAATGCAAAAGTTGGGGTCGTCTTATACGTGCAGTCGTCTTATACGCCAGAATATACAGGTAACTATACTGTGCTTTTACATTTAACTGTGGATTTATTCTGTTAGTCTGGAGGTAGCCAAAGATTCAGCATGAGTCCAGAAGAATTTCACATTGTATTACTGGGAGGGTTAGGGAGATGGAGAAATAAAATCTCACTACTGTAACATCACTCCAGTGCTATGGAAATACTAAAACCCAGAGTATTGATCTAACACATAGACAATATGTGGTAGTTCTGGATGTCCTTTAAACTGGAAAAGCAGTAAATTGTGGAATAAGTAAGTGATGTCTGAAGGCAACCACACTCTGGCCCTGTCAATTGCCCAGTACTCAACGTTTATTTTTTAAAAAAACTGCAGAGCCTGTGATTTAGGAAGAGCAGTCACCAAAGTGCACCTGGGAAAACGTTACAGGGTTAGCAGGCCAGAAATACACAATTTATATTAAAAAGGGGGACTCTGTACATTTTCCCAATCACAAATACACAAACCCTGTGAATTTTAAACTCATAGACTTCAAGGGACTCCATTTCCTTCCTCTGTAGATCAGTTTAATTCCCATCACTGCTCCCCTCTTACAGATTCATATTTAAAAATTCTATGTACATTCTGATGAGCGTATATGGAGATCACAGTAGCAATTGACTCATCCACTGAAGTCCTTGCTTTTAAGGTAAACTGTACAATGCAACTATAGCAACGTATTATGAAATAGTCTCGAAGTATCATATAGAATGCCTCCTTTCAGGTAGGGTTATCTTATTATTAGGATCACAGGAAGGTGTGTTCTGGTAGCTCTTTACCCCTGGTTGCTGAAGGGATGGTGATTCTAGAAAGAGCTTTCTCCTTGGTTGGCCCTCTGAGATGGCCATGTGCCAATCTTACATGCAGGTTCACTGCTTGGTTAACATAATACTATTTCATGAAGGTCTTTACTGCCTAAAATCCATACTTCATTTTGTTTTGCCTTTTTAGAGACAGAAAGATCCCATGCCCTTTTATTTTTATTTTCCTCAAAGAGGCCATTTAATTATTTTCCCATTATGAACATTCCAATCAACAACACAGAGATCAGTTTAGGATCTATTCAGTTCCTTACCTGGTGATTTTTACCTACACAAAATTTTAACCTGCACAAAATTAAGCTTTTTTTCTTGTAAAGGCTCCCCCTTGTGGACACTCTCAATATTTATCAAGAATGGAAAGCAAGGCTGATACCTTTCATTGAAATCAAGGTGGTGTGGCTGCTCTCCTGTGTTTTTTCTGCAACTTCATAATTATGCACAAACGGTTCTAAATAACTGGACTCTCCTATAGGATTTCTATATTATTCTCAAGTTCCCAGGGCACTGTGGAACGGAACCACAAGGTGCTATGCACATCTGCATTGTAAACACATTACTGCAAGAAAGCTTTCATTTAGCAGTGCTGTGGTAAAGTCATCTGATGATTAGTAGTCTGGAAACCATGTCCTACGAGGAAAGTTTGAAGGATCTAGGAATGTTTAGCCTACAGAAGAGAAGACTGAGAAGAGATAGGAGCATGGTCTTCAAGTATCTGAAGGCCTGTCACAGTGCAGAGGGATCATCCCTATTCTCACTTGCACAAGATGGAAGGACTAGAAATAACAGTATGAAACTTCAAGGCAGTCAATACAGATTAGAGATTAGGAGAAACTTCCTGACAGTTAGGGCGATCAGTCAATGGAATAGGTTGCCACGGGAGGTAGTGAGCTCTCCTTCACTGGAGGTCTTCAAGCAGAGGCTGGACCTACATCGGTCTGGGATAGTTTAGGAAATCCTGCACTGAACAGGGAATTGGACTTGATGACCCTAGAGGTTTCTTCCAACTCCATGATTCTATGCCTGTTAATACATGTGTAAATCAAATCCGTTCTGGTATATTCAGTACAGTGGTACCTCGACATACAAGTGCCCTGACATACAAGTGTTTTGAGATACAAGCCGCCGAGCGAGTGATATTTTGCTTTGAGATGAGAGCAAGATTTGAGATTATGTAAATACAGTACAGTACATAACAAAAACAACTGAGGTGGTGTTTTGGGAGCTGGAATGGATTAATGGGAAAATTGCTTTGAGATACGAGCGATTTGACATAAGAGCAAGGTTATGGAACAAATTAAACTCGTATGTCAAGGTACCACTGTACTTCCATAACAAGAATCAATTGCTACTGCTAGCTGTGAATAGCTTAAACCTAAACTTCCATACAATGGGTTCCCATCAAACAGGACGCCACCTTCTTCCTAGAGACCAGCAGTCATTCAAATGGGAAGCCTACTGGTTCTAGCAGGGGTGTAATGATAGATGGAGATGCAGACCAGCTGATAATCCCAAATCCAATGGATAGTTGCCAATCTCCCAGCAGCTGGGATTCAGCTTTAGCTTTTGAAAGGGACATTCAGTGTCTACTCTTTGCTTCGGAGACTGCTACCTGGGATAGTCAAAATGTCTTTCAGAAATGTGTTGCCTCCAGCCTCTCTGAAGCCAGGTGGTAATTCCATCTTTGAGTTTATTATGCAGCAAAAGCACCAAAGTAAGGTGAGTTTCCATTACTACCTGGGAGTCTGATTAAACCACCTTTTACCATACAATGGAAATGTGGTTCCTTTCTTCCTTCCTCCTTCCTTCTCTTCCTTCCTTCCTTCCTTCCTTCTACTTATTTGCCCATCCATCCTTCCCTCCCGCACTTGGAATCTGAATTTCAAATGTTGGAGTGTATGGAACCCTGGCATTCACTTGCCTGGCATTCTTGGACATTTTGCACTGAAAATGGAGCAGCCAGGTGAAAGGAAGATTTTAAACTGACACCCCACTTTTTCAACCCAGGAATCCCAATTTACAATCTATCCCTGGCTACTTGTGCAGGTAGCTGAAGAAAGAGGCATCCTCTGAGGCAAGCTTTGTACTCCTAGGCACACAGGAGTTCCAATTTTCATTCATGGAAGTTTCATACAAAACCAAAGAGGACATCCCAGATGCCATACAGACAAGATAATGGCTGGCATAAGGTCATCCAAGATGGGGCTGGGCATTTACTGTGAGATATGGATCTTCCTGCCTAACTTTGTAAAACTGGATTTCCCACACTGAGGCTACTGCTTTCAAAGGATTGGATATGGCAGTGACATTTGGACTCTTCTAGTAACCCCATGCTGATCCTCAACCTGGAATCTTGGGCTCCGTACACTGGGCAGGGAACCTGGGTTCTGCATGCAGATCATTCTGGCCAATCAGCGGTGCAGTTGAAAGAAATGGTGTTGGAGGCAGAGCTATGTTAAAACTGGATATATGTGCCATCTAATCTATCTTACCGTTAATATTTCACCGTATAACAAATATTCGTGTAAAACAGGAAACAGACTTCCAGAAAGAGCTGCCATGCGTTTCTCCATCGCTTTGCAGCAATTTTCAATGCAGTCGGCCGTCCCTTTTAGTGTCTCTGCTAGGTCTTCCTCGGATGCTGACCAAAGCGTATAGATTGAGCTTAATTCCTTCATTTCATGAAAATAATCTTTTTTAAAAAATAAGGGAAGAGGGAAGAAGGACCTTAGGCATTTGCATTTAAATCATCTTCTAAAAACAACTAAGGATGCATCCAGACATTGCTATATTTAAATAATCCAGAATAAAGCATGGATATTCCAGAATATCCATCCTTAATTCCAGAGTATCAAAATATATAATAATAAGTAATAGATATCTCGACGCAGCATAATATATGAAATAAGGAATTAAAAATGTGCCCCAAAATGAATGAGTTCGCTGAAACAAGATTTCCACAGTTTATCAGAAGAAACAATGGCCCTTCTTCACTGGCCCTTATTCTGGATTACATTGTGGAACAGGGAACTGGTAGCTTTCATGTTGGTGCAGACTGTGGTAAGCCCTGAATGGGACCTGATATAGTCTGCAGTAGCATGTGGATGGCAGGTCCCTATTTTGAGACATAATCCAGAATAAGGGCCAGTGCAGAGGGCCAATGCCTCAGACAGTAGCACCAAAATGCTAAGAATTATATTCATTAGGTTGAATTAGACAAGGAATTTTTGATGTCAAGGAAAGTGAATATGTTGCTTTGCTTCCTCCCACAAGGAAACCAGCCTACAAGTTGAAGCAGTTGGCCGTTCTTCCATTTATGCTTGAACTGGAGTGCTGAAACTTATAAGCAACACAAAGAAGGCCCTTCATAGAGCGGCATCTATTACAGTGGTATTGAAACAACCAGCATGAGAAGGTGGCACATGCAGTGGCAGGTGGAGCTCAATTAAGGCTCCATCTCCACATGGAGTTCAAGGTACCCTGGAGGGGCATCAAAACCCTCAGTGCAAACACTTGAGAAGGGCAGCCCCAGGGACAAGAGTGGGGCTATTAAGCTCTTCTCTAAGGCTGCAAGACAAGCCCCATCCAGCAGAGGGCTCAGTGCAGTGAACACATGCCCTAACTGACAGAACAAAAAGGATTAAGTCTTGGCACTTGGATTTTTCATTTCCTCCTTTTTACTTTGTGCCGCATTATTAACAGTATAATCCATTAGGATCTGTAGATGGCAGCACAGAATTCAAAGAAGACCAACATTTACAGTTACAGTTTGCCCTTGGAGGGAGGGAGGGAGGGAGGGAGGGAGGGAGGGAGGGAAGGAAGGAAGGAAGGAAGGAAGGAAGGAAGGAAGGAAGGAAGGAAGGAAGGAAGGAAGGAAGGAAGGAAGGAATTATTGCCCAATTTTTAATTCCAACCCTTCCTGCACTAGGCCTGTATCAGAATGTCTTTCAAACCACAGTCCAGTCTTCTGCACTTATTGCAGAATATGATAAGGACCCCTCAACCTGCACCATCCACAAGTAGACAGGGATATAGCACCAAAATAGCACCAAATCCTGGTCCTGCTGTGGAAAATGAAACACCGCCAGGGTATAACAGGGTAAAGCACTTGACTTTTTAAATCCCAACTGCACTTTTAAAATCTGGATTTAGGACAAGTGTGCAATCCAGCTGTCCCTATTTGCCTGAGGTTAACATAGGCTGAATTTGAATACTGCCATTCCCACTCAAACCACACAAATCCCCAGCACAGAGGATAAGGATATTTTAATCACCACTGCTTGTGCAAAACCTGTAAGCCTCCCCTGCTCAGAATGAGCAAAACAACAGACACAGGGCTAAGCATTCACTCTCCCTTTCAAATCGGAAGCTCCCTCCTTCCATTCACATTAGCGGGAAGGCAGCAGTTTTACACTGAAGCAGCAGAGCGAAAGAACAGAGATTGCCAGCGATCTCTCCCTTTCCAATCAGAGAGGCTGTGATCTATAGCTACAAAGTTGCTTTTAATGTATCTCTCATAGTTATAGTGGCATTCAGGGAAAATCCAAGCCTTTTTTTTTATCTCTGGTTAGCTAGCATTGTGAGCATAGCAAGGGGATGGGGGAAGAAGAAGAATGAGTGTTGGCTTTTCTATCCTGCTTTTCTCACCCATTTAGGGGGACTTAAAGCAGCTGACAAAACTTCCTGTTCTTCTCCCCACAACAGAACACCCTGTGAGGTAGGTGGGACTGTGGAAACTCAGAAGAGAGCTGTGACTAGCCCACGGCCATCCAGCTGGCTTCATGGGGGAGGGCAGAATCAAACCCAGATAACAGCCTGGCTCCCTAACCACTAGACCAACTGGGACACTTTCCCATATTTGAAATCCCACCCATCTGTGTCAGACATTGGCCAGAAGCATATGGGGGAGGGCAGTCCAAAAGCCTGATGAGATAGTCTGGTAGCGCTCAGCATTTCCAAAGCAGGAAAAAAAATGGACTGGGCTTCTAAACTGGACCAAGAACAGTTTTCTTGAAGACTTTTTTTCTGCACATTTTAGCAAGATAGTCTTCAAAGTCCAGGAATAAAAAAATAAATGGGATCAGACGTTCATGAAAACAGACTGAATTCACATTTAAACTTGTACTAGTGTCCTTATTCTGGATTATAAAGGGAAGGCAAACAACACAATCCCCATGGGCCAGAATCCTATGGGGGACCCAGTTTGGCAGCCCTCCAGGAAGTGTCATCAGAAGTGGGCGTGCCATCGAAACAGACAATTCCAGCACCTGTGTTTTCTTCCTGGCCTTCAAAGTCTCCACAACAGGTACAAGGGCTAGGCATGGCCTTCAAAGCTAGCAGCAGGACTGGAATGTGACAGGCTGTCTGAATGTGAACAGCCATTGAAGTGGGCTACGGCTAGCCCACTCCAGTGTGGTCTGTGCTCACCAGACACCACGGCATAGGCCAGAACAGGCCATGTTATGTGTAAAAGGCCATATTTATTTATTTAGCGTATGGCAAATTCACATTGTAATATTTTAATAAAATAGCTAAATAAAATATAAGAACAGGAAAAGTCAGGAAAAATCATGTAGTAAAATCACATGACAATTTATTATTCAGGCCTCCTGGGTTAATAAATAGCTAATCCTTATTATCCAAGCTAGTCCTGTCATGGACATTCTCAGGCTGAAAGGAAAGAAGAAACTGGCAGTCCGTCGGGAATTGATTAGAAAACAAACCATACTATATAGTAATTGTCTCTGGCGCTGTTTTTTCACCAACCTTTTTCCTCCTTGTAAATTCGGTGGGAGATTCGGTTCAACAAACTGACTTTCTGACTAAATACGTCAACATAGTTAATAATTTCTGTAAATGCTTCAGGGCGGTTTTTCACTGTTCCTCCTCTCATTGAGGATGCCACTGCTTTGACAGTTTGCCCCATTCTGCTGAATAAACCAGGGCCAGGTTTTTTATGAGATGAACGTTCCTAAAAGCGAAGACAAGAAATCTAGGATTGAAAAGTGTGATGGTTCTAGTCCCATAGAATGTCTTAAAAATATAGGAGTGACACCCTAGATTCATGATGGAGTTTGCATTCTGATTTTGAACAGACTGTAGATGAAATGCAAGACAGCTTCCATGCATTCCTGCTTATCATACATAGGCTGTCTCCAGATCAGGTGTAAGACCCAAGATTATCTTGGGGCTGTGTTTGGGTTGCTGCACATGTCTGTGGCAATTCCAACATAGCTTCTGGAACTTGGAGTGATATCCCACAATATTGTTATGGGGGGAAAATCAACTCCCAATCTGTGTTTGCTATAAAGTGAAAGGATCTACACTGTCTGGGCAACAGCTCCTTCAATCTGCCATTTTGGAAATGGCTACCATGCATGTGCAGGGCCAAACCCAACACAAAATGGAGCCCATACATGTATGCAGGATGGCAATTGTGCCAGCAACACTGGGGGAACAAGCATCGAAAGCAGACAAGTCCTTTCACTTACCCTGTGTGGTTGCTCAGCCATCTAGACAAATAGCAATTATTACAGAAGTGCTTTTTTCCAGAATATTTCTATATTTCGTAATATTTAGCCACTGTCTGGAGGTAGCCTATGTAGAATTAATAATCCATAGTCTCAGAAAATAAAAATAAGAAGCCACCAATAGAAGCAGAAAACAGTGATTAAAGTTGTTGCTAAGAAGTTTATTTCTTCTCTAGGCTCTGTACTTTATCAGTAAATGTTATTTACATAATAAAAAAGGCCATAGAGCCTATAAGCAGGAATATACCATCCAAAGAGAAGAAGAGAGAAGATATGGGGACATGAGCACCTCTCAGGCTTTTCCATGAAGACAGAAGCAAAAAGCCAATATCATAGTAGCTTATAATTCCTTCCCAAGTACATTCCTGGGTGAAGATATTTTCAGTAAGACTTTAATTAAAGAACTCCCTATAAGTTAGATGGATACCTCTCAGAGTCATATATAACAAATCTGATAATAAGAAAAAATGTGAAAGGATTTTTTTTTTACCCAAGTTTGTGCAGTAAGGAAATTTTTGAAGTCCTCATTAAAAGTTAAAGTGGAATGATCAGCAATCCGATTTAAAAATTTATTAAGCGCTTTCCTTCTTGTCTCAATGAATTCTTCACTGAATCGTTCCACAACTCCTTTCATTATAAATTTTTCAGGCAATGGCTAAGGAATAAATAGAATAAGGAAAAACATAGTTAGGATTCATAACTTCACCTGTAGCTTGATAACACTTCTATAAATAACACTTCTATAAATAATAAACCTCTAAACCACAGGCCAGTTAGCAACTGGGCCTTGTAGTTTGCAATAGTTTAACATCTTGGTAGGTGTATCTGCACTTGCAGAAGACATTTACAGCCTAGAAATGGCCTCAGTCTTCCCAAATGCTAACATATTGCAAACTAGCAATGGTGCATAAAATCGTGCACCACACACAAACTTATCCTAACCTGACTGAAAACTTACCTGTCCTGTCCACACCACAACCATTCACAACATTTTCTGTGCAAGGGGTCATCACCCACCGAATTTACATAGACACCTCAGATGACCCCTAACAGGACTGCATGTACACAGAGCATCATCAGTGCATGTGCAGTTGCGCCAGGTACCACAATCAAAATGTTGGTGCCCTGTCAGGGATCGGACGTGCGTCCAGATGGAGGCAAGTGTTTAGGGGTATGGCAGCTAGGCTACTGGGTACTAGCATTCCCTAGTGTGAATGCTGGTACATGTTAGTCTGTTACGCACTCTTCCAGCCAAATGCAGAAATGCCCCAGGACTCACAGACCTGGCCTTGCACAATTCTACAAAAAGACTGTCAGATCGTTTCAGCACTGCATGGGGTATCTGGTGCCACAGCAGCCTACTCAGGATAACCCATTCCAAGATGAGATGGCTGCTGCTTGCCCACCCTCAGACTTTCCACATCTCAAACAGCCCATTTTCATGCTGTAGCCTGCTCCAAAGCTCTGGCCTATGAGGACAAATGTTCTGGCAGGAGTTGTGGCGACTGCTAGACTGCTCCATTTTCACTTTGCAGTGCAGATGAAGCAGTCTAGCAGGTATCTTGGGCCAGTCTACTGGCACAATGCTGACATGGCCAGTCTCCAGAAGAAGCTGAACTCACAAAAGAAGCCATGTGAGAATGTGATCAGATGTAAAAACACCAGCAACAGAAACCCAGCCCAAAAGCACGTCAGATACATTTTTAACTCATCTTCTCCAGCTTAGAATGTTCGTGAGAACACTCATGCATGATTTCATCTCAAAACCATGTCTAATCAATCTCTGAGCCATCTCAGAGAACATTTTTTATTATGTGTCACCACAGTGTAAGTTTACTTCTAAGTTGGTACACCTAAGCCTGCACCTCCTGAGCATCACTGCCATGCTTAATGTACCCAACTGCAACATATGCTCTAGGAAGAATGTCATGAGTTATATTCCAACATGGATGCCCTGTCCTTCCATCCAGGAAACATCACTGGAGCCTAATTGCCCATCAGGATGACAAGAATTTAGGCTAAATGCCAGGAACTCCTATCAACTATAGTGCTTGATACTATGCAAGGCTTAATGAAAACATCCACAACATCTCACTTAACACACTGGGAGTTAGAAAACTGGATTTGTTCAACTAAATAACCTTCCCCCTGTTACCACGGAAACTACTAATTCAGATTGAGGCAGGTCACAATTACCTCATTGGCAAGGTGTTGATCAGAATGTGGAATAGAAGCATCTGTCTTTTTGACAGTGCTTTAGCATAATATGAGAAAGAAAGAGAATGAAAAGATGATTGTTCAATTGATTTAATTCCTGAATTTCTTTAGTCGGGGGCAGGGGCAGAAGAAGAATGAGTTGGGTCCACCATGATTTTTCCCCGTCTCTGCTTGTAGACGTGGTAGACATTTTGTAAAAGGTAAAAGATTTATATGATCTGAAGAGAAACCAGGGTATAGATGTGACTGAAGTCAATCACTCTTCCTCAGAAACTCAAATGTGCCCCTAGAACCCTGTCTACACAAGTAGAAGCGAGAAAGGTGGATGAGAGAAAGCTTGGGAACACAAGGACCACACACTGTCTCTCTTAGGTGTTTCTGAGGCAACTTTTTTGTTACGTCTGAACACAGCTTTAGGTACTCATGTCATGTCAAGATGGATGGTGGCCACGAGTGACCTACTAGTGTCAACAAATGGATACTTCAGTCGATGGCAAACTAAACACACAATTTTGTTAATGCACATCCCTATGTATGAATAAAGGAAAGCTTCTATTCAGTTTATATGAAAACTCGTCTTTCCAACAATGAGTACCAGTTTCTGAATTCTTCTTGAGTCCCAGCTGTGTTTGTAATTTAAGAAAAGAACAAAACCTACAGGAATGATGATTGTTGGATGTACTTCTTCAAGTCTTCCCTTTAGCCAAAGGAAATCTTGATACCGTCGTCTAACTTCATACTCACAGGAATCAAATTCACCACGAGTTGTCTAAAAGCCATAAAAAACACTAGGTCACATAATGCATGTTTAAGGTATCTTCAGGCATTGATCTCCGTACCCCTGAAATAAAATTCAGGTTTTTTTTGCACTTACCTTTAGTAGAATGGACCAAGTAGGCTAGACCTCAATTGAATGGATGGCTCCTGAAGCGTTTCTGCACCTACCTTCCTAGTGCGTCATGCACTAAGGCTAGTACACTGCAGATACAGGAGGACCATATGCATTTCTGGCTGGGAGGGATGCTCCTCACTGGCCAGAAATGCAAATGGTCCTCTGTACACTGGGCTGTACTGTCGCCATGAAAGCCAGGGTCCCTGACACCTCGCTGGATTGATTGGCCGCCAACAGCTGTGTCACCCAGTTTGTGATGCACTAGCGGGGCAATGGGGCAGGATCCAATCCCGGTGATGTTTGGGGGCGCATACCCCACTGCCTGCTGCTTGCTGCTGCAGCACTGGCGCGTGGTGACCTGCCTGATGGCAACAATCATTTGGTCACATTGCAGAATAGATTAGGACAGGATAGATCAGAACAGGCAACTTGGCAAGTCCAAATGTACATCTAATTTTTAGGAAGTCCTCCTATTAAAAAACAGAATTCAAAACTGAACAGCACTAAATCGAGTAAGAAACTCAGGGTTTTTTTTGCACTTACCTTTAGTAGAATGGACCGAGTAGGCTACATGATCTATGGGGCATGGCCTACTGAATATAGTGCAGAGAACCCAACATAGACCGAGTTGCAATAATCCAGGTGGGAGGTTAACAGATCACTATGGCCAAGCTATCTGTCTCTAATCATGAGACATACCTATCTCCTAGAAGATACATGAAATTTTTGAAATTGATTTAGTTTAGAAACACAATTTACTTTGGTGGTTGGCACATCTGTGTCTATCACACCCTGTAATTTGCACAACTTTGATAACATGCATGGTTTAAATGACTGAATCAGCATTATGTGATATCAGAATGCGAACCTTCGTTACAACTCTGTAGGTGATGAACGTCTCAATGGCAGTGATCTGACTTTCTGGATTGTCCACTGTAATGAAAAGATCCTTTAATTCTGGTTCGTCTTCAAATTTGTACTGGTTTATCATTGAAGAAGGGGAAGTTGGCATCAATGGACTGAAGGAATTTACCTCTGTAAGAGATGCATCCTGTGCAAAAGCAGAAAATGATGATCACTTATGTAACAAGAGGAAAACTTGTTAAAATATACAAACAATTAACCACCATTGGGAAGTCAACCTATAACAAAGAGTTATACCATGTCCCTGAAACACAGCAATATTCCAGATATAAGCAAGCCTACAAAACTAAGAGGAAAATCTCCAAATCCAAATTTACCAGGTAGATCTGGTTCTATTATTCAGCACCATGTGGTGATTTCCATGGGGATCTAATTCTGGATATTAGGAAAGTACACCATGATTCCCAGAATAGTTAATGAAAGGACTAGCCTTTATTTTCTCAAAAAATATGACCCTAGAGTCAAATGTAACTACTTTTTGCTTCTTCTCAAGGAATAGAACCGGTGTGTAGATTGGCTCTGGGTACCATCTGACCAGTGAGGGGGTACAGTATCATTGGCTGTTCTGCCACATTAGAATTATACGTCAGCGACACCTTTCTTAAGTCAACTCAAAGTGATTTGGGTTGTGCATGAACAATATTTCCCTCCTTTGATCTGAGTCGAATTGGCGGGGGGAATATTTGGTTTTGTGCAAAGCCCCCTCACACTCTCTGTTTTGCATGTGAACATCCAAAGGGAAGCCCCATGCCTTCCCTTGCCCCCCACTCATCTTCTGTCACCACATTACCCCATCTCAGAGGCTCAAGCCAGCTCTCCTGGAGACATGTGCGCAACTCTCGTGAGATTCCCTGTGATTCCTGAGTCAGGCGGCCATTTTAGTCACACACGCGGGCCTCTGGGAGTGCTGGCTTGAGCTTCTCTGAGGCAGGGTTTGGGGAAGTGGGGGCAGCAGCAGAAGGTGAGTTGAGGGAGAGGGGGGAGGAAGGTAGAGAGCAACAAATGAGGAGGTGGCCAGACTTCAAGATGAGGGGGATGACCGGGGGGACAGCCATGGAAGATACAAGGTGGGGGTGGGCAGAGGTTCCCCAGACTTTCAGGAGTGCTCCAGAGGGTGTGCAGACAGGGATCCTCTGGTCCACACCTCTGGCGTTCCAGCCATATATTTGATTTGTGCACAAAGGGGGGGGAGGGTCCTACAAAACTAGCTCCCTCCTTAGATCTGCCTGTGAAGTGTTGAAGCAATGCAAATTTGAAGCTGATAAATATATTCAGCACATCCCTAAAAAGATATAAGAACATATAAAAAGCTATAACAATTTTGGAGTGGCTGCAACTCAGTGAAATCACAAACTTCCTGGAAAGCAGTGGGTAGCTGGTTCAATCCCCAGACCGTCTCTGGAAGTAGATAATGGCAACCACTGATGTATCCTGCTAAGAAAACTACACAGAGATGCTCATAGTAGCCAACCAGGAGTTTGTCAAGACTTGGCGGTGACACCAGCAATAACAAATTATTTTAAAAAGAAAAATTAGACTGAACGAATTACAGATTTCACAGAATCTTCTACAATTACAAATTTCTAGTATCTTCTCTCTTAGGTTGTGGTCTCACCTAATGTCCAGCTTCAGAGTGAAAGAAGACATCAGCAAAGTGACCAGCAATTTTATTTCTACATTATCTATGCCAAAGCTGAATTTTCTGAGTTGTTTAACGCTGAAAGAAAACAGCTTGTCACTTTGCTGATGTATTCTCACTCTGAGGCTGCATTCACACCTTAGTTTTAATTCAGCTTCAGTCCACTTTCAGAGTGAGCCAACGGATCAGTAAAAAGGCCAGTTATTATCTATCTACTTTATTTAACCCAGATTTCCTGAGTTAGATAATTTCAAAAGCAAATACCTTGCCACTTTACCAATGCATTATCTCACTCTGAAAGTGGGCTGAAGCTGAATTAAAGCTTAGGTGTGAACGCAGCATGAGAGTGGACTGAAGCTGAGTTAAAGCTTCACAGCCTTAGTGGCAAGAAGGGTAGCAGCAAACTCCCTCCCTCTACACAGCCATAACAGACTGATAGAGCCATTAACTCATTAGAGGAAGATTAAATTAGTGCTTCTTCTCTCAATTTAAACTGTCTTTCCCACACTGTATATAGTGCAGTTTCTCTCTCAGCATCTTCTTTAGATCTTTTGCCAGAACCCAGCTGGCAGATTAGTTTTACCCAGCTTTTATTGCCCAGCTATAGTCAGTTCCACAATGGTGATTTTCTTGCCCGTGAGGCTGTGCGGGTGTGGGGGAGACAAACGCAGTACCCAAGAAACCACAATAGCCTTTATTTTCTCAAAAAATGGCCTTGCATTCTGAGTCGACTATATTGGTTTCCTTGATCCTCCAAAGCTTACACATATCTGCTCTTTGCTTCTTTTCAAGCACCAGAGTCTCATTTTCCACTACATTTTGATAATAGTTTTACGTGGCAGTATTTCATGTACTATTTTTTCCCTACTATGTTATATAAATTGTGGAATTACACAAAAAGGCAACCTTGCTTTCTGAAAAGTTCAGCAGGCTTCTATGGACATCCTTGGTCACACTCCACATTATAACTGGTAAACTTTTTTTACATTTAGCAAACCAATTACCTCCCCAGGATTAGAAATCACTCGCTATGGGCTAAGAAAAGAAGTTGTGGATCAAGAAGTCCTTGGTTCAATTCACATATTTGTATTGTGCTCAAGATTTTAAGCAGATCAACCCAAAACTCTCCCACTAAGAAAAAAGACATTCTGAACCACTCTGTTTTCTTTCCCTCAGCACCCCTTTCCGCCAGAATTCTTGCCCCAATCCTAATTTTGAACATAAAAGATTACAGCTTGATTTTCTATTATGCTAACTGAGAAAACTGGATGATTTCCACGTTGTCGAAATTCTGACCTGAGCCAAGGTGAGAATCCAGAATGGATTTGTGATTCCTAAGTGATTGCTCGCTATCAGTTAAACCCACCTGGATTCACACCTACATTTTAATCCAGTTTCAGTTCACTTTCAGAGTGAGAGAACATATCAACAAAATGTCTAGCCATTTTCTTTCTACTTCATCTAGCCCAAGGGCAGCTTTTCTGTGTTAGATAATGCTGAAAGAAAAAAGCTTGACACTTTGCTTATGTGTCCTCTCACTCTGAAAGTGGACTGAAACTGGATTAAAACTTAGGTGTGAACACAGCCCTGATTTCAATGGGCTCCAGTAAGTGACAGCATATGTTTATTGCATAGAACATTATGGGTGCTTCCATATTTGCTGCCGAAAAACGGATCTAAGAAGATCCGTTTTTCAGCTCGCAGTCCTCCAGAGGATCCGTCCCAAATAGGGATGGATCTGAGGAGGCCCCTCTGCGTCCACACATGTGTGGAGAGGCCAGACTGGGTGGCCAGATTGCCTGGGTGCTGTGTGGAAGGCACAGCACCCATTCAAAAAGTCCACCGGCTTCCCATGCCGCCGACACCGCCCCCGGAGCTGTGGGACTGGAGCAGACAGCTGCCAGTCACCGCATTTCCAACAGGGTGTAGAGCGTGAGGAAGGGGCTTCTGAGGCAGGCTGTCCTACTTCTGCCCCTCCCAACGTGGCGGCCACCCAGACATCCATTCCTTTGCCTGGCCATGTGCAGAAGTGGCCAGGTGAAGGGACGGATTGAAGACCTAATTTTTGAGGTCTTCATTTTAATCCGGTTTTAATCCGGTGGCAAGACCCGTTTTAGAAACAGATCTTGAGCGCCGAAATGCAGAAGCAGCCACCAGGAATGGTCCCGAATGAGGTCTCCAGTGTGGAAGGTAAGTAGGTAAAGGTTTTAAATGAGTCTTAAAAGGGTGGTTAAAATGGTTTCCACAGCCAATGCAGAAACACCCTATACATAGGCTATGTGCAGACTGCTGCAAAAAAGTTTGTTTCAGTGGCAGGGGCCCCATCTCAACAGCAAGAGGTTCATATGGCTGATGCCTCTTGGCTTCCAAAAGTTCAAAAGTGAGGAACTCTGTGAAGATTGAATCTCCAACATCCCCCACCAGGGCTGTTGACACCCAGGGCAGACACCTTTTCCTTTCTGCAAACCCTATGAGCATTCTCTCACAAACTTGTCTAATGTAGCAACATTCCTTTCACTCCTTTTCCTGTTTCTACTCCTGAACATTTCTCCTCAGCATAACATTTCTACTTTGATTTTTGCTGCTCATAATCAGACCATGTTGCCTTTCTGTTCATTTCTCTTAACTAGTTTCCTCTGAACTCTTATTCTTGTTTCCAAGGATTTCCATCAACTTGCTCATCTGGACTGATTTTCTCATCTGTAGATAAGGGGTGGGGAACCTCAATTTCAGAGGCCGAATGCAGACCTCTTGACCTTTCATATCAACACCTTGGGGCTCTCAAAGCAGCACTCTCTCAATTATTTTGCTTTGCTCAATGTGTGCTTATGGACATTTCCACACTTGTGTCCTGGTATAATGTGAGCCCTAGACCCCTTCTGAGCCTCTCCCACTCTGGGCGAGTTCTGACATAGGATATAATCAGTCTAGAAACTGGTATAAGTCTTCAACGTTCCAACAGTTTTTAAGGAATCCACAGTTTATGTGGACGGAAGGTCCTGAAACGTAGAGTATCTGTATTTGGATTTAATGAGCTCTCGGTGTTGTTCTTTATTTTGGAAAATGGGAAGAGCAAGTGGGCTTTTTGAGGAGGGAACCATACTTTTAGGGGTGTTCTCCTCCATTTCCTCTGATCCAATGATAAGCATTGATTTCCTCGGTCATCATCCCCTCTTCTCTGTGCTTTCCACCATTACGCGCTAAGACAATCTAGTACAAAATCACCATTCTAATAAAAAAAGAAAAGGACAGTAGACTGTTTCCTATGCCCCCATGGGTTTCTTGGTGGGAGCATGTCAAGCAGAGTCGATTTGCCAAACTCTAGCCTGATCAACACTATAGATCCCCTCTGCCATCCCTTCCTTTTTGCTGCACTCCCAGCCATTCCGCGCTGCTTTGCTATAGCAATCTAGAGTGAAACCACCATTCCAATTAAAAAGAAAGGGAAAGTGGTCTTTAAAGATGCTGTACTGCCTGGTTAACATGGGGGAAAAGTTGTGTTACAGTGGGTACAAGACAGAGGGGGCGAGAACAAGTGGTGAATGAAAAAGGACTCCATGATCCGATGCAGTGGCAGGTATATATAGAGGGTGGGGTTTGGATTTCCTTCCCAATGAAGTCACGCTATGACATACAGATCAGTGTCAAATTGCTGGCTGCAGCAGGAGAGGGGTTTGGTGAGGGGAAGAGAGAGAGCAGGGGGTTTCTCCTGCGCCGAGCACGGATTAACAAAGAGTGGGAACGAGCAAGTCCATCTTGAGTTCGTGTTCTAAGGCAACAGGTGGGAACAAACTGAAATCATTTTCAGTGCTCATTTGCTTTGGAACCTGGCCTCTCATGCAGAACAGAGAAGCCTCACTCTCTGCTAGCACTCTCCACCCACAATGGAAGAAGAGTACACCAGTCCATACATCTCAAAATGGTGGTCTAGACTGTTTTAAAAAGGTCTACTGCTATCCTACCTACATGTAAACTGGCCCAGGAGGACACATGTCTCCATGGGCCAATTTAGCAGGGGCCATGGAATAAGGAGGTTTTGTCCTGAATTGGCAAATGGTTAAAGGATAGAAGACAGCATTTCCACACTCACCTTTAATTTGGGGTATCAAGGGATCCAGGACTCTCCCTTCCACACTTGGTCTGGTATAAGGGAGGCTCCACCCCGCTTCTATTAGACTCTGCCTGCATTGGATGCAGCGTAGACTGAACTAGACTGAACCCTGTTTGCCCCTATTTCTCTGCCTTGTGGTGGTGGAAATACAAGAGCTGCTTGCTAGGGTTTATCAACAATAAACCTCCAAGAATGGATTTCCCACCTTGGAGGCTAGTTCAGGCTCTACAGGAGATGGCAGTTTGCAGGGGCACTTACCAGCCTAGCTTTAAAAAACTGTGGAATTAGTTAAAAGGCCCTTTTTGCCCTTGTTTGTTATTCTGGAATTATCAGCTCCATAGTACATTTTTTTCCTCAAGGTACTTGCCCATTTTGGTCCAGAAATATTCCAAGGGGTCCCTACTCTGGATTAGCTGTACACCTGTTTGAAGAGGTCTACAACCATCCCAAGCTGTCTTGTTCTGGTCTAGCCTTTGGTACTTCTGCACCTGGTCCAGAACAAGCAAAACACTGAAGCTCCATCTTCAAAGTTTAAGTAAGTGTCAAAGATCATTTTTGATACTCCGACACAGAGGTAGGCCCACTACCTTCAACAACAGTTCTCCCCAACCTTGTCCTTGTGCACAAGACATAATGTATAGGGGATGAGGCCTGGCCCTGGGCTGGTTGCTAGCTAGGGTGGGTGCTGCCTTGGGCAGGGAATCAGTTGTGAGCCAGGTTGGTCTAGTGGTTAGGGAGCCAGATTCTTATCTGGGAATGCTGGGTTTGATTCTGCCCTCCCCCATGAAGCCAGCAGGGCAGCCTTGGGCTAGTCACAGCAATCTTCTGAGCTCTCACAGCCCCACACACATCACAGTGTTCTGTTGTGGGGAGAAGAATAGAAAGCTGTCAGCCACTTTGAGTCCCTTTAAATGGGTGAGAAAAGCCAACTCTTCTTCTTCTTCTTCTTCTTCTTCTTCTTCTTCTTCTTCTTCTTCTTCTTCTTCTTCTTCTTCTTCTTCTTCTTCTTCTTCTTCTTCTTCTTCTTCTTCTTCTTCTTCTCCTTCTCCTTCTCCTTCTCCTTCTCCTTCTCCTTCTCCTTCTCCTTCTCCTTCTCCTTCTCCTTCTCCTTCTTCTTGTGTGAACAGGAACAGCTATGGCTTCAGCTCTGCTGCCAGTGCCAGTCTGGGACGGACGTTGCACCCATCCTTGTAATGCTGTGCTCAGTCCAATATAGGTTGGAGTGGACTAGTTAAACTGCTCCAAGCAAGATGAGTGTGGAAATGGCCAAAGTAACTTTGTAAGTTTATAGCAAAGCAGAAGTTAAGAGCTCATCATTTATTTACAGTCTACACCATTAGTCACCAAGTGATTCTAGTTACTTATCCACTAAAAGGAGAATTTACTGAAGTTGTTCTTGAGTCACAATTCCTAACCTCTGAAAAGCATTTTGGTCTGCGCTTAAATATATATATGAAAATCTCGTCTTTCAAACAACACTAAAAAATGATGGCACGTGGTGATGGCCCATCCCATTATCTTCAAAGACACCATTCAAGGTTTGTACTCCAGGGGCACCATTAGGCCACACAGCCAGGTATTTTCTGAAACCCCATGTACTTCATGTTTATTTTTTGAGTAATAATCTGGATGATTAAACTTGACAGTTTTAAGATGCTCATTTTTCACTGTTTAAGGAGCTGTTTTACTTCCATTGTGCAAGCCGCAAGAAATGATATATGAAGTCAATTTACTTCTAGGTATTCATGCACTAGAAAAATAATGCTCTGGTTAGGCAGCAAACTTTGCAGACAAACACATGAAGGGGGCAAGGGAATTTCCCTCATATTAATATTGATTGTGTAGGAACCCTTATACTAATGTTCGTTTTGGGGAAGGGGAGGCTTTGAAAAAAATATAGAGCTGGAAATCAAAGTAAGTGTTGGGTTCCTTTTCAAGTAAAAGACATAAATCTCTCAGGATGGTTTTCAACACAGTAGCTTGGCTCAGGATCTTGGGAGCTATTGAAGATAAACTGGCAAATGTCCACTAAATTCATTCACAAAGACTTGGAACTGAAAACCAAATTGATCTGGAAGCAAAACAAACAATCTGCATTTAGAATATCACTGTTCACTTAATGCCTGTGGAGCAAGATGAAAGCATTAAAACGAAGGAGCCCACAAGACGATAGCAATTTAATATATGCAACCATCTAAAACTGAGAATAATGGAAGACCATCTTCGCCTCATTCCCTCATACTTCAGCAGGCCAGGACAGACTATGGCCCTTTCTGCACTGGGCTGTATTCTGCATTATGGCTGTTACCACACTTCCGCTGAGGGAAGCATTTCGATTGGAACAGCTCCTACAGTTGCCATTCCCAGCTGGAGTGGTCCCAATGTCCTGGAAAAAGGCTGTCCACTCTTGGATGGTCTGTTCTAGGATAGCCCCAGGCTCCCCGAAAATTCATGCAAACTGCCTCACCCAAATGGGTTCCCTGTTAAACTGGACAGGGAGGCATGCGGTCAAGCCACTCCTGGAACTCATATCTTAGCCTAGATTTTGATTTTGACCACCTAAACCAGGCCACCCTGTGTTCTGTGCAGATGATGCACACTATCTAGGGGTAGCATCTCTCTAGAAAGCAGCCCAGAAGAGAGCTAGGCCCAGTGCTATATCAGACTATCCGTACGTGCAAAAAAGGCCTATATCCTCGAATAGGGACATGAATTCCTCATGCTACGATAGGCCCCATCCAGCATGGAAGATAACCTACCTTGTCATTGTGCAAGGGTTCTGGGTTAGGAAGGGATCAGGGTACAGTAAGGGTACAGGTTACATAATGCACCGGATCAGGGTTTCCCAACCTGTGGGTCGGGACCCACCTCTAGGAAATTTAACCGTATTTGAAATAACTTTTTTGATGCAATTATTTAATTAAGTAATAAAAAAATTGTATTAAAACTTTGTTATTTGAAAAGTCTTTTATTCATATTGGTAACGGTTAAATTTCCTAGAGGTGGGTCCTGAGTTGGTAAACTTATATTAGATGGGTCGTAGCCCAGACAACTTTGGGAACCACTGCACTGGATGATGTTTCATACTTATGCAAATGAACACATCTAATACTGTGTTCTTTGAATAAACTTTGCATAACTTAAATGAAACATTTCAATCCTACTTGCAGTTTGGAGGTTTCTTGTGCTCAAGACACACATTTCATATCACACAGATTCAGAGAGGGCGGGGGTATTGCAAGCTTCTCCAATATAGAGTCCCAAAGTATGACTGGCCTTCAGACGTCAACTCCCATCTATGGTCTCTACTTAAAAATTATGGGCGTTGTTGTCTGCTGTCTGGTACTCTTCATGCAATACTATTAAAATGTCTTGAGAGGGGTTCCCTGAAAACTCAAGCACCTGGGTTTTGCGAGACAAGATGCTGGACTAGATTGGGATCCAGCAGGGCTCTTCTCGGGGCTTGTCCCCATGCACTCCGTTTACTTTGGATTTGAATCGGGTCATTCCCAACATGGATTCTAGTTTGAATTAACCTGTCCCAATGAGATTGAGGAAAGTGCAGGTTCAAGTTAAATGTATCTGTTCCCATGAAACTACAGTAAACCCCTGCATCGGGTAACTGCATCTTTTTCTCTCCACCCCCTCTCCCCTGATAGGAAGCTGGGTTGATGTCACCATACCCTGCAGGTTGCACCTCCACGAACACAACATGCAGCAACGATAAACAACGAAAGTAAGGGGCATTACTAATAGCATGGAAAGGCAGCTCATTGCTTGAAGCCGCCACAGTTTAGCGGAGGTGCACACCTTCG
>MTQE01001134.1:27516045-27531547 GCA_014337955.1 Aspidoscelis marmoratus | reverse complement strand
TTCTGTGCATCGTCTTCTCATGTTGCATCTGGTGCAGGGAAGCCATGGGCATGTAGCCCATTATGGTGAAACAAAATATTACACTTCCATGTTCTGCACTAGAACATGAAAATTCAGGGCGAGTTCCAATTCAAGGAATAAAGTGCTATATACATGGCTATTTACATCAGGATTTACATCAATATGCAAAGTGTGTTAAAAGGAAGCAAAGAAGCATCTGGTAATCAGATTCAACCCCGATTTTGTATCCCCAGTCTTAAACACTTAAAATGCTTCCAAAAATGGATTTGGGAAAGCGTTTTTTTTTTCTCCTCCTCAGCCTTTCCCCATCCCTCTCTCCCCATTGCCCAGGGCACATGGAAGCAGCGGCAACTCAAGCCCCGTTCGCCCGCTCCACCTCCACAGCCACCATCCCCAGCAGGGGTTCCCTCTGAGAAAAGCACCCTGGCTGGCTGGCTCACTCTGCTGCTGCCGCTGCCTGCACACACACACTTAAACACACACACATTTCTCAGTTCCTGCAGCAGCTTCACCCTGAAAAAAGAACTCTGGCTGGCTGGCTAGTTGGCTCTGCTGCCGCCACCTGTACACACAAACTTAAACATACATCTCCCAGTTCCTGCAGCAGCTTCACCCCTTCCCCTTTTTAAAGATCAAGGAAGGAGGGAAACAGCCAGGACTGCCTTTTTCAATGTTAGGCTTGTATGAGTGGGAAAGGAAACATTGTTATCAGGTGTGAAGTGGTTGAATTGTTATAATGAAACAGTCTGTTGTATAGGGGAATACTCTAGTGTTCCCACAGCACTAAGGAAGAAATGTTTTAAATGCAAAAGTGGAAAAAACACCCTGGAAAATTCTGGTGTTTATTTATTCCATTTTTAAACCAAATAATCCTCAAAATACCCCTGAAATGGATTGGGAATGGGGATGAAGAAGATCCAAACCATTTTGAAACCGTTTTACTTGATTTGGGGGTGGGAACGACAAGAATCCAAACTGTTTTGAAACCGTTTTAAAGTGGTAATGGGAACTCGCCTTCAGTGTAATATAATATGGCCACAAAATCAGACTTCAGCTGTTAAGCAATGATGGTAACTTTCATGAGCTCTTCAACACTCCTGGGGCCTATTCGCACTTGGCTTTATTCTGGAATATATCCTGGAATAGGGGCTTGCTGTCCATATGCTAGTGCAGGCTTCAGCAGGCCCCAAGTGATGCCTGCCAGAGTCTGCATTAGCATGTGGACCACAGACCCCTATCCTGAGATATACTCCAGAAAAAGGCCAAGTGAGAACAGGCCCCTGCTTTCTTCACACCCTCGGACTTCTGTTTTGGAACATCCTAGGCCTAGGACCTTCAAGTCTGAAAGTTCTTATTACAGTGTTTACTTCTGCACCCTTCCTCCAAGCCTCCCAAAAACTTTGTACATATTTCTACATTAGCTAATTTATTTTTAAACATTAGGAAGTGTGTAATTCATAAATGATTCATTAATGCCTTTTAGGCTTCCATTCTTCAGTCAAATCTAAGTTGCTGACATTTGGATTTTTCACTCCATAAATTTCTGTCAAACAGCTCTGTGGATGTGGATTTTGGAGAATGAAAAATGTGTGATGCCTCATACAGTGGCCCTGAGAACGTAGTTTTGCTCTGCTTTAGCGTCATAGCATAGCTGAATGGCTGCCATTTTTTAACAGCCCAATTTCCAACCGACATTCTACCGAACCCAGTATATAGATTGATCATGGGAGTAACTATATTCTGAAGCCTTTCTGAGTGCTGTCCTCTGATCATTAAGCTGTTGCAGACTTTGACCGGCTTTCGTTCTGGCCACGCGATCGGGTTTAGAAGCTTTATACAAACTTTTTGCCTCAGGACACCTCAGAGCCATTGACATTCACCGTTTTTCAAATTGCCTTTGCAACACTGCTATTTGGTTTTGCTTCTTTTTCAACTGATCAGTCTAGTCTCTGTTGTTGTTTCACTGGTTCTTCTTCTTCTGGCCTTAGGCCATAAAATATTACTTGGGCAAAGGAGGGGAGATGTCTCTTTAAGACTGCTGTTCACAGCACATGCTGAAAATAAAAATGTACATTCAAAAGGCTTTATGAATGTAGTTGGGACAGACCTCTGTCTGGGATGGTTTAGGGAATCCTGTACTGAGCAGGAGGTTGGACCCGAAGACCATGGAGGTCCCTTCCAACTCTATAATTCTATGATTCCATTAATATTGTAGCCCATCAGCAGAGTAAATTTCCTGGAAAGCAGAGGGTTGCTGGTTCAATCTCCAACCTCTTCCCAGAAATAGGCAATGCAAACCACTTCTGTATTTCTGCCAAAAAAACCTATATAGAAGTGTCCACTGAGGTACCCATGCAGTCAGCCACTAGGCAGCCATGACTCCATGACACCCAACAACATCCAAAATTGCTGCTCCTGAAACAGAAGAATAGACAGAAGTGCAGAAGAGGCAGAGGTCCAATTGGAAGGGACAGAACTGCATTCTGATCTGAAATTTACCAGAATGTGGTTCATGGCGATCTGCTGCCTTACACCTCACTTGTGTTACCTGCCATTACCTGCATGGTGCTTGAAGTAGGGGGGATAACCTTCAGAGCTTTGAAATTCCCTCACCATGGGGCTTATTCACAATGCAGCCCGTGTTGCACGATTAGTGAACTTCTGGGGAAGAGCATTTGCACCTTGATGAGGCTGTTACAGCCTCCAGGTGCCCCCTGCCTTCCCAGAAGTTCCCTAATCATGCACTAGGTGTGGAGCACGAAATCGTACTCCACACCTTTACTAATCTTAACTGATTACTTAACTGGTGTGTCCAGTGGGGAGCCTCTGCACCTTTTCTGCTGCTCCAGGGTCATCTGAGGTGATGCGTGTGCTGGCACCTTGGACAATCATAGATGCGACAGCACATGCGCAGAGTGTCAGTATTGTCATAGCGATGGCGCTGACACACACACATTTGTGGAGGGTGCCACAGGTGAATGACTGATATGCGAGGCGTGGGCTGTGGTTACCTAACGCTCGCAAGTGCCAGCGCTAGTTAACGTTGGGTGATTACACTCCTTTCCTGTCCAGCGGAAGTGTGAAATCGCCCATGGTTTGGAATATGCCTGTCAGGTAAATCCAATTGAAGATTCCCCTTGCTGTACCTACCTAATTAAGCAGTAGTTTCTAAACCACAAGAATTCACTGACCTGGTCACATACTAAAATCTTTGGGGGATATGTTCTTTCCAACCTTCCAATGCCTGAATTTCCTTTATTTGGGAAACAGGAACAGAATCCTACAACTGCTTTCCTTCTTTATCATACCCTTTTCAATGCAACTACATTAGTTCCCTCCTTTCACTCAAACTTTTAATTTAAATTCATGGAGTTATCCATCTTTACATTTTCTATTAAATAGATTACATTTAATATAGTTTTTTTTTTTAAAAAAAGGGCATACACATTAAACCATTTACTTTTGTAAGAAGTCTAAAGTTTTATTCATGCAAAAGATCAGAATATACATAAATAACTAATCAGTGGAACTTACAGACTGGGCTTATTTGACTGAACATCAGGGATCCGGATGAACAAACTTCTGTTTCGCTACATGGGCCAAAGTTGTGGCAGAAAATGGCACTTGCTGTGCTGTGGCTCCTGGCCTCCAAGAAATGCGGCTTAGGGGAACTCTGCTTGCTTGGTCTAGTGGTTAAGGAGCCAGACTCTTATCTGGGAACACCAGGTTCGATTCCACCCTCCTACACAAAGCCAGCTGGGTGACCTTGGGCTAGTCACAGCTCTCTTCTGAGCTTTCATGGCCCACCTACCTCACAGGGTGTTCTGTTGTGGGGAGAAGAACAGAAAGCTTCGTCAGCTGCTTTGAGTCCCCTTAAATGGGTGAGAGAAGTGGGGTAGAAAAGCCAACTCTTCCTCTTCTTAAAGCTGCAAGGATCCCAGTTGGGGTTCCCTTTGGAGGACCAGAACTGGGCTCCAGAAGTTGGGCATTTTGGGTTCTTTGGTAAATCAACACAGCTGGGAATCAGGCTAGTAAAAGCTCCAAGTAAAAACATCTCTACAGCTTAACTGGGAATTTCTAGTACGCTGCTGGTCGCTCCTGTACGTCCAGGCACAAATGATGCATGGGGACTATGTGCAATTGTGCACCACACTGTAGTTGCCCTGACAATGGCCAGGCACACAGTGGAAGTTACTGTGGCTATTGCTATGGTGGACCATTCACACTGTGAGTGCCTGAAGGTAAGTTGGGGACGGTGCTGGCCCCTGCAGTGTGAATGCCAGCCACCATCCCTGAACTTAAACTTCAGTGTGATAAGCACTATCTCACTGATGTTAAGTGCAAAGAGGACCTAGACAGCAATTCACTCATCCAACGTGCATATGGCTTTGATGAAACTATAAAACAATAATGTGAAGTGTGAACAAACCAGTTTATACCCACATCATTCATATTCTTCCAGGAAAACTCTTAAAAGGGAGCAGCAACATGCAGAATGGAACTGGACAGGTGATAGAGGAAGGACAAGGCTCTAACTGCAGCATCACCTTTGGTCTCTCTGTTTTGATTTGCAGAGAATGTTACCCCTTCCTTATTACCTTACTGGTTTCACCACACAGGCCACAGTTGACTGCAGGTGCTAATGTGGGGCTAAAGAGGAAGAAGAAATCAGGAAGATGATTCCCCCCCCCTCCGCTCAAAATCTTTTTATTAACAACAACAAAAAGGAATATGGTTCATCGAGTTTCCAAAAAGGATCAAGATTCCCCAAATGTCAAAAATGGCAAAGATACCTGGCAGTTTTCTAAGAGATACGTTCGTGTACTACTGAAGCTTTACATTTTGGGAGCAGTCTAAGCATTTCTGTAAAAGATAAAACCCAAACATCATTCAGTTTGCATTTCATGACTGTACCTCAAGCCACCATGTGTTAAATGCTGTCGGGGAAGGGAAGAAGTCATAACATTCTAACAGCCTGAAATTCATCACACAGCCTTTCAGGGCTGGCCGTTCCTCATAGGTCCAAAGACTTAAAAGCCACGACTTCAGGTACTCCTTGGACAAACTCAGGAGATACTCCTGGCAGCACTAGATCTTTTAAAAGTTTATGAAGCCTCAAATACCTTGCAGCTGCTATTCACTTAACCACATCATACCAATGCTGTCAGTTCATCTGATTTCTGATTTCTGCGAACTGCCCAGCTGCTTTTTTCATACACCTTATTAATTCTGTTTTAGCAAGGGTCTTTAGGCAGGTAACATGGCCCTTGCAGTGAAAGAACATACAACTGCAGGCAACAGAGGAACCATGTAGTTAATCCTCTGCAAAGAGCCACAGTGCAAACACTTTTCCCCCCCCCTGGTTCACAAAGACGGCACTAAAATGAGAAGCAAAAAGGAAGCTGGGAGATGAAAATGGGTGGAGAGGTTTAAATGTCTTTGCCCAGGGCAACAGGGTGGCAGGAATGCAAACTGACCTTTCTTCAAGTGATAATCACTTTTGTCGGCTGCAAAGACAAGTCTTCTCCCCAAGCCCATCACATCAGTTTGAGTTTATTTCAGGAACTTGTAGCCCTCTTACCACGGTGGATGTGGAGGTAAGAAGTGGACCAGAAGCTGCTCCCTGGATCCAGCTGGGACTGTCCCCTGTCCAAGTCTCTCCCCTGGATTCTGTCTCTGCCTTCTTGCATATAATGGACTTTGCATAAAATAACTACCTGAGCCTGAAGGCTGCCAGATGCAGCCTGACATGTATATGTGCATCTGATGAATTTCTGGTTGCCTGGACTTTATATTTAAGTGTATTATATTGTGTCTTATATATATGGATGCGTGTTTATTATGCTTTGCTTTTGTATTTTGTGTTATAGTTGCTTTGTCTTTTCATAGATGCTTGCAAACCATCTTATGCTTGCCAAAGACAGGCAGTGTGCAAATAAACAAATTATAAAGATGGTGAATGGGATTCATATAGGATTTGTATGAGATTGAACATTCATATCGAATTTGAATCTTACCACTTTCAAAGGGAATCTATTCGAATGAATATTAATGTTCTTGCATTCGACTCAATATGAATCAAATACAAAATAAAATAATAATTGTGCACTTCCCTAGTTCTGACATAACAAAAGAGGTGCTTCAGAGTGTGTGGTCCTCATGTTTCCAAGCCTTCTCTCATTAGGAAAGGGATGAAGAGCACACTGGTGTGTGAACAATCCCACCTCAAAGATTTCTCTAAGCCACCTCAGAAATGCTTTTTTCTCCATGTCTGATCATAGCTTCAGTAAACCTGAAGGACTCTTGTATCAGGTGTGTGGCTATGAGACTCCATCTTCTCCTAGCCTAAGAAGCTCCAGAATAATGTGATAACTTAGGGCTCCTTCTTCATATTCAGTATCCAAAGAGAGCCTTCTAGCACAGAAAGGACCTATGTGCAACCAAGCTCACCTGTATTCAAGTGTTCTGTGTATAGGACCAGCATGTCAAAATGTGCGCTGCTCACACTCAATTCTGGACTCAGCTCATGAAGAGGACTGATGACTCTGCTGCTTCTGTTTTGGAAAATTCTCTTCATTTCAGATTGGTTTCCTGTGCTTGTTCCAGTGCTCCAGGCACCTCAAGGGAAGCTCTTTCTGCATCAGCATGCTTTAACTCTCAGATGGCAAACAGTGAACTTCTGTAAACAACATCAGTTGGAGACTAGTGCATGCAGATGCCTTGTTCTCACTTTCGCTTTGGGGACAATTTTTCTAAGTACCTGAACAGAGCTGGAGGCTGCATATCCAAGGACCACCAACGGCATCCCACTTCCAGTTAAGACTCTTGTAAGCTCTGGACAATCTCTTCTTCCAGAGATCCACAGCAGTGGTGGAAAACTGCTGGTAACAAGTGCTTCCTGCTTGATTTCTGCCTTTCCCTGCTAATGCCATATATAGATCTAGAATGGGCTGGTACTGAACTGTGGTTTGATCTATGTGAACCACCCAAAGAGGGCTGGGACTGTTAGATGCTGCACAGGACAAGCCCAGCCCTTTTGACATTAATGTCAAGGTAAGGGGCAAATAGGAGGAGAGGTCGATCACACTTTCCTCTTAGTGAGCAGCGGTCTGTCCACTAGACAAGCCCATCTGCACTAGGATGCTGCGGTAACTTTCCAGAAGTTGCCACAAGCTGCCCCCCCCCCAAGCCATTTGGTAGTGGACTGCTAAACAGTGTGGCACAGTGAGGGGTTGTGTTGGCAGAACTGCAGCTGCACAGTTGCATGCAGCATCCGGATTGCCATGGCAATGTCTGGGTGTGTGCTGGATGTTGCTGTAGATGCTGACATGATGATGCAGTTGCCCTGTCCTGCCCATCTACACTTCAAGTGCTGCTGACCCAGTACGGAGCTTTTCCAGCACTTGAAGCATGGGTGACTACTGCTACTGTTACTATTACTATACCATGCCAGTCAGGTAAGTGTGAAAAAGCCTGAGGAGCAGAGAGCCAAGCATAGCAATCGTTTCTTATTTTCCCAGGTTGCTGTACAGTTGGGTGGGTTCAACATAGGCTTGTGTGCAATGTCATCTCACAGGCACAGGGCTGGTAAGAGACCTGAGAAATCCCAGAAATGTGGGATCACTGTGCCTGCATGAAGATGTTGCATGGAAGCTCGGTGTCACCTTGCCTGCTCTCAGCTGTAAAGCAACTTGTGGAATAGGAAGCAGAAATGTAGAATGGAGCGGGTGCATCCATCATTTGATTTACCTGACCCAAAAAATAAATAAGACTTAAAAGTGGACTGCAAAGGGAACTGGACAAAGTCATGAGAAATCCAAAACTACAGTTTGAGGTGGTCAAAAGCAAGCCTCCAAACAGCATGAATGGAGGCAGTGAAGAACATGAAGAGTCCTGCTGAATCAGGCCACAGCCCATCTAGTCCAACATCCTGTCTCACACAATGGCCCACCAATGGCCCATGGGCATCTCAAGAAGAGACAAGGACAAACTTTCTCCTGCTCTTGAATCCCAGCAAATGGCTTTAAAGGCTTTAGAGTCTCTCTCAATTACTATGAGAACAAGACACTGAACTACTTGGACCACCTGTACATTTTTAATGTGAAGACTCCCTTTCAGAGCCTTTCCAAATCCTTTGGTAAGAGGAACAACCTTCTGTTATTTCACAAATATATTTGAAACAGAAAGAATCTATGTGAACCGGCATGAGATGTTTCTGGCATCTCCAAAACGACGTCAGAGGAAAACTCTCCAGTTGGATGAGCAGGGAAGTGATAGGAGGCGACTCGTGATGTCATGTTTTAAATAGGCAGCGAGGAACAGCAACAAACCAGAGGTGTTTTGGTTTTTGCCTATCCAAAACCCAACACCTACCTAGAGATTCTTTCAGAGTTCCAAGCTTTTGTGTTGCAAATCTAACTTGACAGAAGAGAATAGAGAGCAGTGATCAGAATTTTTGGCTAGGCAGTGGAAATGGAAGGCATGGCTCTTCATCAGTGAGGCTTCTGTATTTACAACTAGGCTCGTCTATAATGCATCCTATGGGCCTCCCTTCTGTATCACATACTGGTCCAAGAGATGCTCCACACACCACTAGTACACTCCATTTCCATAGGATGGAGTGTAATCCAGATCAAAAGGCCCTTGATGTGGTTTGCTGACAGACCTGTTTAACAAGTCTACTGGTAGACCAGTAGGCCCCAATCCTACTGGAGGCATGCAGAAGGAACCCCCGTTTTCCAGATTACCAAGGAACCCATACGAGCAGTGCAATAAAGAGTGCTGCTGAAATGGATCCCCTGTGGGCTCCAAGATTTGGAACTTCCATTCTTACCCCTTCAGAGCCCTCAGAGGCTGATCCTGAAGCTTCTGCGAGCTTTGGGGCCAGTGCAGGGTCTGGTCTGGATCACTACTTTTATGTAATTAGTGCTGTACCACAGCATGCCATGATTTGGACCAGCTGGTTTGGCTGGTCCAGACCAGAGAAACTGATCCAGATCTCAGCTTTTAAGAGCAGAAAGGCTCCTTCTGTCTAGCATTTGGAATAACTGAGAACGATCAGCTTGTGCCAGGAAGAAGCAAGATCAAATCCCAGGAGGGAGAAGTCCATTCAATGGCTTTGGACTACAGTCTTTTCTCCTTATGACACTGTACTTTGGTACTTACAACATGCTGCATATAGTGAAGCAGTTTATAGATACCCAGTGACTACAAGATATGAGTCCGACACTCTAACTACAAGCCCAAACTTCCTATTAACTGAAGTTCACTTAATCACACAAAACCGCAAGTGGAACCTGCTCCTTCTGTCCAACCTTTGCAAGATCTTCCTTATTGCACAAAGACAGGATGCCTTGAGGCTGCTCTGACCAGTCTGCTTTGGACCAAACTGAGAATCTCCAGTCCCTTGCACAAGGAGGAAAAACACAATTCTCTGACCCTGCATCCTCGAAGTTGTGTACTAAGAAACCGTGTATAAGGAGGGACGACTATATTATTTTCAAGCATAACTGCAGGTAAAAGAGCAGAGCGAAGAAAGTAAGTCAGGACGACCAAAACTATGGCCCTTCAGAAACTGTTCAACTTCAGTGGGTACTTAAATTTTGCTATCAGCTGAGTCAATGTTCCATGGAATAAAGAAACCCCTGGCAGCAGGCGTGGGAAATGCATCCCAGACTTCAGATCCCATCGGCTTCCCCATCATATTTAACAGTCATGGGTGAGGACACCCAGGGTTGTTCCGCATTTGCCGTCGAAAAGCGGATCTAAATAGATCTGCTTTTCGGCAATCCGTCCTCCCGAAGATCTGACACTATTTGTGATGGATAGACGCACCAGCACCCATTCCAATATGTCCGCCAGCTTGCACACCAGCAACACTGACCCCGGAGCCGCAGGACTGGAGCACGGAGCTGCCAGGCACCCTGTTTCTGGTGGCAGTCCTGCTTCCGCCCTTCCCAAAATGGCGGCCACTGGGAATCCGTCTCTTCCCCTGGCTGCATGCCGAAGCGTCCTGCTTCTGCACACATCCAAGGGGAAGTGATGGATGTAAGACCGGATTTAATCCGGATTTCGGCGGCAAAACCGGTTTCAAAAAACCGGTCTCACGCGCCAAAATGCAGAAGCGCAAAGGGTGCTCAAAAGTGTCTCCAATGCAGAAGGCGTTTAAGGTAAGTGACTTTAATGTGTCTTTCGGGTGGTTTAAACCGGTTTCTGCAGTCAATGTGGAAACAGCCCCAGAGTCCAGCAAGCTCTTCGGGTTCCTTATTCCTGCTCCCTACGACCTTGCCACACTCTCCATTCCACCCATAGGCGACGGTGGAACACAAAATGCGGGAACACTGGACACTGCCCTGTACCGTGGAAAAGGTGGCTGTGGTGCCAAAGGAATATCCCTAAATAGCAGTGAAATGAATGATGTCCAGTGATTTTCTGGGCTTCTTTAGGCCAGTGCACTGAACGGAGCCGACACGCTGTCTGGCTGGCTGGCTGCCTTTCACGCGCTCAAAGCGGGACGACCCCCTCTCCCGCTAGTGCAGACGGCGCGTACGTAGCGCTTTGCGAACTCCTCTAACCCAGCAACGGAGCGACCTTCGCTCTACCCACCATCGAGGGTGCGGCGGCGGGTGAGGCGAGGCGACGCGAGGCGGGCCGGCTTCCCGGCTTTCCGCCACGGGGAAAGCGTTCCCTCCCTCCCTCTCTCGCCCCTGCCACATCACCCCGACCCTGCCCGCTCCAAGGGTGGAGGGGGGGGGGGAGGAAGCGCATCCCCGCCGGCGGAGGAGCCAAGGGCGGCGGGACGGGACTTCCCTTCCCGCGGAGGCGAGCGAGGCGCGGGGCGGAGTTGGGCGCGCACCCCGGGGGGGAGGGAACGGGGGCTGCTGCGAGGCTCTGCGGGTGTCGCGGGGCGGCCAGGGAGCCCCGCTCGCGCCGTACCTTGCTGAACACTTCGAGGTCCTCGTCGTCGTCCAGCGCCAGAAGCTCTCGGGAGGCGGGAAACAGAGGCGGCCGAGCCGAGTCGAGGGCGCGCGGCTCGCCGAGGCCAGGCGGCGTCGCCCCGCCGTCGCGGGGGGACGCGCGAGGGAAGCGGGGCGATGTCGTCGAGGCGCCCCGCTCGCCCTCCATCCCTCCTCCGCTCCGTCTGCCTTAGTCAGCGGCTCGCCCCGGCTCGGGGGCGGGCGAGCCCCGCGTGGCGCCCCTCCTCTCGGCGCCGCTATTGGCCGCCCGGACGCTTCGCCTGCCCCGAAGTGCGCAGAAGTGGCGAAGGAGGGCCGGAGAGCGCAGCCAGCCGGCCGGCCAGCCCAACAGAGGCGGGCGGTGTCCGTGGGGGTAGGAGCAGCGGAAGGGAGGGAGAGCGCGCCGTCGGAGCCCGCTGGAGCCCGGCGGTGCCCGCTCTGCCTTGGCGATCCCTCCGGGGAGCTGCTTTCTAGGGCTCGGGGATCCTTGTGTGCTGCAGGACGGGGAACGGGGCTGTGATCAGACAGAGCAAAACGAGCCCGTTACTGAGGCGCCTTAAAAATGCTCCGAGGCGAGATGGTTCGCGCCCCGGTCCGCCCCATTCTCCTCTTGTGCTAGAAGAGGCGGATTGGAGGACGGTTGGGAACGCGAGGGAGGGACACACACTATCTCCCGAGGCGCCTCCGACTCGCCCCTTTTGTCACGTCTGAACGGAGCCCCCCAATCAAATGTATGCTCAACCCCACAGACCTAGAAGCCAAGCCAAGCGAAGCGCCGGCGGTGACTGTCTGCATTTGCCCTGCTCGTTTCTCGTCTGCAGCACAACTCCTGACCTTTCGTTGCGTTTCCTTTTAAAGTTCAGGATGGTTGATGATTCAACAGGTGAAGCCTTCGCGCTTATGGTTGTCGGGAGGTTAAGGCTTCCGTAGGCCATTTCGGCGGCGCCTGCCTTCTGCTGAAACCACTGGAGAAACCACTGCTGAAACATTGCCCCGCAGATGTTTCTGAGACCTACGGCTCTGAGAAAATGAAGCCGGCTTGTGTGGTTGACCTGCTCTCACAGTGCCCTACAGACTTGCTGCTACATAACATCCTACAGCTCAAAAGTGGCTTAGAGAGGGGTGGTAGCATGCAGACACCGGTGCTCCTATCTCATCTCTAATCCACATTGAAAGCAAGAGAGGATGCATTTTTGTCTAAAGACCATAGGCCTTTTTGAGCATTTGCTGCTCTGAGTCGGTGGAGCCTTCTACACCTTCCGCATGTAGAGCGCTTAATTGTGCTCTACACACAGCCCAGCCCAGCCCAGCCTGTCCCATCCCTGGCCATCCACCTCCCTCCCTGATAGCTGCAGGACACACCCCACTGCCACGATTGGGCCGAAACTGGCCAAACAGCTGGCAGGCCCGCACAAATTACCTTGCTGGGCCCAGGATGCGATTTGCTGTGGGTCTGTGCAACCGAGCCCACTCCGGTGGACAAGACCCAGTCTGCACTTACCTTTCTGGAATGTTCTCCAAAGATCATTCCAGGCTGGTGCCACAACAGGATCCATTGGGGTCTTTTGTATGAAAACAAACAAACAAAAAGAAACTGCTAGATTGAGCCAGCGGTCCATCAAGTCCAGCTATTTGGTTTCACAGTGGTCAACAAGCTACACTTTCCCATGGCCCTGATCACATCTTTAGTTTGAGATGAACTTCAGGTCGTCCTCAGACCATGTTACATTATTTTTATTCAGTTCTTTTTCCAAGCTGTCCTATCCCTGGTAGATCGTTCTAACCAGTTCTCTTTCCAGAGGGCTCAGCCTGTTCTGGCATTCCAAGCTGTCTTCCTCAGTGTGAGTGGGGGGACGGGTTAAAGGAGGCTGACTCATGCTGTGGTGCGTGGGATCCAGTCTTTCCTTTCAGCCAATGTCTAGGGCAGCGGTTCTCAACCTGAGGGTCATGACCCCTTTGGGGGTCAAATTACCCTTTCAGAGGGGTCATGATGAGTCTCCCGCCTTCCCACCCCATCCTAATCTGAACTGCCCCGTCCCCCTGGTGGGGGGGTCTCCACAACATGAGGAATGGCATTAAGGGGTCACGACATTAGGAAGGTTGAAAACTGCTGGTCTAGAGTTTAGTTATGCCCAACTCTTCATGCCCAACTCTTCATGCACAGAGTTTGTGAGGCATCTCCCCTTCTCTCCTCAGGTTATGTGCATGATTCCTCTATCTAGCATTTGTATGCAAATTTATTATTTTCAAAATTAACTGCATGGAGAAGAAAAGCATATAAAAAAGGAAGGGGTGTGAAGGTAGGGGAACAGGCTTAAAAAAGAACCACAAACACACACCCTCACTTCCCTTGACTGACAGAATGGTATCCAATAAGAAAGGAGGTAGATTTAATGCAGCAAAAAGGGTGGAGAGCCAAGAGTTCCATGGAGGAAGCTCAGGTCAATCATGGAGAAAGATGTCAATCATGCGAGGATGGCCTGAGGATGACCTATAACAATATACATGTAGATAGAACTGGTACGACCTCAGTTCAAATTATGAACCAGGACCTTCTGTCTCATATAGGTGTGACCATGGCCCATTAGTTGGTATTTAGAGGCACTCTGACTTCAATAGCAGAAGTTACCAGTTAGCTATCAGGGCTAGTAGCTGCTGATGTCACTGTCATGCATGGATTTGCCCATGAACTGCCTTTTTTAAGGCTGTCCAGACTCAAAATTACACTGTACCTTGTGGTGCCCAATGCACTATATAAAGAACTGTTTCCTTTAATCTATCCCGATTATTGCAAGATATGGCCTCACTGGGTGATCCTTACTTTAATTATTTTGGGTAAGCTTACTTTGATTATTTTGGGTGATCCTTACTTTTCTTTAGCCACATTATCCAGCCCATGAACATTTTAGACACCTCTGTTGTGAGGAAATGCAAGATGTTGTTTCAAATATTTCATGAAATATTCAAAGTAGTGCTGTCTCTTTGGCAGGGCTTTGAGAAGCCTCAGCAGGCCCCTAAGTGTGTTGTCTTGTGCTATCATGTATTGTGTCATGGGATCACTTGTCGCCATTTTTCAGGCTCTGACAGAATTGGAGGAGAAATGTAGGAGTTGGTGAATAAGGTAAGCACCCACCTTGTTTCTAGGACTCCTAAGTAGACACCTCCCAAGTAGAGAAACAACGTACTTTAAAATATTTTACAAATCTTTAAAAAACACATTTTAGACACCTTTAGCCTATTGTACCTCTCTCAGGAATAACATTTGTGAATGGCCACTGTTAATTAGATAATCTCACCACCCCAGTTAGGTTGGTGTTTAATTTTTTTTTCTCCCTCACTGTTTACAGGCCCCTGTGTGCATAAGTATGCATGTATGTATGATTTTGTTGTTGTTTAGTTATGCCCAATTCTTCATGAGCCTATGGACCATAGCCTGTGAGACCAGCCTGTCTTCCGTGGTCTCTCAGAGTCTGCCTAAGCTCATGTTCATTATCCCAACTACGTTATCTGTCCATCTCATCCTCAGCTGTGCCTTCAGTTTTTCCCCAGCATCAGGATCTTTTCTACTGTCTCCTGATTATGTGGTGTATAAGTGAAACAGAGTGACAGTATACACCCTTCCTGCATTTCTTTCTCAATCTTCAACCAATAAATAGTTTCTTGTTTGGTTGTAACTGTTGCTTCTTCATCAATATACAGTTTCCTCATATTACCATCTCTTTAAGAACTCACCACAATTTCTTGTGATGCACCAAGTCAAAGTCTTCATTGTAGTCCAGTAGTCGGCAAGCTCATTAGTCAAAAGAGCCAAATATCAACAGATCAGTGATTGAAATTTCTTTTCACAGCCAAATTTTTAAAACTTAAGCTATATAAGTAGGTACACTGTTATTAACTTAATTAAGGTACTCCTAACCTGGAAGAGCTACAATTAAAGTGCCAAAGAGCCGAATGTGGCTCTCGAGCTGTGGTTTGCCTACCCCTGGGTTAGGGTTAGGGTTAGGGTTAGGGTAAGGGTAAGGGTAAGGGTAAGGGTAAGGGTAAGGGTAAGGGTAAGGGTTAAGGTTAGGTTTAGGTTTAGGGTCACGGTCAGGGTCAGGGTTACAGTTAGGGTTCTGTTCAGGTTCAGGTTAGGGCTAGGTTTTTTGGCTAGGGCTAGAGCTAGGGCTAGGGTTAGGGTAGGGTTAGGGTTAGGGTTAGGATAGGGTTAGGGTTAGAGTTAGGGTTACCATTAGGGTTAGCGTTAGGGGAAGGTTAGGGTTTCAGTTAGGGTTAGGGTCAGGGTCAGGGTTAGGGTTAGAGTTACAGTTAGGGTTAGGGTAAGGGTTAAGGTTAGGTTTAGGGTCACGGTCAGGGTCAGGGTCAGGGTTCGGGTCAGGGTTACAGTTAGGGTTAGGGTTTCGGTTCGGGTTAGGGTTAGGGCTAGGGTTTTTGGCTAGGGCTAGAGCTAGGGATAGGATTAGGGTAGGGTTAGGATAGGGTTAGGATAGGGTTAGGGTTAGAGTTAGGGTTACCATTAGGGTTAG
>MTQE01001134.1:27470830-27487667 GCA_014337955.1 Aspidoscelis marmoratus | reverse complement strand
CATGGGGACAGGGCCTAAGTGAAAAGGGACATTTTCACTTGCTTTTTCAGGAAAGATTCAAATCAGCAAACTCTCACCCTTAATTCTGTGGCTGAAATCAACTGGAAATGCAGCAAATCAGGTGCAAGGATGAATGAAGGGTTGTAGGATCAATGTACACTCTTTCACCTCTCAATCAAACCATTTGTCCTCCGATTACTTCTTTCATAGCTGGAAGAGGTCAGTGATTATTCACTTTTGCTAGGGATAGTTCAGGGCACTAGAAAGACAAGGCATTAAATACATTTCCCTCTAAATAATATAGTTCCTTGTCATAAAAGAAATCAATAGGAAGTTACTAACATCAGCATAATTCACTTCTATAGCTACTTTAATGTGCTATACAGTTAATATTTTATTTGTCCTCAGACCAGCCCTATGTGAGATCAGGTTGTAACTCTTGCCACTTTACAGTTGAACACCAAGTCAGAAAGCAACTGATGGAGCATGTCTTGTTCATGTCTTTCCAAGATGCGTGTGAAATGGCTGAAATGTAACCAATATAGTTTTTCAGATCCTCACTGAACATCCTAGCTTATGCACATATGTCATACAGATGTTTCATTAGTCTTATGTAGGGGTGTGCACGAATATCCGTAACATTTGAAATTCATACGAATTTGGCTCAATTCGGACATTCATATTCAAATGTTGGGACATTCGAAGACTAACATTCAAATTCAAGTAGAATGTTTTGATACTTTCATATGAAGCTTTGCATGGTATTTGTATGCATTTGTATGGGATTCATACGGGATTGAACATTTGTATCAAATTTGAATCCCACTACATCGAAGGGGATCTATTTGAGTGGATACAAATGTTCTTGCATTCAATTCAATAAGAATCAAATACAAAACAAAAAACCTTATGCACATCCCTAGTGTTAAGCCTTGTATCATAGAAAATGACCAATTAACATAAATTGATTGGGCAGTAATGCTGGTCAACTCTAAGGAATGCTCAAACTGTAGCCAACTAGATGTTTCAGGAGAATGACACCCCCCCCCCCAAGGGTGGCATGCAAGAAACACCTGTGGAGGTGAATGGCGATTTGTTCCTTACCTTTTATGTTTGTTAATCATGCCAAATTAGGCCTTGATGCAAAAGATAAGCATCCTGCATCAGAGCAAATCCTAGTTCACCACACAATGCATATCAAATGTGAATGATTCAGTTGTGCAAGGGCTTCCTGCATGCTGGCCAACAGAGTTTTAGTTCTGCAACATCTGTTTGCTTCAGGGATGGCAGTTGCCTTGGTTGCTTTCTACATGGTGTAATTCAACTGTGAGGCAAATTGGTCTAGTGGTTAGGGAGCCAGACTCTTATCTGGGAATACCAGGTTCAATTCCTCTCTTCTGAGCTCTCACAGTCCCACCTACCTCACATGGTGTTCTGTTGTGGGGAGAAGAATAGAAAGCTTTGTCAGCTGCTTTGATTCCTCTTAAATAGGTGTAACAAGTAAGATAGAAAAGCCAACACTTCTTAATCTTGCCAGGCAGAAACTTTGAGGCTATACAACTTTTGTTCCATAGCCTCAAAGTCTGTGTGGGCAGGATTATGTACTTATTATGTACCTGCTGCATCTCCTGGCCGTGGGAGAGGATCACAGGTAGTCCTTTTTCAGGCCATAAAGATGAAATCTCAATTCATTTTGCATTTTTGCTAATTGTTCTTCAACAGCTTTGTGGATATTGCAGTTGGACTTCCATACCTGCAGTTACATAAAAACTGTGGATATTCCAAACAAGGAAATTGCACTCAATTTCTCAAACTTCTGGTGAAATCCCATGAGATTTCACAGGAATCGCGGGAAATCTCATGTGATTTCACACAATTTCCTGACTGCCCTAGGCCCCTGAGAAGGTCCAGGTAGGCCTAAGGTCACCAGAGGTGGAGGAGGAAGCTGGTCCAGCCACCACAGAAAAATAAAACCATGGTAACTGGATCGGTGGATATGGATTGTGTTGTGGAAATTTAGGAGATCCATTTACATTAATTTCTATCTGCATTACCCTATCTCATCTGTTATTAGCAGGAACCAAGCTGCTGCTGTTTTCGTTGTGTACCATTGAGTTGTGGCCAATGCCTGATTGTCTGAATGAGCACCTCTGTGCTATTTTCTTGACAGAGATATAAAAGTGGTTTGGCATTGCCTACTTCGGAGGAGATGCTTGGGATTGAACTGGATTGAACTCTGTTTTCCAGGCAGCTTTGCTCCACCTCTGAGCTTCAGCCATTCCCAGGGGCCAAGCTCTGGTCTTTCAAATGATGCGTAACTACAAATTTTCCATTCTAGTTGGGGCTCATGAAGGTTGTAGTTCAATAACATTTGAGGATCACACATTTGTCACTCCTAAGTAAAATCTGTTCTAATTTTGTTTCTTATGTATGTTGTAATAGAAGTGAAATATAGAGTGCAGTATCATCATCATCATTACTAACGACACCATTTTATGTTTTTTCTTGCCCTCCTCTTTCTCAACGTGCTATTACTGCCTTAGGATGAGTCAGGGTAGAAACTGCATTAAATGAATAAATCTAAAGAGCAAGTTGCACTTTGTGTAATTACTTGAGGAAGAAAGATTCTGAGCTAGAATCTGACAAATTTATTTTTAGAAGCTCTTCATAGAAACTGATTAAGTTTACATAAGCTTTACTATACATGCCAGTGTTCCTTAATGTGAGACAAAATGCTTCAAATGTATCTCAAAGGAATTGTGCTCTGAAAGTTAAGAGCCAGGCGAGGCGTAGGACTTAAAACATTACTAATGACAATCTCATTTTTGATCACAGGGAGAACACAGACACATATGTACATGCCCAGCCACCCACACACACTTTTTTGTTTTGCACTGAAATACATCTCCAAATTGAGCATCGGTCAGTTACCGTCTTTGGCACAGTAACAGGCAAAACAGGAGGCATTTCTGCACTTTGTGGAAAAGTGCATCCTCAAAGCTAGTGCACACCAAAACCGAGCCCCAATGCGTCCGCAGGTACTGTGCTTGGGCTGTGCTGGGCTGTGCTGGGCGTGGCTGCTGTATCTTCCCCTTCACCAAGATATAAGGACAGAAGCCTTGCTGGAGAAGGAGGAAGAAGGAGAAAAAAAATCATCTGCTGGTACTGTGTTTGGGCTGTGCTGGGCGTGGCTGCCGCACCTCCTCCTTCACCAAGACATAAGAACGTCAAGAGGAGGAGGAGGTTTTACCTGAGACGCTAGCTGTGCTTGCCCCACTCCCTCCCTCAGTCAGAGTGGCTGATGCAGCAGAAAGGTTTCAGAAGGCCCAGTGCTGGCAAGATGATATCAAGCTGTGCTGCACCTCCTCCAGGGAGATAAAAAGAGGCAAGAGACACTCCCAACCTGGCCTTCGATCTGCCCTGAACTCTCTTCTGTGAAGAAAAATGGACACTTAATACACCTTTTCGTCTCAGCTGGGCCATGCCTTCCTCTTGAGAGCTGGAGAGGGGAGGGGGGACATTGTTTATGATATGTTTTTGATTTCTTATTTACCAAGGTTTTTTTACTTGTATTGATTTGTTGTATTCCCCGATGCGATAATTATTTATTGAGATTGATTTTATTTACTTGTTGTATTGATTTGTTGTATTCCTTGTATTTCTTTTTTCTGTTTCTTGTAAACCGCCTTGAGCAAAATTTTGTTTTTTGGAAAGGCGGTATACAAATAAAAATGGAATGGAATGGAATGGAATGGGTCTGGACGCATCTCTGGGTGCTGCCATCTTCTGCCGAGAGATTGGCACAACTGCGGGTGTCACCATGGTGACGGTGACGTGTCATACATGCACGGCACCTCAGAATGATCCCTGGTACAGGTAGAGGTGTGAATGGTTGCTCCTCTGGCCAGAAAAGGTAAGTGGTAGGCTGTGTGTGGTCTATGATTTTGTGCACCACTGCTAGTAGATTCTGGGGTAGCTTCTGGGATGGCAGAAGACATTTCTGCTTTGGAAATGCCTCCTACAAGTGCAGATGGTGCTTCCCAGAAGCTACCCCAATGTTTGCTAGGAGGCCAAATGTGAATTGGCCTCTGGTCATAATAAAAATCATAATGAAAACAGACTAAAAAAGTGTAACTAAAACAGTGACAACTCTTGCGTGGGGAAGAGATGTTTTCCCCTCAGCCAAAGGCCAGGGTATCAAGGTGCTCCTTCCACACTGGGCCTTATTTTAGATTATATTTCAGGATAGGAACCAGCCATCTGGATACTAATACAGATTATGGGCAAATCATACTCAATCCTGCTATAGTCTGCACCAGCATGCTGTTGACAGACCCCTGTCGCAAGATATTATCTGGAATAAGACCCAGTGCAGAAAGGGCCTTTGACAAGTTTCAGAGATTGGATAGGGCAGAGCTTCACCAAGTCCAAAGACCTTGCGTGTACAGGAGGTGTTTCAGCCCATTGATCATTCTGGATGCTGTTTTCTGCACTTCTTCCAGAACAGAATTGTATACAATATTCCAAGTGTGGCATCATAGATTATAAAGCGGCACAATGACGCTTGCTGACTAGTTTTTTATTCCCTCCCTAATGACCCCGACCATTGAATTTGGTTTTGAAGGAGGATTGGCCAAAACTGCCAGTTCATGGTGGGTTCTGATGCCTTTGAGGACCTACAAGTGTGGTGTCACTCCAGCAGCTGCGATTGTGAAAAGATGCTCTTGCCGTGTGCTGGCAGCTGGATGCCATGAAGTGCTGACAAGGCGAGTGAGAGAAAGAGGGACCCTGTAGAATGACATAGAAAGCACTACCATGCAGTCATTCTATGAACTCCACCCACTTTGCCTTCACCTGTTGGTTCTGACTATGCGCACAGCTGTCTAGAATTCTGGTTGACCTTCCCCAAGGATCTGGGTGCCAGAACAGTACGTTTTTTTCTGCTTGCAGAGTTGTACCAAAATATATCCAGTTGTTACCACCTAAGAACCTAACCCCCCCCCCTATATTTAGCCAAGTTATTAGATCCGACAGTTTCAGTTCAGAGGTTCCCCCCTCTTCTATCAGTTCTGAAGATGCTAGGATTGAATGGAGAACTAGGACTTTCTGTATGCACAGCTTCCACAGCACTCTTGAATTAAATGGAGTGTGACACTGAAGAGTAGGATATCTATCTCTTTATTATGTGCTTTTTAATATTCTTTGATAAAACTTGGTATGGCCACCAGTGGCTACATAAAATAGTCTTTGCAGTATGCATGAATCTGGTCCAGCTATCCCCAGTTCTAATCATGTTATAATCACCCATTAAAATGGTTGATTCTATTTCCCCCAATTCTTGTCTCTTTGTGTGTCTCTGTGGGTGTCTGTCTGTGTGTGTGAGAGAGACAGAAATTCGGGGGAAGGAGTGGGTAGACTTTTTGCATGAAATATACATTGTTATTGGTGCAGTTGTCAAGATCCTGTGTGTCAGATTATGTCTTTTATAATTTTTAAAAGCCTAGACAGGAGTATTTTTCAGGGTCAGTATTGCACCCGCTTGGAAAACAAGTACTAATGTTACTATCTGCACAGGATCAAACTTTTATGGCAAATCTGAAGAGTTGCCATGGCAATCCCAATTGTTGCAATTTTTCTCCCCTTTGCGCTTTACTCTGACATTCTGTTGTAAAATGGTGATTATGAAAAAGCACTGGAAACAAAAGAGGAAAGTTATTCCAGTTATTTGAAGAATTGCGGAGTCTGTGGTAGTGGTGAAAAAGAGTTCTTTTTCAAAAAAATAATTGAAATCTTTAATGTGCTTCTCCAAGCCTGTTTTTATTGTTAATGAACATTCTTACAACTGTCTTCATTTCCAGTCTATGAAATCTTAATTCTGCCAAATACTGATTTGCGTAAACATGTAGGAAACAGACTCAGAAAAATGAGGACAAATTCAAATGCCAAAGTAGATGGCAGGTCAGACATGTGTCTGCATTACCGGTAAATAACCCCCCCCCCAGCCCCCATATATACACACACTTTAAATAGCAGCTATGGAACACAATCACCCACCCAGTGACAGTGAATGGTTCTTTCTGCACTAGGCCTTATTCCAGACTATATTCCGGAATAAGGGCCTGCCATCCCCATTCCATCCACAGTCTGCACTATCCTGTGGATGGAAGACCCTATTCCAGAATATAATCCAGAATAAGGTGTAGTGTAGGGATATGCAAGAATATTCAAAACATTCAAAATTTGATTGAAATTGTTCAAATTCAGAACTTCAAATTTGAATCGAATGTCTATACATTCATTTTTTAACATTTGAACAAATTTTTGAATCTTTCGAATCACTTGTATGAATTATTTAGACATGTATCCGTACACGTCTTATTCGTATCTGTACGCATTTGTATAGGTAAGTACGGGATGAAAACAGGATGCATACAGGATAAAAATGGGATGCGTATGAATGTGTGGTGTGTATGGATGCATACAGACACGTGCAAATATTTTCGACATTCGTATCTTCAAATATGAATTGAATATTTGTATGAATAGATATGAATGTATTAAAATTGGATTTGAATTTGAATACATTCGTCTTTTCTCTATTTATTTGAATTCAAGCATTTGAATATCTGATTCGAATCAAATTGAATCTGAAAATATCATTCGTGCACACCCCTAGTGCAATGCAGAAAGGGCCATGACTCCTTTCTCTGTTGGCAACACTTCTGATTTAAATCCCATTGACCCCTACACTTCACCCTGGGATCAAAGCTTCCGTTGATATTAATTGAAATTTCTATTTAAAGGTGAGGTTTGCCATGATAGCACCACAGGAAAAACCATGAAACTTCTGCCTGATCCACAGAGGCCTCAACAAGATTGGTTTCCTGTCCCTTTATGCTTGGTTTCTATTGAAATATTGAAAGCTGTGCACACATATATAATTCAATTTTGTATCATTTTATTATTCAGCCCAAGGCTGATTTGTGGCTTGAGATGAATAAACATTGCGTTGACACCTTCTAGTGTTTGATCAGGGCTCGGCTCACTGCATGCTTACAATACTGAAGGCGCTTAGGCCACATTCATAAAAAAGCAGCTCAGTGATATTTTGGAAACTGTAAAGCATGGCACTCATTTTTAATCTGACCTCTAATCTAGAATGTTCATAATGGGGGAAGGGGGTTGGGAGCAGGCTGGCATATGAATAATCCCCCATAGTCTTTATCTACATTAGTATGGCTTATGGGAGGCCCTGCCTCCTTCCATCTGTTCAAGAGGGAGCATAGCCTAGGCCAAGAGGCCCAGAATGGCATCCCTGGCCATTTCTGTATTGAGCTTTATTCTATAGGCCCTGCTGTTCACATGCTCGTGCAGACTACAGGTGTGTCCTGCTCTTGCATGCACTATCACATGGAAAGCAGGCCCCTATACCAGGTTGTATTCCACAAAAAGGTCCAGTGCAGAAGGGGTCCTGATCTGGTCTAAATTCAAACCACCATTAGACTTGTTTAAAAAGGTCCACTGGTATACTAGCTAGTGGTAAATCAGGCCAATGAGTTGGGTGGGTGGCATGTCTCCATGGTTCAATTTACCATAAGGGACCTATTTTGGTGGCATGTATTTTGGAGACTGTCCCTTGTGATTGTGCCATGAACAGGATGAGGTGCTACAGACCTTAACAGCAGCCCGTAGCAAAGAAAATTGCCTTTTGTTCAAGAACTGAGGGGAAATAGAATCAACCATTTTAATGGGAGGCAATTCATCAGCCTGCCTAGAAATGGCCCTTTAAGTGGACCATCTTCACAGCCTAGAAAAATAGTGCTGTGTGCTGTGTGGTCTGCTCCAACATCTGCATGGCACTAACTGAAGCAGAACACAGTCCAAGAATGCTTAGGAGACCACTTTAAAAGGGTCTACCTTTATCAAACTCCCCAAGGTGGTTTTCACACTGGGGTACACTCCAGGTAAAAGGCTCATGTCGTCAATGCTGAGAGTGCTGGTATGTGGGGCCAGTGTTCTTAAGAGGCAGTTAGCATGGTCCTATGGACTATGTGGAAGCTGCCCCTCTCATTCCACTACATAACACCTTCCATTGTCTATCTTAAAATAACTCTTTTAGTTTTGTACCTTGCCAGTTTGGTCTTGTGGTCAGAGTGCTGGACTCATTCCTGGAAGTTTCCCGGTTTGATTCTGCACTTCTACACAAATCCAGCTTGGTGACCCTAGGCTAGTCACAGCTCTCTTTCTGAACTCTCACAGCCCACCTACTTCACAAGGTGTCTGTTGAGGGGAGAAGAACAGAAGGTTTATCAGCTGCTGTAAGTCCCCTTAAGGGTTAGAAAAGCAAGGTATAAATGCCAGCCCTTCTTCTACTCTTCTGGTATTTACAAATCTTACAATTATCTCCCTGAAGCATCATCCGGAGACCAGTTTGCACTTGGCCTGTTAGTGCACACTGGGATAGCTTTTGGGATGCAGCATCTGCACTAGCAGGAGGCATTTCCACATCAAAAATGCCTCCCGTCCGCCTTACTAGTAGCTACCTCAGCGGCTTCTAGCGGTGGTACACACAATCATGCTCCACACATGTTTGCAAACTTATTTTTCCCAGCCACCAGAGAGAACATTGGCACCTCTTCCAGTGCTGGGGGTGAGTTAACATTCCACACTAGCATGCTGGCACATCAGGTGATTGGAAACATGACATGATTGCACATGTGCAGCACATCACCATTGTCCTGGTGATGATGCCAGAGCCTGCGCAGTCGTGCCAGCCTCTGAGGGGAAGATGGTGGTGCCCAGACATGTGCCCAGACCAAGGTGAGTGTTCGTGTGTGTGTGTGTGTGTGTGTGGTGGCTTGGCTTGGCTTGCACTAGCATTTGCCAGTGGGGATACACTATTCCTGTCCCACAGGTAGCACAAAAAGGCCTCTCGTTTGGATATCAATTGCAAAAAATTATAGACTCTGAACACAACACAACCTTGTGAAACAACAAAAATCGCCTCTCTATGTATGTATGTATGTATGTATGTATGTATGTATGTATGTATGTATGTATGTATGTATGTATGTATGTATGTATGTATGTATGTATGTATGTATGTATGTATGTATGCATCCCACAGGTCTTGGATGGTGGTGGTGGTGGTGGTGGTGGTGGTGGCAGTCACAGGGTACAGACAAAAAAATGCAAAGCACTAAACATATTTTAATTATAATCTTCTCACCTTGCTTCTCCCCCACCCTGGCAGGACTACATTATGTGGAACATAACTGCTTTTAGATATAAGAGGAAATGGCAGTGAGAAAAACTTGCTGTAGACTATGTTTGAAAGGCACAGGGAAGCAGGAGTGTATTTTCCAGTAACCTGGCACACTTTCTCAAGCTCCCCCAATCATCGTACATTTAGAATTAGTGGCTCAGCCAACAGCCCAAACTAACAGCGTGAGTGCAGAAAATGGATGCCATTGTCGCTTTCCAAATAATGCCATTTCCACAAGAAAAAAAAAATCACAGCACAGGAGGGGGAGATGATTGAAGTTCAGCCTTCATTTATTTGGAATCAAGGGCTTACAAGCTGTTTGGCACAATGCCTAGCTGTACCTCCCCAAGCCCACCGGTTGTTAAAACATCTCATTGGATTCAGAAAGAGCACATTTCAAAGACCTGTTAAAAGGTGGAATGATGCATAGCTTTAGAAATGATTATTTTAAATCACTTTGTTTCATGGAATGAGGGCTCTCCACCAGCACGCACACACTGCGCGCATACACACACAACATAGTTGTAATTCCAAGCACCTTCCCTGCCTTTCGGTAAAGCAAAAGCATCCCAGCAGTATCCACTAGATGGGAGTGTTGTATAAGGACATCAGAGCTCAGGTTTTGGCTTTAGCATCAACTAATTTGCCTCCCAAACATATATGTGTATAATTAGACACTGTTAGTGTCTTTCTTTTCAAATAAGTTTAACATTCCTAATTGGCTATATCTGATAAGCTGAAAATCACTTTAATTGGGTAAAGTTATGCTACCGGTTAAGATTATTGGGGGTGGGGGGAGGGGACATATTTATATCTGCACTCACGTGGGTTATCCTCCCGCCACCCTCCTGTGGATGAGATTACAATTTTAAATATTCACTGACTTTTCAATGAGAATGGCTTCCCTCTGCAGACTATGGGGATATATCATCTGGGAAGAGTAAACCAGCATCATATCCATAAAAATGAATGGGGATTGAACAAGAGCTCTGCTTTTACTTTCATTTTATTGAGGCTTGGTCAGGAACAATTCCCAGGGGAGAACATACCTTGCTGCCAGCCAGCTCTCTTCCTCCCCTCCTCATGCCACTCAGCCTGCAATTAGATCCACATATATTCTCAGCATCAACAACGGAAGCAATCTATTCAAGAAGCAAATATCAGCTTTCATACCATAGCCCTGGGCAGACAATACAGTCTTCCAAATAGCACTTAATGTCAATAATTTCTGTCTACAAGAATGTGAAATGGGTAATTTAGTTGGGGAAGTCTTTATATATATATATATATACATACATATAAAGAAAAAAAAACCTGTGCACACAGGCTCACATATGTAGCTGTCTTTTTCAAGACTTTCATGGAATGTCTGAATAACCTTTTAAATAATTTCCTACATGCCGATAAGCTTTCTGCTGCAAAAGTGATCACATAAATAACGTATTTTTAAATTAAGTATTCAAGACATCGTTTTCTTTTCTCATGATGCATAGAAATATAGATGCAGGTAACTACATGATACAGATGTTATGGCGCACTTAACAAAATACCTTTAACGTGTTGTCCTAGAGATGAAATGGGCAATCTTTCTGCTGTGACCGTAATGTGCGGCTAATGCCAAAAAGGCCTAAAAGTGAATTGATGAAGATTTCTTAAAAGCAGTATCTCTTTGCTCATGGCAAGTTCATTGTCTACAGTGAAGCACGGAAACAAAAGGGATGCTCTCTCCGGTAGGACAGGATTAGGAAGAGCGAGCTGCACACGAGACATCTGAGAGGTGGAGAACAGGACAAGAGGCTGCGAAGGTACTGAATGTTTCCACTGCATCTTGCTTCAAAAGGATCTGGCAGGAGAATCATGGAGGTACCTCTGCTGCCCTTTCAGTCAGTCATAAGCTTGGGTTTCTCAGCCTCAAGCGCATACTGCTTGCTATTCAGTTCATGTGTTTAGTTACTAAACGCTCCCACAGACGCAAAAATGTGTATAGGTAATTGTCTCAGAAATCTGTAGAAATATATGGGTACATTCTACGGTATAGAGTCCTCAATGCCACCTATAGCATTCAGGGTCAAATGACCTCAAATTCCATTGTGCACATTTGGGGGGGGGGGCGCGGGAAAGGGAAAAGCGTGAAAGCCTCTTCTCTTTACCTCTTTGGAAGGGAAAAACAGGTGGCAGAAGAAAGAAGTTGCTTTGCCTGCTCCAAGCAAGGCAGTGCTTGGAAAGCAAACAGAAGGGGCTAGAAGATTGCACCAGGCAAAGTGTGGAGCAATATCTGCACTGAATATCTGCAAAGTTTTTTTTTTTTAATGTGATGGTCAAGGGATTGTCATGGAAACCGCTGCTGTGGAGATAGCAACTGTGCTGCCTGCAGAGATAACCCTACTATTAGGCATGCTGAAGCATCTGCCTCAGGTGGATGCTTTTGAAGGGGCATCATGAGAAGACCAGATTTTTATTCGTTCTCCTTGACATTCCTGTTTTGTTTGTTTTGTTTTGTTTTAACTGGAGTGAAAAGACAGAGAGGCTAAGCAGACTTTCTCAGGTTCTTAACTAACTTGCCTGGCTCTAGACATGATGTGCGTTGGCTTGGAGGAGGAAGAGGCATCCCTTTGCTACTTCACCACAGGTAGCAAAATAGCTTGGTCCTGGTTGTCTGAAATGCATGAAAAGAAGGGATTTGCAATGCAATCCTATGCACGTCAATTTCCCTTGGGTCAGTGTTGCTAAACTCAGGTACGTATGGCTATAAATGATCACCACACAAATGTTTCATTATTACTTCTTTTGTTGCATTTACACATCCATAGGAGTCACTCTTAAGGTGATGGGAATCATACCTGGGGCAGAGCCTTTGTGTGTTCTCTTTTCCCAATCCGTGCTGGAGCCACCCTGTCCCCCCGTAGTTTGGATTCGTGTCAATTTGGATGTGATCCAAATTGAGGGGAGCTCTGACTGCATGCTCTGGTAGTGGATATCAATCACTGTGACTAGTGGTTATGAATCACTGTAAAAAGAACTGGAACGTGCCACTAGCAGCAGTCCCCAAACTGGTTTTGGCAATGACCATCAAGGCCTGCTGGGATGGTAGAGGTGCTCCTCTGTTAGCTTCCTTCAAGATGGCTTGAACAATGGACATCTGAACACTGGAAATATCCTTAGTCAACCGCTGTGCTTTTAGTTAAAAAAATGATTTAGGTCAAGTTCTCACTTGGCAATTTCATCTGGTTTTAAAACTTTTTTTAAAAAAATCAGCAGCAAGGTCTGGTTTTGTTTTGTTTTGTTTTGCATTCCCACTGTTACCTTATAATGTGAACTCTTTATTTTTCAGTGCCCACCAGGAGAGAAACCCCCTCCCCTCTCTCCTTTCCTCAGCAGAACCCCCTCCCTATGGAGTCAGTAATTGGACACCGTCATACCCTGATTTCATTGGGGCGGGCAACTCAAACCTCACCCTCTATATAAACCTGTCCCCGCATCAGATCAGAGAGTCCTTTGGCAGCAGTTTTTGTTCACTGCTTCTCTCCTCACCATAGCACAGCTTCTTTCTCATGTTAACAAGGCAGTAGAAGATTAAAGATCACTTCTCCTTCTTATAATCATGTTTTGTGCTAGATTGGTAGATCAGAGCAGCAAAAATGGCGGGGAGTGAGGCAAAAGGTATTGATGGCAGAGACAATCAAGGAAAGAAGGAGGGAGGGAGGGAGCAGGCAAGTTTTGCACAAAGCTGACACTCTTTGCAACTCCATGAGGAAGCTGCTAAAGTCTGATCGCTGTCAGCGAGTCCCTCTTATTGAAACCAGGCACTTTTACTTACTCCCCTCCCTGCTACACTTGTCTGAGCTTGTTACATTGTGGTGTGTGCCTTAGCTACTGCAGGCTCTGTTCATTTTTCACCTCCTTCCCCTCCCCTTTCAGCCAGCAGTAGATTTCCTTAGTCCATAATGAAGAGCCCAAGGAATAGAGGACTACAGCAGAGGGAATCATGCCTTCTCATTAAACCAGGGGAAACTGAGGAGAACACCCCTAACGCATGGTTCCCTTCCTCCGAAATAACCCTTGTGTTCCCATTTTGCTAAATAGCATTCTAGTCACCCCCACCACTGCCGCTGCCCTGCCACAACCACCAGATCCTCTGTGTCTTAAGAAGGTTTTCACTGAAGAGATATTGTTTTATGGACAGAGTTTTTCTGTAGTCTGTAGTCGCTACACCAAGACAAACTTCTTTAAAATATTACCAAGGATGTAGAAAATATAATTAAACTTCCTCTCTTCTTTTTTTATCATAAGTGAAATTTTGATCTCCGGCTCATTAATTACTACGATATTATTTCAAAACATCACCTCTGGTTCTGCTTCCTAAAAGACTGGATCATGAACCTGTCACTGAAACTCCTAAACATGTGTTTTTTGTTTTTCTTGTACATTTTAGGCTCATGTATTTCCGCATAACTCTAGATTTCTGCAATTACTCTAGATCTGAACTGTCTAAACCTTGGCCTTCCAGATATTGTTAACAGTCTGGCCAATTACTGTAGTTCAGAGACATCTGGAAAGTCATAGTTTGGTCACCCCTGCCTTAGAGGTCTGCAGAGCTTTCTAAGCACTGCTGTTGTTTTGCGTTTGACTTCTCTGAACTTCAGATGAGAATCAGTCGGAATCCTTTCATTTCACTTAGGTGTTTTCTTTAATTAGGAAATGTACACCCATTTTCATTTCATTTCATTTTTATTTACAGTTCAGAACAATTAGAATTGACAAAAGGAAGTATTTATTGTTGGTCTGTACCAGATGAGGTGGTGGCAGCCACTAGTCTGGATGGCTTCAAGAAAGGGTTAGACAAATTCATGAAGAACACGGGTATCAGTAGCTACCAGAATGGAGGCCTAGGTTGCCTTCAAAAGGCCATTTGCAAGGAATTGAGAGCAGGGATTTGCACAAATGCAATTTTTAGGCATTTGATTCAATTTGAATTCAGTATATGAAGATTCAAATCGATTTGAATGTTTAAAATTTGAATATATTCACATTCTTTTCGAATCAAATACATTCAAATCTATTCGTACGAATGTTCGATTCATATTTGAAGATATGGATGTCGACAACATTCTTATGTGCCTGTGCACATCATTACGCATCTCATATTTATCCCGTATTCATCCCGTATTCATCCCGTATGGATCCGTACAAATGCTTATGGATGCAGGAAAGATTCATACGTGCAAGTACAGCATCGTGTGCTTATTTGTACACATACAAATGTCCAAATAATTTGAATGAATGTATAGACATTTGACTCAAATCCGAATGTCCAAATTTGAAGAAATTTGATCGCATCTTGAATGTTTGAAATATTCATGCACATCTCTAACCCGTACAAATGTGTACAGATACAAATAATATGTGTACAGATACGTATGCAATGCGTAAGTATCCGTACACATACAAATGTCTGAATAATTCATACAAATTATTCTAAAGATTTGGAATTTGTTCAAATGTTTAAATTCACATGTAAAGACATTCTGTTTGAATTTGAATGTCCAAATTTGAACGAATTTGATCTGATTTCGAACATTTTCAATATTTGTGCACATTCCTAGTTGAGAGCAGGTGAGGATTTTGCCTTCAATTTCTTTTTGAGAAGGACAAAGCAATTGGTAAGCCACTGTGTGAAACAGGATTCTGAACTAGATAGGCCATGGCCTGATCCAGCAGGGCTTCTATTATGTTTTTGCAAAATAGAATAATGATCAACAAGAAAAAAATTAAAAAACAAACCAAATGTACAATAACAAAAATTATACTATCATGCATCCTATAGGGTTCATATAGTAATATTCCTAAAAAATACCATTTAGTATTTTAATTGCATTAACATAAACCCATCATAAATGAAGAACAGTTTAAAGAAATCTCAAACTACAGAATCAGGCCTATATAGGTGGACAGAACTGAATACAGAGACTTTGTCTAATACTTAGGTGAGCTTTTTGGGGAGAGTGTTTCATGCACAGGGTTTCACAACAGCAAATATTCCTTCCCTAGTCGCTTCTTTCCTCACTTAGTGTAATAGGGGCATGTGAAGATGAGCAGATGATCAGAACATCTGTGCAGGTAAATACATTGACAAGCATTCCTTTAGATTCTTGTCACAGCATCTTGAATTGAATTTGAGGAATGAACAGGCAGTAGACAAAGTACTGGCCAAGTACTGCGTGTTTCAAGTGAGCTGTCTCAGTCTTGCCTTTTTTCAACTCCATTCCATTTTAACTGCAGTTTTTCAACCAGGCCTTAAGAACAATTCAACTAACAGTGCATCACAGAACTCTAAAACAATGAGCATCTGCCCATGTGCCTGGCCAGGCTGTTTTGGGAGTACTTAGGCATCATCCACATGGTGCTGACTAGGGCGAGAAAAAAGGCATCAGAGCAACAAGGATTCTGGTGGAACCCAATGCAATGAACTGGAAGTCTAATCAGTAGTCTCCTCCCAAGGTATATCAGGCACCTCCACTTCCCATGTTCAGGAGAGCAGTGAAGACACACCACTTTGCCCTGACTAAATAAGTAAACAGGTTTCCCTCCCCACTTCCAGGTACTGTTATTATTTCAATTTATTCGTGTTATATTTGGCTTTTAATGTTGTAACCCACTATGAGACCTTTGGGCATAGGGCAGGATAATAAATTCAAATAAATAAATAAAGTGTAGCTTAAAAGGAAAGAAGGCAAAGGCTGTTTCTGAACTAGCACTGAAGACCCCATTAGGAACTCATTTGGATCCTGATTGGTACCTGATTGATATTGATCAGTCGTGCCCTGTCCCCACACAAGACCCCTTTAGGAACCCATTAGGAACCCATCCTGATTGTGCTGTCCCCATAAGTGCTGGCAAAATCCAGATTTAATGGGTCCTTTGGGCCCTTACATCCGGATTGACTTTAGAGCTCCTTAATCGTGTCTACAATCTGGTCTTCAGCCGTGAAGACTGGAACAGAGGACACACATCCGCATGTCTTCCCAGGCCGATGGGGTCCAGAGGCTTGCTCAGCAGTTGCCATTTGCAGCAGAGTGGCTCCAGCTCCACCCCACCACTTACAGCTATGGAGGCCTGCACAGACTCTGTTGCTGACTACAACACCGAGCACAGGCTTTGCAGTTGCTGTATAAGCAGCTACGAAGCCATGACTCTCCACCATGCCCTCTGTCGGTGGACATGTGCCTTAATTGACATAGGTGCTGGCCAATTGTGCCATGCCACCAGTGGCCCTTCTGGCTCTGGCTAAACGGAGAGCTGGGATGGGTGCTATGGCATCCACATGGCACCCCTGCTTGGCACCCATTTCCATCGGGTGCTAGATGTGGATCTTTCAGGACCAGATTCAAAGGAAGACCACAGCTCAAAGATCCGGTTCTTCTAAATCCATATTTACAGAGGTATGTGCAAAAACAGTCCCCCAAAATTGGAGCCCTTATGTGTCAGGACTCAGGATATCACATATTTTGCTCCCAGACCAGAACCAGAGACCTTCAGGTATGGGGCGGGATAGAAATATAAATAAATAAATAA
>MTQE01001134.1:27419593-27460540 GCA_014337955.1 Aspidoscelis marmoratus | reverse complement strand
GAGCTGTCTTCCACGCGTACCGGAAAGGCCAATGCGAAAAGGCCTCTAGTATGCGTAAACTACAAAAGTTTGTTTTATTATACAAAATTCTTTGTGGTGGACAAAAAAGGTGCTTTATTTGTTTAAAACACAGCAACTGATGGAGAAATGACCCACATTAAACTAACAGGAAATCTAGAGCTTTATCTTCACAGTAGGTTGAAGGCTACTTTCATGGTGGGTTCTGCAGATCCTGGGGCCTATTCGCACTTGGCCTTTTTCTGGAGTATATCTCAGGATAGGGGTCTGTGGTCCACATGCTAATGCAGACTCTAGCAGACCTCACTTTGGGCCAGCTGAAGCCTGCACTAGCATATGTACAGCAAGTCCCTATTCCAGGATATATTCCAGAATAAAGCCAAGTGCGAATAGGCCCCTAGTGTAGGACCAGGAGGTGCAGTGTATTCACACCAGTTTCCTGGCTTCAGTTTTTTTCTGCTCAGCCCCATTAATGGATGTACTGGAAATGGCTATGAGTCTTGACCATTTTCTGTGCTTTCCTTAATGGGACAGGCAAAGATGGCACTGTCCATCTGCACAGGAGAGGGAGGAGAGGGTATCATATTCCCTCATTTTTCTGCACTGCAGGAAGGAAATCTCCAAGGGTGTTTTCAGAATCTTGGAGGTGCGCTGCAGGTATGAAGGAGGGAAGGTGGACATTGAACTCTCAGTGGATCTCTCTTTCCCCCAATGTGGATGGACTCCACTGTAGTGTACGATTTATTTATTTACACAAATCTGGACTGAACTGTTATACCTTATAACTCATTATGAAACCTCTTTAGTAAGGGAGGACTGAAAATGTAATAGACAAATGAGGCTGGTGCAGAGAATGGAATGCTGGGAATTGTTCATGAATATCTAGAATTCCATAGTTTGAGAACCATTAATCTATTGGGAATCACCCTTTTTACATTAAACGGTTGTGTTATCTCTGAAGATGTTCATGCTATCTGTGGGGCTAATTGAGGTACATGACCTTAGGGTTAAGACTGATTAGTGTGGGTTTGTTATGGTGATAATTGAACTTTATTTATTCAGCTTTATTCAGCTTAAACCTAGAATAGAAGTTTTCTTTTTCTTTCTTTCTTTCTTTCTTTCTTTCTTTCTTTCTTTCTTTCTTTCTTTCTTTCTTTCTTCTCAAACTAATTTTTTTATTCTACCCGCTGGGTTTTTTTGCTTTTCAGTTATAGGCAAGAAAGCCTCAATCAATACTCCTATTTCCAGACTTCTATTACTTTAAGGAAATCCACAGCTGCCTTGCTGACTGTCAGCAGTGGGGAAAATCATTCTCTCTTGTAATGACATCAGAGGACAACCCTCGGCAGGCTAAGTGAGGTCTACCTAATGTCATTAAGACTTGCTATACTCTGTGCATGTGCATAGCATTTTGACAGAGAATGTTCCCAAATGCCTGGTTTTCTGTTTTTTTCAATCTGCAAAGAAAATTTCTTTGTGTACAGGGATACATAATGCTAACAGCAACAGAACAAATGTATATCCTACTATTGCAGAGGCATTTTCATGGACAACTTTTGCTGTTGCTTTTGTGATAATGAAATTGATTGAAACTGAAAATTTATTATTGTCTAAGAGACTAGATACACACAAGCTTTACCTCATGCTTTAAAATTAATTCCAGATGAAATCACATGAGTTTCAGGTTAAGGAGTAAACAGACCTGAAAAGTTAAAGCACGCCCCGTATGTTTGGTCTCCTGACATACTAAATGAATTACAGTTTCTAATGCATAAGGAGTTGCCCTGCCCTCTATTGCAAACTGTCTGAAACTCCTCTCCACCACTGCATTGATTGATTAGTCTCAGTGAAAGCATATCCGTAATTGGCATAAACAAATTGGAATAAACTAATATATTTGATGCCATTGCTATGCTCCAGGATCATCATGTTATTCTGAAATTTTAAGGAAAGAGGGACTAGCTCTTGATTCTGCAGAGAGGAACCAAGTGTAGCTTCAGGAGCTGAATGATCCAGCAGCTTTAGAAGTGGCAACAGAAAGAGGAGGTACAGTGCTCAGGATAGTAGAAAGATATACGTTGGTCTGATCAGCACAGTATCCTAGCTAAGATGCAAATAGCCTCTTTCCTGAACATGAGATTGATGGATGGGTTAAAAATGACCACTTCTGGCATATGGTTTTCAGAGACGAGGCAGAGAATTAGCTAACGCTGGTATAGAATATCCATATAATGAATTAACAACATCATAACACTAACTGTTGTAAGAGGAACATTCCCTGCACCAAAGATTGTCAATATTGTGCTAGGCTTTGAAAGAAATTAGAGAAATCCCTGAACCCATGTGATTTCTGTCGCCCTTCAGACATTCTCTTAGGCCCGGTTCCCATTACAAGCTCAAAACGGTTTTCCTAAACCAAAATAATAGAACTGGATGCTAACACGAATTTGCCTGATCCCATTACTTTCAATTTAATTGTGTTCGATCCAGATTCTGAGGATTGTACATGGCATATGTGACTCAAGGGGGGACTCAAGTGGCTACTTTCTAAAAGCTGCTTTTCGGGGCTGCCCTGCCCTCTTCCTCCTGGTGTGAATGCGCCACCCATAACGGACCCCTTCATGGAACCTAGCTGGGTGGCTGGGTGGCTGCCACTTGCTTGGATGGATAAAAAACAGCACCGGGCAGCCAGCGATTCTTTCCCCTCCTCTCCCCATTGCCCAGGGCACACAGCAGCAGCGGCAACTCAAGTCCCCTTCGCCTGCTCACCTCCACAGCCACACATTCACACATTAAACATTCACACATCTCACCGGAACTTCAGCTGCTTTCCTCCCTTTTCCCTTTCTAAAGGTCAGAACTTTTAGAATTGTGCAAAATTGCAACATTGTTATCAGGTATGAAGTGGGTGGATTGCTACAGATTAACGGCTGCTTAGGGGATGGATTTTTTAAGTGAAATCACTATCTTTGGAAGCAAGCTATTGGGGGAGGGAAGCCCTAAACATGCATTCTCATCCCACTAAAAATGTACCGTTCCCACAGCAAGAAATGTAAAACATTTCAAGATCATGAACCAGAGTGAGACCTGTTGAAATAAGTGTTAACATTTACAACTCTTTGGGGTGATTTAACATGCAGAAAGTGTGTTAAGCCAACCTGATGTGGGGATTGTAAGGATCGAAACCGTTTTGAAACCGTTTTAAGCTTGTAATGGGAACTCCCCCTTCTTCTCTTCAGTGCTATCCCTTAATCTTCCTACAATCTTCTCATGATCAGAAATGTTACTAAAGCAGGATTATGGACATCACAGAGTCTTATGATCTCACTTGGGTGAACGTGATATGGCCTTTCCTCCAAAGCTTCTTGCTCAGAAAGGTGCAAATGGAGCTGAAGCCTGATGCTTTTGCACAGAAGGAATTTTAAAACACTTGGATTGGGTTACATACATAATAGCAATAGCTAATTGTTCCAGCGCTGGAAGATTTGCTTTGATCTGTGTAAACTGTACTTTACTTGCATTGAATGAAAGTGCTTTTCAGGGAAATCAAAGTAAGCCATCCATGGGAGTCTCACTTGTTTTTTTGCCAACTTGTGGACCAACCATGAACACATACACACCAGGCAGATATCTCTGAAGATCACTCCACAGATAATGATAATAGGGTAGAGGTGTTCTGCTCTCCTGCCTATGGTTTTCCTATAAGCAAATTTTCCAGCTCTGCCAAAAATGTGTCTGTTTCAGCAGAAGTCTTCTTATGTTCGTTTCTGTATTGGAAAGTTTGAGTTAAAGCTGTTCTATACCATTTTCATTTCTTCAGTCACTAACTGAATGTGCTGACTGTAGCATTTATTTGTTTTGACTAGGACTTTGTGGATTGGACCTCCAGTAAACAGGGTTCCACTTTTTAAAGGATAAACAAATCAATTAATGATGTAAATCCTACATGGTTAGAAGTGACATCAAATGAATAATCGATTTTTCCTTCGGAGGTGATACACATGGAGTTATGGTGCATTTTTGTTCAGAAATGCACCCTTAATGTAAAAAAAAAAACCACTGGTTTTAAGCTTAAACATTTTTTTAGCTCTAATGTCTAATTTAATTTGCTAGGACCAATTTCACTGAATAGGCGTAGTTGAATAGTACAGGCTCACTTATTTATTTCTGAGGCTGCTGTGGTCTGATGGTATTTCTGTAGCAGGGAATAAGCAATCAAATAATATTAAACCTCACCTATTTTTTCACAATGAGTGGCTACCTATAATATAATAATAATAAATAGAAAACACTATCTTGCATTTCCTTTATTTATTTTAAAACCCCATAGGAGCTTTTTAGTTTAATTTAGTGTTTGGTGCTATGTACCTTTATTTAAATCAAAGTGAAGAATCTAGTGACTAAATATGCATTATTCTGCAGTTTGGTAGGACTTGGCTTGTGATGTGTATGGAATTTTGTATATCACTATGCAGATTCACCCAAGAATTACTGTGCCAATTCATATCATAAGAAGAATTCTAATTGTAGCAGGATCTGCCCAACATAAGAGACCTTGAAGAGCACCCTGTTTGCATTCTTGCAGCTGAACAGATCAATACTTTCCCCTCAAACATGAAAATGGCTGACCTCTTAGTCACCAGAATTGTTTACCTGGAAAACTACCTTATATAGAAATCTTTGGTTTACCCCTGCTTTGTCCTAAACATCTGTCTCCACTCTCTGAGACTATGTTTTGTGATACTAGAATAGGTGCTTCCTTCCATGTAGGGTCATAAGAATGAAAGAACATAAGAGGAGCCATTCTAGATCAGGCCACAGTCCATCTAGACCAGCATACTGTCCCACACAGTAGCCTACTAATTGGTTATAAGCATCTCAAGCAGAGGGCAAGGCAAAACTTTCACCTGATCTCAAATCCCTGTCAATGGCCTTTAGAGGCATTCTGCCTGTTTTCCCTACCTGGAGGCAGAATCTAGGCATCCATTCTAGTAGTAATTGATATACCTTTCTACTATGAATTTATCTAATCCTTTCTTAAAGCTATCCAGGCTGATTGCTGTCACCGCCTCTTTTGGTAGGTCTTCTGGGGTGCTTCTGCACAGGCCCTTTAACACACATTAAGCACGGATTGGGAAACGCACGTCCCCATTTATGTGCCTATTTGGCACACTTCCGGCCACGCGTGCCCGCGTTGTGTGTCCCTTTCTAATACGGATTTCGGCGGCAAAACCGCTTTGGCGCCGCCGCGTCCGCATTAGAGGGGGCAATTAAGCACACTTCCGGTAGGTGAGTCCGCACCTATCCGTGTTTAATGTGTGACTAAAGGGTGTTAGTTACACCACATTTCAAGTGGTTTTGCGCCGTGAAAACGCATCCATTCAGGATGCGTCTGCACAGCGCAAGTGTAAGTAATGAGGGCCCTCCCCCCGCCCGCCATGCTTGGCTCACTGGAGCCAAGCATGGCGAGCCGGGGGCTCCTGCCTATCGCCTCGCCCTGGCCCCAGAAGTGGCGGATTGCCGCTTCTGGGACCAGGGTGAGCTTGCCAAAAGCTCACCCTAGCCCTCCCCACTGGGAGCACGGACGATCCCCTCCTTACCTCGTCAGCGTGCTCATCTTTCTGAGGGTCTTCGCCCAGGATGCAGCGCGCCTGCGTCCTGCGTGGCTCCTGAGCGGCTGGGGCTGCTACTGGCAGCCCTTGCCCTCAGGAGCGTTCTGAGCAGGCGCGTTGCCCTTAGTAGGCACTACCTGCTGCTGAAACCACTACAAGCCCTTTAGAAACCCTGTTTGTTTGTAAGAAAGCTGCTAAAACAGTGTCTCGAGCAGTTCCTGCAACCCTCATCTTGATGTTCCTGTGGGCTGAGGTGTATCTCCTGAGTCAGTGAAGCATGTGTTCCAGTCCTGGGGGCTTACTGCACTTGGCTCCATAGTGTGAGTGCAGTACGGTCCCTGACGGAGGATCTGCACTTGAAGGGGCCATTTCCAGCTTAGAAGTGCAGGAGCGTACTGCAAACAAACCATGTGTGAAGCACAATTTTGTGCTCCACATGTAGACTTACCTTGCCCAGAGGGGGTCTTTGTTGTCTCTGGTAAAGCCTATACACACCTCTGTGGTGCTGGGTGGATCATCTGAGGTGCCATGCAAATGCGCTGGCATCTCAGATGACCCCAAACATGAGTGCGCTTTTGTGTTGCATCATAGTTGTCATGGTGATGGTGCATGTGCATGCACAGTCATGCCAGGATAAAGATGGTGACACACGGACTTGCGTCTGCACCTCAGTTAGGTCTGCAGGTGTGTGTGTGTGTGTGTGTGTGTGTGTGTGTGTGTGTGTGTGTGTGTGTGTGTGTGTGTGTGTGTGTGTGTGTGTGTGTGTGTGTGTGTGTGTGTGTGTGTGTGTGTGTGTGTGTGTGTGTGTGTGTGTGTGTGTGTAAGGGATGCCATGCACTAGCATTCATAAATGCTAGTGTGAATGTGAATGCCGGTGCATAGTAGTGGAGTGTACTATTCCCACCCACCCCAGACAAGACAGGAAGTGCAGAAAGGCCTCAGGACTGTTCCCTCCCTTGCAAATCTTGCAAAAGAGCAAGCAGTCTCTTGTGTTTAAATCAGGACAAGGCTCTGTCAGAACTAATGAATGCAGCATGCAGTAGGTAGAGTACATGGGAGGAATCATACAGGAGAGAAAACATCAGGCTTTCATCTTTTCTACATATTCAACAGGCTTTGGTGGCTGAATATGCCAAAGGTACTTGTCACTTTTTCTGTGTTCAAGGACATAAACTTGAGCCAACATCCCTAAATCCATCTAGCATATCATTCAGCAACTGCATTTTGATGCTGCACATCAGCTTGACATCACAGGTGAACCATTTATGCCCCCCTGACAATCAATTTAGGGCAGTAGAATTGAGACCTGCTGTATGTTTTAATTTTGTGTTGACACTCAGCAGATGGCTTTCAGAGAACTTCTAGAGGGTATATGTGTGTGGAGCAAAGGTTGATGCTTTGATTGGAAGTGTGCCTTTGGTGTCTCTCAATCACCTTTAGATTCAACACAAACATGGTCCAGGAAGGAGACTTTTACCAATTATCCCTCATCACCCTTATCCGTCATCACCTTGCTACCCCCAATCTGCTGGGTGCTGCTGTTCCTGCCATTTTACTGGTTGAGCCTGCTTTGCATTGTGTGTCTCAGACAGGAGAAAGACAAGAAGAAGAAGAAGAAAAGGAGGAGGAAGAATTGGCTTTGATACCTGTATTTCTCACCCTTTTAAGGTAACTCAGACAAACCTTCTGTTCTTCTTCCTATGAGGTTGGTGGGGCTGTGAGAGCTCAGAAAGAGAACTGTGACTGGTCCAAGACCCCCCAGCTGGTTTCATGGAGGAGTGCAGAATTGAACCTGGAGACTACCATGTAAGACTCTGTCACTCTAACCGCAAGACCAAACTGGCCCGCAAATGTATGCAGAAATGAGGAAAGCATCACAAGCATAGCACTCTTCTCTTTGCAGATGAAGAGGAGTTCTACTAATATTGCAACCAGGGAATGTTGGCAGCCAGGGGAATGATATCAAACACAGAAAATGGCCCCAAAGATATGATGGATCAGCCAGGATGCACCTGAAAGATCTCCTTTGTGACTACGATGCAGTGGCAACAGGATTGCTGCCAACAACTGTTTAGAACTTTTCCTCCCATTCTGCCATTCATTCAACTGCAGGTCTATGTGGATGCCATCCTAGACCAGCCATCTAATGACCATCAGGGAGCAGTCATGCAATCCCTGAACACTCATGATGCATTCATGGTGTCCTAAAGGTATCATGCAAACACGGCTCAGTTAGCAAAAAGGGCAATATGTTGATTGATAAAACCTTTGCTTGTACACTATTAGAAATGGGTGAATCATTTCTGTGCATCCTCTAAAATATAAGAGCTGAAAAGACCACTTGCTATGGCCATATGGTTTGTATGCAGAAATGACGATTAGCACTTATTACTCTGCTCAGCTACAGAAAGGCAAAGGGTTACTATCTTGTGAACATGTTAAGTGAAAAGCACAAGCCAACAGAAATGTTTTAGTCTGGATTTTACACATTTGTAGGAAAGAGTTGCCCAAACACTTCTCCAAGGGTAGGAGGAAAGGGATGCTTTTTGATCGCCAACAACTGCTTTTTATGGGTCCAGATGAAGTTTGGAAAGTTTGAACTGTATGTTTACTCAAAATTCAGCAGGACTCAAAATGTTTGCTCTGTCTCTTGAATCCTACTGAGGGAATCTCCTTTTCTGTATGGTAACATCTCCACCCCTTGTCACAGTGCCTGAAGCCTTTATCTCCACCCTCCAAGTGTCTGAAAAGTATACCTAAGTATGCACTGCTAGGTACTCCTTTCATGTATTTTGATGAATGAGTGAATGTTGATGCAGTGCTAATAGACATTCTGACTTTAGGAGCAAAGGAGGCAGGCTAAAATTCTTTTTCTTATTTAATGAGTTCCAAAAACACGTGGAGGAATGAATGAGCCCAGTTCTCAGTTAGGTTTAGCATGTTAATGGACGTTTCTGCACTGGGCTTTATTCCAGATTATATCCTGGAATAGGGGCCTGCCATAGAATGTACCTGCATGTGGATGCCAGACCGCTAATCTAGGATATAATCCAGAATAGGGTCCAGTGCAGATCGGGCCTAAAGAGGAGTGAGTGAGGTCCACATGGGGCTTGCAAGTTATATCCTTAGCTGCCTCTTTATAGAGATATAAATGCAACAGAGTACACAACAGACAAACGCTCCTGATTCAATGTGAAGCCTGCAGTGTATCATGCTGTATTAATAAGTACAGCCTGCCATTTGATGAAGGGGGCGGTGGTGATTACACAAGAAATTTCTGACTCTTGTCTTATCCCAAGAGCGGAAATGCACTGTCAATAGCTCTCCTGTTTTCCTCTTAATCTGTCTAAGCCAATTAGGCGTTTTAAATTGTAGCAGTGTCTTTCCAGGAAGCTTTTGTTGCTTTCTATTGTATTCAGGATGAAAACAGAAACAAAAAGAAAAAACAGTCCCCCTCCCCAAAACAGTGCTTTATAAAAGCAGAAAGAAAAAGTCTGTTCTATTGAACTAAGCCCGGGCATCATGATATATATTTAAAGCACATTTAGAATGGAAGCAGAGAGTTTATGGATCAAATAATAACATGGCACTTTCTCTAACAATAGATATTATTTTGGATGTATTCCAAGTAGCATTACTCTTGTTTAATTTCTTCGCCAATCCTGCGTCTGTCCAGCCTAGTGTCAAAAATAATCATCTTAGGAGACAGATGAAAAATGCTCAGCCAAAATTGCACAGCTCAATTATTCTGTTTACTTGTGATATTAAACTCCTGTTTTCCATTGGAGTGTCTTAAGAAAGCTGAGAGGTGTACTCTTTAACCTCTGAAAATACAGATTCTTCAGTAGCTCATTTCACACCTATTCACCTCGGTCTTTGGCTGAGGAAACAGCTTTCCGTCCCTGCTTTTAGGCCCCGTTATTGCTTTCCATGGGTTCTTTTAGATTTGTTTTTACTGTTGTAACCTACCTTGAGAGTGGGATAAAAATACAAATGTCAGTATCTAACAACACTGTATAGAAATATGGAACCGGGAGGATACTTAGAAGAGGAAAAAAGTCAGGCAAGAGCTGTTCATAATGAATGCATCTGTTATATTTTGTGTTCAAAGATGGCTAAAAAGAAATGGATCTAAGAAATACAATGCTCCAATTTTTTCCAAGCCTAGAAAAACACAAGGTGTAAAAACTGTGGCTGTGTCTCCACTTACCCACGAAGGCACCCACAGGTATGTCTTCACGTGTTGAGTATCCAGATGTGGTGGCAAGAGGCACCCCATGTTTAGTGTGCTGCACCTGGGAAGGGCACAATTGCTGCTAAAATCACCTTCTAGTGTACGGTGCAACTTACTGCCCTCATTGAAAATGCCCTATTTACTGCATAAGTGGTGCCTCTGCGCTCCAAACTTGAGCTGGCAAACAACATGGCAAAAAGGATTTCTTTCTTTCTTTCTTTCTTTCTTTCTTTTTTGCTTCAAATGGAGACGTGGCTTGAATCTATAGCTGAGCTGGAATGATGTGGGTGTGGGTGAACTGGGAGGCCTGGCACTTCGATTTTCATGCCAGGATATCTCTTGCAGCGCCAGGCCAGGTAGGGTGGGATAGTTGCCATGGTTCATAAAGAATCCATCTCTTTCACCAGACACCCTTTTCGCTCTGCGTCTTGGGTTGAGGGATTGTTCCCAGTGTAGGGCCAGAGACAGAGGAGGTAATTGCTGTTGGTGTACACTTGGGCCCACATATTTATTTATTATTTTATTATTTACATTTCTATCCCGCCCCATACCAAAGGGTCTCTGATATATCCATGGGGCATAGTTTCCAGGCCCTTTCGTGGTTACCGAAAACCATGAATATTTGAAACAGTGGGAAATTGCACTCAATTCCCCGTGATACTTAGCAAATTACATGAGATTTCACAGGAATCATGGGAAACCTAGTGTGATTTCATGCTATTTCTCACTGTTCCAGGCCTCCAGAAAGCCTAAGGTAGACGTTATGGCAGTGGCAGGGGCTGGGGGCCGGGGAGGCTGGTCCAGTCACCATGGATATGTGAAATCACATTTACCGGATCAGCAGATGTGAGCATCAGACTGTAACTCTCAATCAGTTGCCCAACAACTTCCCTTTCTGGGTTGGTGGAAGCTGTTCACAGATGTGGCACTGAATCATCTTAACTTAGTAGAGTGTGGGTGTGCACAAATGGTTTTTCTGTGTTTGATTCATAATGTTCCATACAAATTTGATATGAATGTTAGGTGTGAATTCCATACAAGCCCCATAGAAATCCGTAACAAAGCTTCATATGAATGTATCAAAAAATTCTATTTGAATGTGAATGTCAGTCTTCAAATATACCAACATTCGATTCAAATTCAAATGTCGGAATTCAGCTGAATTCGTACAAATTTCAAATGTTATGAATATTCATGCACCTTTCTATTACGGAGTGGTGCCCAGGCACAGTATAGGGGAATTATCTCATGCCATTTTCAGAACCACCAGTAGTGTAGGCAAAACTGAAAGAGGACAGTCTTAGGTCTATTTTCCCAGTTTAAGCCCAAGATCCAGTCTGCTAATCAGAGGCAGATAGTCCATAAGGAGGAGTGGGCAGCGCCACTGAATCCATTCCCCACTTCCCATTGATAAACGTTTTGATTCCTTGTTGGCTAATGTGAGCATCATCTCCCATGCTGAGTAAGGGGATTTTTCAATCAATGGAAAAGAGCCACAGCCCATACAATGCTCAGTTCCTGCTTATTTCCCCCCTAGCTCCCTTACCCTCCCTTATCAGCCCCAAAGGTCACTAGACATTGTTGCTGCTAAGTTAGACTGGCCTGTCTATCATACTCAAACAGACCATTTGAGAATATTTATTTCTTATTTCTTATTTTTTTTTAAAGATTGAGTACCAGTGTTCCGGCCCCCAAATGCCTCTCCAGCCTTGTTCTTGATTACCAATACAAGAGTCCCCCCCCCCTAAACAGGGTAGAGCCAAGCAAGCGCTGCTTCTCCATCACTGACTGTTAATAATTAAATCAAATATTATATTCAGCAATAGAACATAGGCATCAGCTTCTTTCAAATTGCATTTCCTTCCTGTTAGGGCCATTAGCGTAAACCAGACTGCCTTTAGAAAACCCCTTATTGCTGCTGCCTTTCAGCAGAGTTCCTGAAATGGATAACGTGGTGCATATTATGGGCAATTACACAGAACTCCCCAGCGATGGGGTTTTAGGGTTTCAGAATAAAACAGCTGGAACTACAGGGCTATAAACTAATCAGAAACCAAAAGAGAGAAAATAAGGAGAACCTTCTGTTTCACAGTGTTTGAAATGTGGATAAAAGGCACGCATGAAGTACCGCAGACCTTTTAAATGCTGTTAGTTCTGACTATATTTGTGGAATACGAAAGCACCTCAGAAAGCTCACAGAAGCACTTGAAAGCAGATATTACAATTGGCCTAGGCATGTACATTATCAAATCATCACGAGATGGCATACTGATTCTGGTACTGATACTAATATTACAATAATAGCTGTTGGGTAATTCAGTGGAACAAGGAAATACGGTACAACCAAAAGGAAAAAGAAAACCACCTCTAAAAAGAAATGAGAGAGCATCTGGGCAGGGCACCTTTTCATAGCTGAGCAGAGCAGGAATGTGAATTAAGTAAGAGAAACAGGGTGGCTGTGGGCAGTGACTTGTGAAGCCGAAAGAACTGGGGAGGGGTATGGGGAAGTGGAGAATGAGGTGCTGAATTTTTCCCAGTGTTTTAGGCTGTGTCACTATGATTTCCCAGTGTTTTAGGCTGTGTCCCTGGCAACTGATGGTACAGAAGCATGGCATCCACATGCCCCCCTCACCTCTCAACATTAACAGAGACTGAAGTCAGGGAACAAAAGTGCCCAGGCTTCAAATTTACAACACAGTCTTGTTTTCTGGCCACACACCAGAAATGGCCCTTGGGGCGAGCCATTTTTTCTGCCTCATGAAATAGGGTCATGCAGAGAACAGGGCAGGTAGGTCACTTAAAAGGATATCATCCATCTTTGCAGCAGCTATATGATGGTTCTGAGCAGTGTGAGTCCACCCTGTAGAAAGAACTCCTCTAAAGGTGATTTCCCATCCCTTAGAGACATCCTGCTCAATTGTGGAGCATTGTCAATGGGCAGATATCATGGTCTTCACCATGTACATATTTTGCCTGGTGTGGATATAGACTTTGTCTCTTATGGATGGCAGTACTGTTTAGGGAGATAAAAAGGAGTGACTTTATTCTGTTCCTTGCCCTTTCTTCATAGGTCTGCTAGATCAATTTCATATGGAATTTTGGGATGATGGACCCAAACCTCCAACTCAGTTGGGGGAAGTGTGGAAGGGTTTGGGAAAAGACTGGGATGGCATCAGTAGATATGTTCTCTTCCTCCTGCTCCTCCTCCTCCTTTGCACTCCCCTCCTTACCAATCCAGGACAGTTTTTAGAAAAATATTCGGACTATCCTGGTGAATCTAGGACCATGTTAGCAAAGCTATGAACCTTTTCAGCTTGTGCAAACTCCCAAAGAAATAACAAAGCACATACATGTACCCCATTGTGGGAAAGAGGAGGGACCATTTGCTCTATCATTAAAGCAACAACAATGAATGGGTTATGTTATACCTCCAAACCATGCAAAGTAGGCTCTATAAACTGGCGAAGAGAAGCTGAAGTTCATGCATAATTCTGCCATGTGGAAGAACTGATTTTGTTCCTGGCTAAATTTAGGACTTCCATAAATTGGCTGACAGGAAAGCTGGAAGCTTTGCAAAATTCTCAAGCTCTCATGCTTTTTTTTGGGCGGGGGAGTGGTGGCGATGGTGGGGGCACTGCAGGCACTTCATTACTAATGAGCACAAGCTAGAAGCCATCTGAGAGAAACATTACATTGTTTGGAGATATGTGAGTGTCAGCCTTTGGGGAATGTCTGTACATATGCCACAATATTCTATTACAATGACATGTGAATAATGAGGGGGAAGGATTCAGGGTAGTTCAAGAAAACTTTAGGATCCCATGCTTTTAAAATATCTTCATTGCCATTGGCTTAAAGGAAAGTCACAAATACTCTCCTTTCTACTGATCTATCATTCCAGGCTGCAGCAGTTCAAAGGGCTCGGCAGGTAACCCTAAAGCAGAAATTGGGAATTTGTGCCCCTCTCAGTGTTACTGGCTTTTGCATTCTTTCTGAATACTGAGGTCTATTCACACTTAGGCCTCTGGAAGGAATTAGGATAGCTCTGGGACACAGCATTCGCTCTGTGGGCCAGGCAGTTCCGTCCCAGGGCTGCCCTAATAGCAGCCAGAGTGTGGAGCACAAAATTGTGCTCCGCACCTGGCTCAACCTGGCCCTGGATGTCCCAGAGCTGTCCGGCAGGGAGAGCATTTGCACTCTCCCTGCCGGACAGCTCTGGAGCCCCACCCTGGGCCATCACCATTGAGCCGTATCAGCCCACAGGCTGGCAGCCCCTTTCGGGGGGTTGGTCGGGATTGTCTAGGGTTCCACTGGCTGCTGCCACCCTGATCAAGCTGGCAGCAGCCAGTGAGGGCCTCCTTGGCACCACCCTCAGCTGCCCGCGACCCACTTACCTCATCGGACCCATGGTTTTATGTAACTGGTCGCATGGCCTGCTGGCATGGTCTGCTGCTCTCTGTGCAGGCGCGCACTACGGTAGACTGCCCCCACGCTGACCTGATGCTGACGGGCTGGTACAGGCAGGGGATGGATTGAGCATTCGTCCCTTACTGGCCAGAGCAAATGGTCAAGCTGTCCACCATCTGTACCAGCCTTAGTGCACTTCAGCCATCAGGCTGAAATGCAAAAAGGCCTCTGGATTGGGCCATACTTGCTAAAACTGATGTGATCTTGATCTAATAAATGAACAGGGGATCCCCACGGCATCGCTTAATTCGGTTTAAGGAAACCAAAATAAGTGAACCGGGTTAACCCTGTTTACACAACGTGCAAGTTAACCCGGTTCCGTGGCATTCCGATTCCAGCGTTAACCCAGAATCAATGCTGGGAGTCCGGACGGCAGCCCTGTCCTCCCGCCCATTGCTCTCTGATTGGTGTTCCCTCCTAGGATCCACCCTCCCTTCCCTTTGCGTCATCCATGCTCCGCCGGGGATTCCCTGCCCAATCCACCCTCCCCCTTCCCAGCAGCAGCAGCAGCAGCAGCAGCAGCAGCAGCCATCCATCCATCCATCCATCCATCCATCCATCCATCCATCCATCCATCCATCCATCCATCCATCCATCCATCCTGGCGCTGCGGCGCGGACGGCTTCGCCCTGGGGCTCCTCGTTGCCCGGTGGCAGAGCCGCTCCGCCGCCGCTTTGCCCCGCTTTGCCCTGCCGCTTTGCCTCGCTTTGCCCCGCCGCTTTGCCCCGCTCCGCCGCTGCCGCTGCTGGCTGCAAGAGGAGGAGAGCCGTGGGGTGGACGAGAGGGCGGGCGGGCTCAGCGTGCCCACCGCGGGGAGGGCGAAGGGGGCTCCTCGCTCGCTCTTCCCCCCGTGGCCGGGAGGGAACTTGGAGAGCGGGGAGAGTGGGCTGGGAAAGTTCCCCGGGGACTCCCCTTTCCTTTCCTTTTTAAAGTTCAGAACTGCGCAAAACTGCAACATTGTAGCTTTCATCGCTACACTGTAGCTTTGGAGGTGGCTGGATTCTTTCAATGAAATCACTCTTTGAAAGCAAGCTATTGGGGAAGGGAATCCTAAACATGACGTGCCTACAATACGGACAGCCCATTGGTTACAGTGCGATTGGGGGCGGGACAGCCTTAACACGGAATCTCATCCCGGAAAACGATACTGTCCACACAGTAAAAAATTAAACACGTATCAAGGGCATGTTCCGGAGTGAGACCTGTTGAAATCAGGATTTACTTTAAAATGGTTTAAGGATTTACTTTAAAATGGTTTAAAATGGTTTACTTTAAAATGGTTTAAAATGGTTTACTTTAAAATGGTTAACATGGAAGGAGCGTGTTAAGCCGAACTGCCGTCTGAACTGGGCGGAGTCAAAACATTTTGAATTCAAGATAACAACGCCATGAAGACACGCCCGAACTGAATCTTCTGCTTGATCATTCCCTAAAGGAACACCTTCTCCCATGCTGACCTTCCCGTGCCTTAAGATCAGGAAGTGAGGCCCTCCTGATTGTCCCACCACCTCCTGTAGTGAGTCAGGTGGGCACCCGGGAAAGGGCCTTTTTGGTAATGGTCCCCAGGCTATGGAATAGTCTCCCCCTCTAGGTGCATCATGCCCCTTCTCTGTGTACTTTCAGGAAGGCAGTAAAGACGCACCTGTTTGCTCTGGCCTTTGGCTAAGGTGACTATACTCTCCCCCCACTGTAGATATTATATTTTAATATTTGGGATATTCCTTTAAATGTGCTGAATCTTTTAAAAGTGTTTTTATGTATTTTATACATTGATTTGTAAATTGCTGTTTTAGAGGTTTTCACCCTCCCTGAGACCTTCAGGTATAGGTCGGGATATAAATATAAATCAATTCATCAATTCATCATCATCATCATCATCATCATCCAGCCTGTGCCTCCATTCAATAAAAAAAATCAGCTTACAAACCATTTTCGTAATCGTCTGTTCCCATTCAAATTTTTATTCCTGGACTTTACGAGGACTAAATCACTAAAATCCACAGGAAAACAACAACTCAGAAAAGCAGTTCTCAGTACCATTTTGGTGGCTAGCCCACTTTATTATTTCCTAATGGGAACAGTATAGGACTGTTCAGGGAGTTCCTTCCTTTCCGTCTGTTTCCCCCCAAAATCCTTCTGTCCAAGCCCTGGCACCATTGTGGGTGTGGCATTAAATAGGTGAGATTTCATTCTCAGGAAGGGCAGCCCCCTGTTCTTGCCATCCATCCCACCTGTTATCTTTTCTGTATCTTGAATGCCACCCCACCACCAAGCGCCAAGCATGTACATGATCTTGGCTTTGGGCATGTTTTGCGCATGAGTGCTGCACCTTGACATTGAAAGGGCAGGGCCATGGGGCACAGATGATTTTGATGCCTTGCCCACCTATGCTGCAAGCTTTTCCACTCACCCCTCTGTTCCTTGGATGGGGATTCAAAGTAGCCAACAGTGCCTTTGTGTGGCTTGTGGTGGTACCATGTGAGCCCAGGAGGAGTGAGCTGTGACCCTCCCAAGGGGGGGAGCATGGAATGATGGATCAGTTCCCTATGCAGCACGCAAAGGTAGCCCAGGGACTGGCTTTCCACCCAGGCAGTTCCCTGTATGGGGATTCCAAGTGGCTGCCAATGCTTTCTTTTTTACCATACCCCAGATTGGGCACCCTTTGAGTGCTGGGTGGGTGGCGATGCAATGGGAGGGCAGGGGTGAGCTATGACCAGACCAAGTTCATGCAGCCTGCTTCTTGGTGGGAGGTGGAATCTAACCTGGAATTCCCAGATGGCTGGGAAACTGCACGGGGAAAGCAAAAGGACTTATCTGGTCTGGGTAGTTGTTGCCATGAACACATCTCTGTGTTAAATACCTGCAATATTTGCAAATATCTGCAAATAAATGCCATCATCTGGGCATTGGGATGTGTTTTGGCCTTGAACATTTGTGGTGGCCATTTCCAAAATGGATCCTGAAAGCATGCATCCAGGCCAGGAGCCTTTCTGCACTTGGCTGATTAGGCTGCCATGAACTGGGCTGGTAAACTTCTGGTAAAGGTGGACCATTTGCACTTGTCACGAGGAAAGCTTCCCCAAGGCGTCCATTACCAGCCAGAAGTGCAACTGCATCCAAAGCTGGAAGTTCCGCCTCCTCACTGCTGAGACTGGCCGTTCCATGACATGCTCAGATGCCATTGCAGAGAGGCGTATTCGAGCAGAGGGAATGTATTGTGGCCAATCACGTCAGTGCCTATGATAGAATGCACAGTGTCCACTACTTGGTTGCTGATCAAATGCCCCTTTTGTGACTCAGTGATTGGACACTACTCCCGGGGATTGGTGGTCAGGTCACATCAGAACTCAGTGATAGATCATGGCAGCCAACAACGCGGCTTCCCCTGCTCACCATCCACAGGAACCGGAAAAAGAGCAAATGGTAGCACCACTGTACGCTTCAGGTAAGATTTTGGTCAATGTTGGTAAACTAATCAACAATTAGTGAACTTCTGGGGAGGCATAACTGCCTACTCAGAATGTGGATGCTCTTCCCCGGGAGTTCATTAATTATTGACTACCAGCCTAAATGGGAATAGGCCTCAGGTAGGTGGGTTGGGAATTGATTTTCCTGCAATAATGTTACTGCGGGATATCACTTGATTATTCTGGGGCTATGCTGGCATTGCTACGCAAACATGTGGAAATCCCAACATAACCCCTGGATAACCCTGGGTTTTACACCCAGTTTGGATTCAGCCTGGGATATTCTAAGTATTGACTATCTTCATGCCACCATTCAGTTTGTATGTAACTTACCTGTTCTTTATCTTGTCTGCTTAGAGAGTGCTGAAGTACTTCTCTCTTTCTGTTGGTGTGATGTTCTTATATGCCTTCCAATTTCTTCAGTGTTTACCATTTTTCCTTAATTATGATTATTTTAACAAATTGTTGCTGCAGCGCCTAGCCGTTGATTGTATTTGCTTTGACTGTCATCATGCTTGAGTGAACAGAAAACAGCCATCTAAGCTGCCTGCATGCACAGTAAAATTGTAAGTGAAATCATTCTCCAAAGATTTCCAGTTTAGACAAAGAGCCAGCTATTAAAAGCTGTACCGTACACTTATATTATTTCTGATTAATCTTCATCAGCTATTGTTTTTACAGGAAGATTTTTATCCTTCTCTTATGACAGAAGTACCCATAATGGAGGAAATATAACACCCTTATGACTGAGTAATCATTTATATGGCAATACCTAAGCCAGGGATGGGAAATCCTATAGCCTTGTACCTATTGCAAGATCGTAGATGTCACTAATCCTAACTTGCAAAGTTCTGCACAGTTTGGAATTTGATGATCTGAAGATGGACCTCAGTTATACAGACCTGCGCACACACAATGTTCAATGAGATAGACCCTCCTTGTCCTGCTGTAATCATCTGAGCTATGCCCTAAGATAACCTGATAAATGGGTTTCTTAGTGTTGGCAGCTCAATAAAGGAATTCCATTCCCTTGAGGTGCAGAGGATAGCAACTTGTAAGAGTTTTTCGTGCCCAAATCTGATAATGACTGCTTGTTATTCTCCATGCTAATCCATGCTCTGGTAATGTTTGGATTGGACTATTGTAGTGCACCATGTATGAGGCTGCTTTTGAAGAAGGTTCAGATACTGCAGGTAGAGCAGAATGCAACAGTCAGACTGCTGATTGGAATCGCTGGATGGATACACATCACACCGGTGTTAAAAGAGCAGCACTAGCTAGCAATTCACTACCCAACCCAATTCAAGTTGTTAACTTTAACCCATGAGGCCTTAAATAGCTTGGTGCCCAAATATTTAAAGGAGAACCTGCTGTGCCTTGGGATCTGTAGGGGAGGCCCTCCTGGTTGTACCACCACCTTTAGTAGTTAAGGGGGTGGAGACTCAGGGTAAGAGCTTCTTGGTGGTGGCTAGTCTGTCCCCTGAGTTATGTCAGGCACTTCCACTGTATATGCACAGAACACTGGAAAGACTTACTTACTTACTTACTTACTTACTTACTTACTTACTTACTTACTTACTTACTTACTTACTTACTTACTTACTTACTTACTTACTTATATCCTGCCCTTCCCCAAATGGTCCCAGGGTGGGTTACAATAAGAATAAAACATATCAAAAGAAAAAACAATTAAAAATATCACCCCTCCCTCCCTCCCACATCCCCCACCCCCCCAACAGGACAGCACCTGAGGAAGCTATTTAGATGGCAAAAGCCTGGTTGAAAAGATATGTTTTCATCAGGCGCTGAAAAATATACAATGTAGGCACCTGGCGAACCTCAAGAGGGAGGCTGTTCCAAAGTCTAGGGGCTACCACACAGAAGGCCCTCTTATATGTCCCTATGCCCTGTACCTCTGCAAAAGAAGGAACTACAAGAAGGCCCTCTCCTTGAGATCTCACCGCTCCTTCAGATACTCAGTAGCAAAAAGGTAACCAGTGCAGATCCTTTAAGACCGGTGTGATACGAGTCCAGTTAGAGATTCCCATCAGCAGACGAGCTGCTGCATTCTGCACTAGTTCCATCTTCTGAACTGCCCACGTAGAGTGCATTACAGTACTCTAATCTAGAGGGTAGATTTTACCATGGCTCTTGACTGAAGAAACATCTTCCCTTCCCTACATTCAGTTATTATTTTAGGATGTCATTAATTTTAGTACGTTGACTTCATATTTTGTTTGTAAAACATTTGAGTATAAGGCAGGATGAAATGCAAACAAGAAAACAAATGAGTACTTGTTATGCCTCTGCAACAAGTTTGTTTGGTGCAATTGAAGTTTATGTTGTAAGCCTTGTTTATTAGAAGTTTAGAAAGAAATGTGTGCCTGTATCTTTAAGAGGTAGGCTTATGGATAAGGAGGGTGGAGCATTTACAGCTTACACAGGAGAGTTAGGCCAGTTTTCAGTCTGCTGTGAGAGTGGAAGGAATTATCATTCTTAGACAGGCTGAAACTCCTCAAAGGCCGCAAGTGCCACAGAAGGAAGAAACTCCACTACAGAGAGAAAAGCAGCAACTTCCAATAGGCCAGCAAGAGCCAAAGGAAGCAGAAAGTCCTTCTAGACCAGCCAGTGTCTCAAAAGGAGGGCAGGAATTCTTTCTAGGCCTGAGTGCCTCAGCAAAGGACAGTAACTAAAGCCTGAAGACCCATTAAGCCAGCGGTTCTCAACCTTTGGGTCGCGACCCCATTTGGGGTTGTGCAGCCTTTTCGGCGGGGTCGCCGAAAGCTCCCGCAGGCCCCCCCGTGTCCCCCTGCCACACCCCCACACCCCCGCCGCTGCTGTGAGGAGAGATCGGTGGGGGCGGGGGCGGGTGGCCTTTGAGGCAGCAGCAGGAGCAACCACGGCGGCGCTTGAGGCGAGGTGAGCGAGGCGAGGAGGATGGCGGCAGTGGCAGCGGCGACTGTGGGCAGCCCCGGGCGGCTGGGCTGGCTGCTGAGGGCGGGCACCTGCCCGATGCTATGCCTGCCTGCCTACCTGCCAGGCGGCGATGGTGGTGAAGGGCGCCGGACCCGCACCGCCTGGTGCCTCACCGCCCGGCCCCTTCGCCTGCTGGAATCTGCCATCGCCCCCCCCCCAAGGAGGAGTTGCGGGTCGGGGAGGACCGAACGCGACGCCAGCACCCCTGGCCCCACCCCTGGCCCCTCCCCTCCCCCACCTCTGGCCCCTCCGCTGGGGTCGCGGAGGTGTTTGGGAGCTGCATTGGGGCGTCGTGGCATTAGCCACGTTGAGAACCACTGCAGTAAGCTGCAAAGAAACTGTAAGCTCTTACTTGCTAAGAAAGTGGTTATATATTTGTTTTGCTGTTGCAATAAATGCTGTAATTTGTTCATACTGAGAAAGACTGGTGGATTCTTCAAAGAGGGAGGAGTTTCACTTGTTCAAGACCTCTGCCCATGGCCAGAGTGCAGACTGAACTTAAAGCTTGAGTATACCTGGGGCAGAACAGTGCTTCTTGGTGCACCAGTAAACCCTTTCCCCATATATTGTTTAGTCCACTGGTAGACCGTAATGAAGTTCCATTTTGGTGCTCTATTCCATTCTATTGCTCTGTTCAATGTGGTTGGAGTGCTCTAGAGGAAAGCAGCTCTCCTATTTTGCACTACAGTGTGGAACAAAGCAGTCTAGACCCTCTGCTTGGCCAGGAAAGTATTTTAGGTTTTCTCAGACAATTGAGATTTGAATAATTTATTATGATATTTTACTGCAGGACTTGCTACTGTAGTCCTCATGGATATTTTGCTTGACACCCCAAGTTTCTTAGATTCTATGTTGCACCTAATTAATCTGGAGGAAGGATAGGTTGCTTGTAAGCGATACACTAACATGTGATTCTGCAATAAATTTAACTTCTGAATCGTAATCTGGAATTCTGCGCATTTCAGCTTTTAAATCATGAATTTCTAATATCCAAAGATCACAGCATTAAATGCATTGTTCTCCAGAAGAGAACCTGACCTCTTTGGGCAACCCAAAGACAAAGTTGGGCTAATGAAAAAAAATCAGTAATTTAATTAATTGATCAAGGGACAGTTGTCTTTCCTTATTTCGTATAAAGCCAACAGCATAAATTAAATAATACTGGCAAATAAAAAAAAGGAAAGATTGACTGCTAGGGAAACCCATTGAAATGAGAGGTTTTCTTGAAAAATAAAATTGCAGGGTTACTCTGTATATATTTTCATTAGCATCTTCTAAAAACAATCTGGTCATTTGCTAATTAAATTAGCCAAATGCTTTACACCTTCCACCTAATTGAAATGTTAATGTTGGTATTTAGGTAGATTGATTAATTGCTTTCAGTTTTAAGTGAGAATAAAAGTTAAGGTGTGACCACACTTCTGACAAAGACATACTGCTGAAGCCTAAATAGACAAATGTGTTGAAGGAAATGTTTCCAAGGAATGTTTCACAGGTTCACAGCTGAGGTTCCCAAATACCAAGCAGGCTAAATAATTATGTGATAAGGTTGTTCATGTATTTCAACAGAGGACAAAGCTTGATATGAGCACAGGGGAAAATGTGCAGGAGTTATTAGAAATATAGGCCTTGTCTCCGTGGACCTGGTCACACAACTAGTTTAGGATGACCTGAGGTCATCTTCAGGTGGTGTTACTCACATTGTCTTAATTTAATTCATTTTCCAAGCCAGCCTACCCTTATTAGATTGTCTTAAACATAGCCCTCATTTTTGCACGACCAAGGAGGACTCAGCCCATCCTGGCATCTCAGGACATCTTCACTTCCTCAAGTGTAAGTGGGGGAGGGGTGGGCTAAAGGAGGCTGAACTGTGTGGGATGCATACAGATGCATATCACTAGATACATATCGAATCAAATGTATTCATATCAAATAGAATGTTCGGACATTTGTTTTTCATTATTCAGACAAACTTGGATTTTCAAATATTCTATTCATTATGAATCAAATGTCAAAAATTGCATTTGTGCACACCCCTAGGTCTTCCCTTGCAGAAATGAGTGAAGGCCCTTGACTGTTTTGACATGGTGATCAGTGGATACATGCTGCCCCAAGGGTGTGAGAAGGATGTCTCTGGCAGTGTAGTGTGGACGTGACCATAAAAGTTAAGTTTTTGTTCATCCAGATTAGTATTGTACCTGCTGGGGTTGGCCAAATTACATCATCTTGGTCTTGCTGAATTTACAACTCCCATGAATCCCAATCAATCTGATCAATAGTATGGAGTGATGAGCATTTTAGTTCAGCAACATCTGGAGGGCCATAGTTTTCCCTTCCCATTGGTCTGTGAAGACTGGCAATGGCTTTCTGTAGGTTTCAGTTACAAGTCAATTCCAGCTGTAATAGGAAATTTTAAGGATTAAATAAACCCAACACTCTGGATTTAAAGCATGTGCTTTACTTCCAAAACTCTTTCCTCACTGTGTTAAATTTTAATATAATACGACTGGTCCATATGGACAAAATAGGTGGTGCCCCACCAGACCCAGTAGCTTGGATCATGAGGTCCACTCTTCTTGCTGCATGTTTCAGTTCAAGGTTGGTTAATGTGTGTGTAATCTATTATGTTTAGTGGTCTCAATTTTCGTGTGGATCTGCATAAAATTGCAATTTTAGAGTGTTTCACTTACCATTAGCCCTACCTATTCTGATTCCTGCTTTCATTTCCTTGTCCTCTCAATTACCAGCCACAATGTGAAGCAGCAACCACTGATTTAATGTTCAGGTGTATATTATATCTATATGGATGCTCTGAAGGGAATACACTTAGTGGCACATCTGAGGAAGCTTGAGGATGGCTTGGAGATGGTTCACGGGATTATTCAAATGCCAATCTGTCTCTCTACCCTTACATGAAAATGTCAGATATAAAAATGTGGATCAGAAATGGATGATAACATGAGTATCATTGTGTCTATGACACTTTTGAGCTGCTTTTTTTTTTCTTTTGGCTATGTGTGCATGTAGCTAGTGAATTGCTCAGTTCAGCTTTTCCCCATCCTGGTGCTCTCTAAATGCTTAGGTTGGGGAGACACTTTTATTTGCTTTGCCAGACTAGAAGCGCAATCAGTTGCTGAATGAGGTGCTCTGTGGGTGAAGTTGAGGCTGTAAGGGCAGACATTTTCTCCCTAAATTTACTTTTGAAATTTACCCCCTATTGAAGCCTAGAAATGAACACCTCTTCCTTGTTCGGGACTTAATAACACAGAGGGCAACTCTTTCTTTTAGTTGGATGTGGGAAGCCACATAAGTAGAGATGGGGAATGTAGCCAATCACAGCATGGAAATGGCTGCTATAGAAAAGTACCAATCAGAGCCATGAAAAGCCTGGTAGATCAGGTCTCCTTGGGAAGGAAGACATTGCCAGACTTTTGGACACTTGTTTAACTTTTTTATGTTGTATTTTTTATATATAAGTCAATGGAACTGATGCTTTTTTTTAAAAAAGGGGAGTGACCAAAAAATGTCCTGTCTGACATTGGAGATGGTTCACAGGATTATTCAAATGCCAATCTGTCTCTCTACCCTCACATGAAAATGTCATGTGCTCTTGAACATCCTGAGGCCTTTGGGATAGAAAAACATAGTCTTCTGAGCTCTGAATCCAAAACGAGTTGCTAAAGAGATCCAAGAAATGGCACTTGGTTGGCACTTGTCCTGGGCATTACATGTGCCAGTATAGTATTCATCAGTCACATAGGAAGCATTGGATAAGTGAAACACAAAACTATTTGACATATTTTCAGCTTTAGGTAGATTAGAAAATTCTCACTGCCTTCTATTATATGTTCAGTAGCCAAAACTGAGCAAAGGAATTCTGTACTTGAAATAAAAAAAAATCTCACCAGAACCTCTTTCCATCACTGACAGAAAAAAAATACAAGTATAATTAATGGAATAGCGAACATTGAACCTGTAACCATTAAAACCAGTTGCCTGAAGGAAATGGTTAGCTCAAAGATGATCCCAGTTCTGCTTATGTGCTCTTGAACAACCATGCTGCTTGAATATAAATGTAGAGTGTATTGATCATGACCATTTTACTTTAAGAAAGAACGTGCTGAGATCTTTTGTATATGTTAGTCGCCAAGTGATCATTACTGCATATTATCTGCATCTGACTTTGACCTCTTTTTGAAAAGGGAAGAGATTTGGGTCCTAGCAAATGCAGAATGACAGCCAAGATACCATAAATGAATAGAAAATGTATGTAAACATGGCAGATAGAAATGGATTTGCAATAAATATCAAAGCATAAAATATGTGGCTGGTTTGTAAGTGCGCCTGTACTGGAAAAGATTTATGAATATTTGGAACTACATTCATTAAACAGTGGGAGGGAAAATCCCCCTTCATTTGTCCCTTCTAAGTTGTTTCAGTTTTTTGATGATTGGCTCATAAGGTAAGGGAAGTAGTTACGCATTTCTGTTTCCTGAACACTTCCATTTGTGTCTCAGTTTACTGATTTTATTATAGCTTTGACAGTTCAAATTACAGTATTCTTAACACATCTAAAATCACAGTGCTTCCCCCCCCCTCCAATGGGGCTAAAGTTCACTTAAATTGATTTTGTAGTGGCTCAAATTCCATTAACATTTTTCTCTTTAAAGAATTTTGCACAATAAAAATTTTAGAAAGACTCTGGTCAATTCTGCAATTACCTTTGGAGCAGACTAGAAAGGGGTCCAGAGACTTGTCTTTCCCATGCTAGTATGGGACAGAGCATACTCTGTCCCTTTCTAGCATACGTTGTCTGCACTGAATGAAGTAAGAGAGTAGGATAGCATGGCAAAATGAGATTTACCAGCAAAGTTGTAAATACATGGGAAGCCCTTGGCAGTGCACTAGGAAGCACCATCAGAAGTGGTGATAGAGGCTGGTACACATGAAAAGGGCCTAGTCAGAAACTTGAAAGGTCAGGCTATTTCTTTCCCAGTCTTCAGATTTTGGGCACTGGTTTTGAGGGTTAAGCCCCGCTTTCAAAACCAGAGGCTGGTCAGCATGGGCCAGTCAAAGTGTGGCAACCTTGCTCAATGTGGGACAGGCTGCCTATTCCAGAACAGAATATCTCAAGGTGTTTTCACACTAGCCACAGAAACCGGTTTAACAACCCATTTAGAACACATTTTAAACCCTTGAGTTTAAACCTTCCATATTGTAGACCTCTTTAGGGACCCTTCCAGCTGGCTGCTTCTGCATTTCGGCATGCGAGATCCGTCTCTAAATCGGGTCTCGCCTCCAAAAACCGGATCTAAACAAAGACCTAAAAAATTAGGTCTTCAGTCTGTCCCTTCGCCTTCATCTGTGTGGAAGCAGGACCCTTCCGCACATTGGACAGGCGAAGGGATGGATGTCCGTGTGGCTGCCATCTATGGGAGGGCGGAAGCAGGCTGGTTTGCCTCCTTCCATCTTCCCCCGTGCACTGTGTGCCACCGGAAACATGTGGTGACTGGCAGCTGCATGCTCCAGTCCCATGGTCCTAGGGGCGGCATCGGCGGCGCGGGAGGCAGGATCCCCTTTGGATCTGGCTGGCAGAATCCGTCTTAACCGGCACATGTTTAGTTGCATGGGGCCTCCTATTTGGGATGGATCCTTGGGAAGACGGATCACCGAGAAACGGATTTACTTTAATCTGTTTCTCGGCTGCATGTGTTTCCACCCTCACTTTCTTCTGGGATACTTGGGTGGTAGTGTGGAAACAGCCAATGAATGAGGGGCTTAACTTTGCTTCAGTAAGGCAACCAAGTAATGGAAGAAGACTTTAAATGGACAGTCACTTAACATTGCATAAGATTCAAATATAAAAATGATCAATGAAAACATATTTAACAGATACAAGTCTTAGTGAACAATACCTTATTGATTTCTGCTGCATCAAAAGAAAGCTGTATAGTTATAATTGTATATATATGGCATTTTTGTGCATTTTTCTGAGTAACTAAGAACTTCATAAATAGATTCAGCATGTTGGGTATTATGGATTTTTAGTACAACAAAATTCCCCTTTAGAAGGACATGTAGTATTCTGAAATAGACCTGAATGAGCATGTCCCCATGCAAGTTTTGGTCTGAATCGAAATCGGGTTTGGCAAGGGTTGTCCCCATGCACTTTTGATTTGGTCTGATTTCCACGGACCAAATCAGACAAACACATACCATTCCAATGAGGGGAGAGGGGGCAGAGAGGAGATGGCGCTGCTCCCCTGTGTTGGGGTTTGGTGTGGTATGCATAGGGATGACTGAATCCACACCCAGCCCGCACCTGGCCCACGTTACTGAGAATGGCATGGGGACAGGCATGTTTCGAACTCGGTCCCCCACTCGGTCCAATGCGTGCCCAATCAGATCCAAATGGCTTGCATGGGGAAGTGGCCTGTGAGTCTTTCTGGATGAGGAACTTCTAGGAATGAACAAAGAGGAACATAGTGGCAAGAAAAACAGCAGGAGTTAGTTTTGTACTGGGCAATAGAATTTGATCTCACCTGTTTCAGTCCTCTGATGCCTATTTGCAGCTGCTGATTTTGTCTCTGGTAGTCCTATGTGACACACCACCAAAGCCCAAGAAGAAAAAGTAGTGATCATTGGACTTTTGTTCACTTTTGTGTTTGGCCTTTGGCATTATAGCTCAATAGTTGTTATAATGAAGGGAACAGAAAGGTGTGAGCATAGCAAACCAAAGTGAGGATGAACTGAAGAAGGATTATCAGGTATTGGGTGTGATCAGAGTTAGTGCATTTTCACTCCTATTTCAGGAAGGTGTGACTGTGGCCTCAGAGACCTTTTCCTTCCCCCTTATGCACTTCTCACAATGAGATTAAATAACATGAAAAAGAATTTCTAACTGCTTTTAATTCACCTTTAAGTTCCATCTTTCAGTTTCATGGCCAACCTTGGATTGTTTCCACCTCTTGCTGAATTACCATAAGTTGTGTTTGTGTGTGTATCCCTCTCTGTGTGTGTGATTTCTGCCAACAATCTGACTCTTTGCTATCTCAGGTTACACTGGGCCTCTCAAGGAATGTTTAAACAAAAAAGCGATTACTTTTGAAAAAGAAGCAGTGTTCAAAACAACAACAGCCAGATGAGTTGTTGCACTTCCGCCATAAACCAGGTGTCATTACAGTTCCCTTGTCAGTTTATCTTGGACTATTTGCCTTGCAATGCACTGAATATTGGCATTATAAACATTTGGTGTTATGGGGTTGATGCCAGAATCTAATATGAGGCACCTGGCCTTTTCTGGAACTCTTCAAAATCTGGTCCTAGAAGTGCCCTAAAGCTATTTATGTGCACATCTCAGGCAGGTAGGATGTGTACATTGTGCTGAGCCAAACATCCTCAATGGAGTATATTCCATTCAAAATTGGAATAGAGATGGATTTGGGCAGTGTGTTCCAAAATCTTCAAAACAGCTTTTCAGATCTACTATTGGAAGTGCTATTTTACTATTTTCCCTTTTCTTCCAAACTTAATTTTCTCCAGTAATGTAGATGGGAGGGGTTTGTTTTTTGTCAGTGATTTAATGATTCTGGGCATTCCATAGGGAACTATGTGGATACTATCTTTTTTAGTGGCTGCCATTCCCCTCCCTGTCAAAATGCTCAGAATAATGTTTCACTCAATCATCCTAGGGAGTACAAATGCCAGTCATAAATTGGTGGCCATCAACAGGTTCTGCCTCCAGGTTGGACAATCAGGCAGGATGCCTCCAAAGGCCATTTGCAAGAACTTGAGAGTAGGGCAGTGATGGCCAACCTTTTGAGCTCGGTGTGTCAAAGTTCTCAAGAAAACCTAGCTTAACTCGGGTGCTGTGTCACTTCTAGAAATATCCATAATTTTGTGATATTTGTAGCTCTAGTAAAAAAGTTATATTTTTGATATATGTATTTTATTAAAAGCAAAAATAGTTCTTTACATTAGTGACTTTTGTTGGTGAATTTTGTTTGCTAAATCTTCAGTTGAAAGTTGGTATTTCGCACACTTCAAGAACAAGCAAGCACTACAGGCCTAGGTGCCAGAGTGACCATGTGTGTCACCCAAAAGGGCTTGGCGTGTCACCTGTGACACACGTGTCATAGGTTGGCCATCACTGGAGTAGGGGAAGCTTTTGTCTTTGTCTGCTTGAGAATGCCCAGATGCAATTGGTGGGTAACTGTATGAGAGAGGATGCTTGACTAGATGGGTTGTAGCCTAACCCAGCAGGGCTCTTCTGCCCAGGCACTTCCACTGTGTCTGCTGAAAAGTCATCTAAATGATGACCTGTCCCTTCAGATTGGTTTATGTTATGATGATCGTGTCACCACCAAGGGACTTCTCAGCTGTGTAAGGTCAACATGCATAATGTCCAATATCTTTCTGGAGTCTTCAAGTCTTCATACCACCCTCTCTTTTTAATGCCAGATTGCTAAGCCTTAAGGGAGTCACAATTTTATATGAAGTTCTGTGCCCAGTATATTTTGTCCTAAGAGATTTTTTTTCCAGTTAATATAGTAGTTAATAGATCAGGGTTCCTGCAATGTGGGACTTTTTCCTCTCTCTTTTTTGAAGATTGGTTTGAAATGTATATGAGCCACAACAGTATTCAAAGATCTCTGTGGTGTTTCAGTTGCTTCTGAAGCATGTTAATCTCAAAAGAAAGCTGGCCTCTGAAGTCTAGGCTTAGAAGAAGTCCCATGGAGGTCTAGACAAAGACCAAGGGGCTTTCATACTTTGAAAGCAATATGGAGATTCATACCCACTGTTTGTGCTCTTGTCTTTCTAAAACTAGAGGGAAAGTATATATATATACTCACACACACTCTCTCTCTAAAACAAACATTCTTTCCACTGGGCTTGCTCAATTTCCTCATGACATGTGATTCAGCTACTCTATTCTTAGAAGTCCACATTTGTACTATTGTCGAGCAAAGCAAGTCTTTAGTTTAACCACTTGTTCAATATTTTGTTTATTTGTGTGCAACATGACAGTACTCTCTCTCTTAGACCCTGGGCTGCTAAGAATTTAGTTCGAGACTTGTATCAGAACACAGCCCTGTAAACAAGTCTCTGAAATGTTTTGTCTGCATTGGATGCAGCATAGACTGGAATAGGGTGTTGAAAAAATCATACTTGTGTGATTTCCCAGAGTTTGCGGAGTAAGGCCCTTTCCGCACTGGCCCGCTGAAAACCGGATTAAGTAAATCCGTTTTTATGAAATGTGTCTCTAGCAAGATCCGTCTCAAATAGATATGGATCTAATAAGGCCCCATGCTTCCACACTCACTTGGGAAGGATGGATTGCGAGGAACACATTATGCCTTCGCTGTGTGGACGCAGTAACACAGATTTCCAGATGGCCGCCCCAGGAGCCTGCTTTTTGTGCATGGAATTGCTACATTCAGACTTGCTGTCCCTCTGGAGCCATAGCTGGGTACCTGCCCAATGCGAAGCCCATGTGAAAGGGACTTCATGACTGGACTGTGCTTCTCCCGCCTCACTCAACATGGCAACTTCCTGTCCCACCCACATGTGTTCTCTCTCCCATTCGTGTGCGGAAGCGTCCTCCGTTGATGCGGATTTAGAGCACAAGGACGGATTAAGTACCCATTAAAACTACCTCCAATCAGGTCTTCCGGGAAACCGGTTTAACGGCCTCTTAGCACACATTAGAGACAGATCGCGCATGAGGCAATGTGGAAGTGGACTCCTCAATGTGTCTCTAATGGGTGCTGCGGTGTGGAGGGGAATTTTGCGTTTTAAATGTGTGCTTAATGTGTGCTTAATAGGTATTAAGTGGCCAGTGCGGAAAAGCCCTAAGACTCTGCAGTGATCTCCAAAATGCACCACTCAAAAGACTAGTGAAAATAAAAGTTAACTTTACTTAAAAACTCAGCATGAATAACATAGTACAGACTGATCTGTTCTCAGCTATCTTGGTAATAAACCAAGTGACTAAACAAACTGACAGCAGGCTAAACTCTGCCCTCTTTTGTTAGGTTAGGCTGACTTGCCTGTCTCTCTCATACACACATGAAATGCTGTATTTCCAACATAGGGCACCCAAAATGGTGCCATATCATGGTCTAGTAATAGATCTTTGTACCCGTGTGAGCATATGGGGGATCCATTTTGGGATCATACAAGGAAGTCCCACTGGAAGTGGTGCTCTACCACCAGAATGGTCCCTACCAGTAAATGTGAAGGCTGGGAATATTTGTTCCCTGCCTTTGGAGATTCCATGCTGGCTTCAGTGACTGCTGGACTCAGTCTTTAAAGCTGAAGTTTAGGATGGGAAGGGCTGCCCAAGTATGGACAGCCTACCTCATACCACTGGCAACATGTCCTAACCTGTTGCATATCTTGGGCCACAGCATCCCACCCTGGCCCAGGATAGCCAAGGTAGGTATGGAATGACCAAGACCTGCTTTCTGATAAATGGTAAATGGTTCATTTTTTAAAAGGGCAGAGGAAGTTATAAAGAAATTACTGTCCTGAGGCAACAGCTTAGATTCTGGGCAAAGAAACTCAACCTGTGGAACCATGGTTTTGAGTACTGAAAGCCTGAGAACAGCTCAAGGGTTTTGAATACTGCCACCATGGCTTCTTATGAAGGCCTTTTGAAACAAATGGCCTTTTTACAATGAGCAGTTCTATCTGCTTGCTGGTCAGGCATGTTCACATTGCTTCACTGCCACAGCCTGTTATGTATCCACACCCTGCTCAGAAGTGGCTACACCGCCCCATGAGTCATCACAGGTGTATGACTGTGGCTATGCAGAAAGGTATAGGTGCGGGATTGCCATGGCAAGATTGGGCCTCCCTCTGGATGTTGCTTCAGATGTTGCCTTGACAGTTCAGGCAGCCCCGGACTGACCATTTCCACTATAAGGACTGCTATTAAGGTACAAAGTTGTAGTGCAAATGGCTGCCAGTGTGTTGAATCCTTATTGACTTGGTATGGTATTATACCAGACCAGACCGACAAGTGCAAATCCAGCCAAAATAACTATCCGTTAGCTTTGGTGATTATTTCAAAGGCCATGTATTGAACCTTGGTGGACATTTTTGGGCTTTTAGAAATACCACATACCAATAACCTTCCTTATCTGATCCCTTTCCTGTTGTGAATTGCATATTAAGAATTCTAACTCATGCCATGTCTTAAAATGGAATATTAATTTGCTGACTGACATTTCAGTAGGAATCTGGCATCTTTCATTGCTGCAGTGCAAATCTATTACTGCAAAACTTTCATCAGTTCCATGACCCCTCCTGTTCCTTTTGGTATATATTTCATGATGTATTAACCCCAGTCTTTCATTTTCAGATTGATGATAAGGAATACTGTAATACTTACATTTTTGTAAAGATATAATCTAAGAATTAGGGATTTCTGTGATTGCTTAAAGGTAGGTTGTTTCATAAACATGGCACAGAATACTAAAGAAAAGCCAAAATGAGACTCTCCTTTCCAGTAGTGTGTAATGAATTTTAATTCAAAGCTGGAGGCAGGCTAGGAACAAATGTATAGAATTCTGTTTTAGTAAATAATGCAAGCTGTTTGAACTAATATGGATATCTCCATAGATACCATGATCCAGTTTAAAACCATTATTTTTTCTGTATACCTCCACCTTTTGCTTCTCTCTGAGAAAGTCTGCTAGAGTAAGTATTAATTAAGTCTAGGTAAGATTTTGTGAAACTAGAGACGTTTTCGCACGGGGCTGAACGGAACGCGGAAAAGACAGCTGTGGACACGTCATCCGCATTGCCCGCGCGCGGCTTGCGTTCCGACGTGTCCGCAGCTGTCTTTTCCGCGTTCGAAATGTAGAGCACTTTGAAGTGCTCTACATGCGTTCCAACGCGGACGAGCCGCCCGCAGCCGTTCGGGAGGAGAAGCGTTCGCGCCTGCTTCTGTCTCCCGAACGGCTGCGGGCTCGCCTCCGACGCCGCGCGGCTTTGACAATCAGCTGTTTGACAAACAGCTGATTGTCGATCTGCCTCCGCGGCTGTCTGCGCGCCCCTTGCCGGCATTTGCCGGCTAAGCCAGCTTCGGGCGCTTTGAGCATTCGCACCCAGACGCTCTGGAACGCGTTTACACGCGTTCTGGCGCGTCTGTGTGTGAAAGGGGAAAGCGCCCGAAGCTGCCTTAAGCTTTCCGCCTGAACGCGTTCCGTTTCGAACGCGATGCAGTGCGGAAATGCCTCTGATCACCATTTCCCACTATTTGGGCTGTAGTAAACCACTTCTCCATTTCATCCAGTGCTTTCATGCCATATTTCATACACTAGTTGACTGTTAATTAAATCCATGATGGCCCACCAACACAGGCGATTAAAATAACCATATTTTGCACTTGACATATTTATGAGATAGATTCATAAGAGTATAGACTGATACTTGAACTTTCCCGGAGAAATGCTAATATGATTATGATGGAAGTAAGATCAGAGCAATTTGTCTCTTTGCTTTGATTTCTTTTCTCTTCCTTTCTTCTTTCGCAATTCCATTTGCTTAACTACCAATTCTATAATAATGCCACAGGCAGTTGTTTTGGATACTAAAAAATCATTCGTTACAAAACAGAAATAAGCAAACTGCTTATTTATAGTGCACCAGGAAGGGGGAACACATTGAAATGTGGTATTTCTTTCCCTGGAAATACAAATGTTTGCAGACATTTTGTAATAAATTCATGGAAACTGACATTTCCAAAGTATTGGAAGCTATATATTAAAATGTGCTACTTTGGGGAAATGAGGCTAAGAGATATAATACTGCAGTTGCTAAGGTACAGAGGGAGGGTGATATCAATGTTCAGTAGAGAAAGGACTGTGCAGAATTTATAAGAAAAATGGAATATTTTTTAAGTTTCTTATGAAGGGTTATTTAATCCGCTAATTTTGTTTTCTTTCTTCTCATTTTTAATATCAAGGTCATATTGTAGATCTGAAATATACATTGACACCTAATTTCATTTATTTATTTAAACATTATAACTGAATAGCAATTTTGGGACACAGTAAACCTAATTTGAATTGTAACACACAGAAAGTCTTATGACTAGCAGCGTGTCAGGAATAATTTTTTATCATGCACATTGACAATGTATCATTATTACTTGCATAGTTAGGCTGCAATCTCATCTTAACTTGGAATGACTCCCACTGAGCATTGGCGCCATCCAGATGTGCTCTACACCTTTGCCATTGGGGTAGAGCACACCTGGATGGCGCCAATGCTCAATGAACAAATGCCCTGGTCTTCTGCTCTTCCACTGTGAGAATTGAGCTTACCTTAAGCCTCTTTAAAATAATCTTGCTCTATTTAGCTGTGTCAATTTGGGGGGGGGCATTTAGGTGCTACACTCAGCCCCCTGAAGACACTGTGGCCTAAATTTCAGGTGGAGGATACAGTTTATAGCTTGACATGAGGTCCTATGTCTGATCTGCCACCAGCAGGACTGGCCATGAACCTTCCCCATGTGAGTGGCATTGTTTTCTTAAATAGAGAATATGATAGTATTCCAAAAATATCTCCCTGGTATTTCTATTTTCCCTCCCAGTCCACAAGGTCTGGATTTAACCCTGAATGTTGTTATGCTGTGTATGATATTACAGGGAGCAACTGAACTATTCAGAATTAATTCACTGAATGCATGAACTTAATAAATTAAAGCCCATGGATTTTAATAAGCCATTGCTGAGTACAACTTAGCTAGCACCCTAGGAAATTAAGCACCCCCCCCATATTAAAGTAAACGATCCACTGTTCAGATAGCTTCATCTAAACACATCAGATCTCATAAAATCAGCCACACGTACTCCTGACACTAGCAGTAATTACAATAACTTGTTTAAAAAAATTGGTCCTATACATGAATACTTATTGGCAATTATTTCTAAGTTCTTCAAACTCAAGTTAGCATAATTTGATTCACACACAATGCTCTTGTAAATGTGGTTCATATTGGGTTTTATATGCAGCTTAAGATTGCTAATTGCCATTTGGAGTCTGGCTGTAAAATAGAGTTCACAATATGTCGCTCTGAGAAATGTCTGAGAAATGCTTTTCTTAGTCTAATCAACTGTGAATAATGTAGATTGTGGAGTCTCTCTTTTCAGACAAAGTGGATATGTCTCCCCGCACCTTCTCAAAGCTTATACCTTGTTGTTGGTCTAATTAAATACATCTGCAGTGAGCAAAGGCAGGTATTTTCTGCCAAAAGATGAGTTTGGTGAAGAGATTACTCCAATTCCAAGGTTCGTTTGGGAGTGCCTGTCCCATGAGGTAATCATCGGGTGTTTTTCCACTGGCAGAAAGTACCCATTTTTGCACCCGTTAAGGATCCATTTGAGTGTGAGCTGGATGACCCCATTTCTACCACGGCACTCATTTGGGACACATTTGTTTCCACCACTGCTGGGGAAATCTGGATCATATGGGTACATCTTAGCCTTTAATCTGGATTTTCTGTAGACCCCATTAATGGGGTCTACAACAGGGTCTTCAGCCAGAAAATCCAGATTAAAGGGAGCATGTTTCCACGTTAGTTTGGCAATGGGGTCTAGAGGAGGCTAGGGGGAGGGGGCACCCATGGGGGGGGGAGCCCCAAAACCTAAGCTTCAAAATCTTTCAAAGTCATTTCGAAGCCATTTCAAAGTTACTTCAAAGTTGCCTTCGGAGATTAGCAAAGGCTCCAAAGTCCCTCCGAAGGCAACTTTGGAGACTAGCAAAGGCTCCGAAGACAAACTTCCGAAAACAAAGAGAGAACAAAGCGGACTGTTACCTTCAGGCATGGAAAGAGGTACATATTTAATGAGCTCCTTGTGAGCAGGGATGAGTCAGCCTCATCAGGGATGAGTCAGACTTTGGAGGGACTTCGGAGACTGTACCCTGTGTCCCCAAAACACGTGAGGTGACAGGCAGACCCCTTGTGGGTCAATCCAGATTCCCCACATGGGTGCAAAGGCGTTTCCATGGCAGGGGGTTAGCACCCATTGCTAATGGGTGCTACACCTCCCGTGGAAACACATTGGGTGTGTCCCTTAATCTGGATTACTAGATCCGGATTAAGGAATGTACCCATTCCTTAGATCCGGATCTTCTTAGATCCGGATCTAAGGGCAGCGGTGGAAAAACACCCATCCTCTACCAGAAACAGGAACTGAAAGGTCAACGTTCACAGTATAATATGTTTTTCTCATTCATATATTTTCCAATTCAGAGTTTCCTATACACATAGTTTACTGGGGTCAATTGAACTGCAGGCTCCTAGTGTCTCACCTATTATTTGTTTTTCCTGTTCTGATCCTAGCTACCACTTCCTGATATTTCCCTTGCTGTCTCCCCCACTAACCATAACAAACACCAGCTAGCACTAAGTTTGCTTTGTCTATCTAAGTTTTATTTAGTTTTTGTAGTTTTACAAGAAATTTAATTGGTGGCACTTGTAATCTACATTTTTAAAAAAGGCAGATTTTTTTTTTTAAAAAAGACATAGGATACCTAAGTAAACACAACCAGCTAGATGTCTGGTGTTTGCTTTTTTTACTTTCCAGATGTTTTGTGTTAGAAAACACAACGTAGGATAAAACTAGAAATAATATGACTCGGTATTATGATGTAAATGACATCATGAGCATAGCGCTGAAAATACGTGCACTTAAAAAGCACCAAACTCTGAAATAGCTTCTGTCTGGGAAAGAATCCAAGATGTTTGAATCTGGCAAGATTTTGAGAACTGTGGCATCTGAGGCTGTTTCTGCACTCACCTTGCTTGAACCTGTTTAACTACTACACTCCAGTCTGTCCTAGACTGAGCAGAGAAGTTTCCATCTGCATTGTGAAGGCAGGGATGCTGTCCATCCCTGATCAATACTGGAAGCGATGTGGAGGCATCATAGCTACTTCAGCTGACAGGACTGACTCCTCGTCCAAGGGACCACTTTCCCTTGCCAGCAATTGGCTGAGGCCTCATTACACATAGTTTGTGTCTGGTGCACAAGGATGGGGCTGAACAGAGCAGTAGTCTATAGAAGAGGTAGTGTGCCTATAATGTCTGTTAGGGTTTCTTTGAAGTTTGCATCAGCTTTGAAGATAGGGCTGTGGCATTTTCTTTGTTCCATCCAGACCAGGTGTGGAAGTACTGATGCCCAGAGCAGAAGAGATGGCATTAATATGGCTGTAGACTAGGGATGTGCATGAATATTTGAAACGTTCAAAATTTGATCAAATTCATTTGAATTTGGATATTTGAATTCGAATCAAACGGCTATAAATTCAAATTTAAAATTCAAATTTCAAATTTTTGAATCTATTCGCTTGAATTACTCAGACATGCATATGTGTACGGATGTGTACACTATGCATACTTGCCCATACACATCTTTCCCGCGTCCGTACGGATCCATATGGGACGAAAATGGGATGCATACAGGATAAATTCAGGATGCCTATGGGTGCCTATGGGCACATATGAATGTTGTTGACGTTTTAATGTGCAAATTTGAATTGAAAATTTGAACGAATAGATTTGAATTTATTCCATTCGAATCGAATGTGAATACATTCAAATTTTAAAGATTCGAATCAAATTAAAATCTTAGATATTCACTTCGAATTGAATTAATCCCAACAATTGCATTCATGCACATCCCTACTGTAGACCTCTTCAAACAGGTCTACAACTAATCTGGAATAGCCACATCTTGGGATGGTTCTGGGCTGAAATGGCACTAGGCCCATGCAGATGAAAAGTATAAAGCAGCCACCGGATCCAGACTACTGACTAGGTGCAGACATGACCTGAGTTCAATAAATTGTGAATGTTTATGTTTGGCTCTTGCCACAGAGCTGGGTGTAAACTTTGACTGAAGTTCAGGCTCAGATGAACTTTGTGAAATGCACAAGTTCAAATTTTGTAAATCTGAGACATTTTTAACCAGACCTATCTCTGTGGAGCCCAAATGTCTGCTGACACAGTTCTAATTTCTCTTTCAGGGAATTGAAAGTAAGGAATATTGAAATCTGCATCTTTATAATAAGCAAACCAAACAGTCTTCATTATTACTTTTACAGAATTCATTCTGATTTTCTTTTTTTCTATTTTATTACAGCAGAAGGTATAGAAAACTACAGAAAAAAGAAAAATAATAACAATTTTTTAAAAACAAAAGCACACACAGAAATTGCATTCTTATCAATGCATTTTAAATGTCCCTTCTAATTCAATATTAAATGCTTTAGCTTCCTTCTTTCCCTAACCCAAACCCTAAACTATACCTATCCTATCCCTTCTATTGACGGAGTCCATACATTTACATTAAATAGTAAAATCTCTATTTTTATAATTTCCTCTTTATAAATCTCCTTATCAAGCTTCCTACAGAGTTTAAATTCAGAACTCTTTCAGTCATTTTTCTTTTGGCCATTTTCAGTAATAGTTTTCTCCTTCTCTCTCCCTTCCTCCCTCCTTCTCTTTTACCAAGTTCCTTCTCAAATTCAAATAGGTTTTTCTCTCTCTCTGGGTGCCTCCAGACATCATGTAAAAAGAAAATGTGTGGTTACTTATACTCTGAAGTAAAGTGATCTTGGAGGGAAAAGGGTTCACTTCCACAAAGTGAAATACTCATTTTAAATGTTGCAGAACTGATAGGTTGGTGTTTCTCAGGTGAGGGAAGGAAAATGTAGAGTAACTGAATGCTCCACAGTGAATGTCCTCAAAAGTAATGTTGTTGTTTTTAAAACCTGGAGTATCGGGTTATAATGCAGATCTACTATGGAGAATTTTTAAACCTGTCTGGCAAATCAAAAAGCTGCTGTGAATTCCGCATTAATTTTTAATCCTGACTGGTTGCACCCTCTTTCTCTCCTTCCCTCTTCCCATTTATAATTTCATAACATATATTCTTTCCTTCTTTTTAACATTTCTTCAACAGCAAAATACACTTGTTCTATCACTTTTTGGATATTAGTCTAATAACCAAAGAGGCATGGCCATTCCAGGCTTTTTAAAAAAATCACCATTAAACTTCATACTACAGTATATATTCCTTCAATAAGCTTCTTTTTCAAATTCCAAAATAGCTCCAAACTGCTAAGCTACTGACTATTTGTGAGGATAAACCCTCTGCCTCAAATATTAGCTTCTTTCTCCTGTTATCATGCATAATCATATTTCACAGGTAGTTTCCACATGGCAAGAGTGAATTCAGAGCTCTAAAGATCTTGTGATTGCCTCTTGCCAACCCTGCCAGATCTGTTGCGCAGGAGGAAATGGTGTGGGCTTTTATTGCTGTCAGTCAGCTTCTTTTGTTATAACTCTTCTTGTGAACACCTGGAAGCAGTCAAATGCCAGCCCACTTCAACTTGTTCGTTTGTTTGTTGGGCCTTTTTTGTTTGTTTTTTGCACATGTCCAAGACCAATGACAGTGGAAGGAGCCAATAGATAGAGGTATCAAGTATCCAGTATAATCATTCAATCTGAGGTCTTTTAATTCTTATTTTAAACTCTATCTTTAGTTTCATTTCTCCATAAAACTAAATGATCTATTCTATACCCATGTATTAACACAAAAAATATAATATCCTTAATAACAGAATAATGATCCTTTTAATACTTATTTTTAAAAAGCATTGTTTCCATCTTATACCCACAATGTAAATATTTTCAACACTATTTCTATGACAGTTACCATAAATTAAATGTAGTATATATCTGTTCTGCAATAATATAGGCTGTGTCCAGAGAGAATGAAAGCTTTGCAGGTACAGTGGAAAAGCTTTCAATCTGACAAATTTTATGATGCTTTGCAGTACCTGCGCACTAAAGCCTAATACTCCAAAGAAAAAACACACACCCTACTTATGTGAACATTCACTGCAGAGTATTCTGTTCCTCTGCATTTTCCTGGGTATTTGGGCAAATTACATGAGAAATGAGAGTTCGCCTTCATTCAAGAAGCAGTAGGCTTATCTGAGAGGGTGGGAATGAGCACATGGATGGAAGAATCCTCCCTGCTGCTTCAGAGTATTGGAGAACATGGAGACAATCTGTTATTCCTGTGAAGGGACTTTACTGCGAAGCAAAGGTAAGCTCTGCATTTTTACCAACCTATCTGGAGGCACTCATATTCATACTCAGCTTAAATATAACATTCCAAATTATGTCATGGCAAAGTCAGTATTTTCTTTGTTTTCTTTTCCATCAAGACAAATCATTTTAATTAAACAACTTCATAGCCAAGTAAAACCAGCTCCAAGTAAAAGAAGGGACTTCAAGCGTAGACAGGGAATTTACAGCAATGTCATAGTGCCGCAATACTATTTTTAAACAATGTAAATCATTTGTTGACTTCCAGAACAGTCCAATAAGGAGCAAAGAAGAAGAATAGGAAGACAGCCAAAAATGTAATTATCTTATAAAATAATCCTTTTTTCAAATGTAATTCAAGTTTGGAATGGGAATTTAGAACAACGTCACAGTGCAGCAATATTATTTTCAACTTCCAGAAATTGCAATTTTTTTTAAAAAAAATCAACTTTATGTCCCATTCCAACAAAAACCAGCCTAGGAGAAAAAGGGTTATTTTTTTTCTTCTAACTGGGTTTAAAAAAAGGCTAAATAAAAAAGTAGCCCAAGAAAAGAAAGGTAAAAAACAAATACTGATTCATTCCAAGTATCTCTCAAACCAGTGGAAAGTTGCCAATGGAAAAATCTGGATCCTTATTGTAAAAAGGAATTTCAGTGTTTAGCCACTCATCCAGGTGCCATAATGCTGTCACCCCAAAATGTATTCTGCTTTTAAAGGAAGCTAAAGGACCAAACTAGGAAACTTAAATGTATGTCTTAAGAAGTGTAGACCATCTCTGTTAGATGTTGCAGCTGAGCCTGTTTGTCTCTAATACACCTTCTGATAGGCTTATATAAGAACTGTGGCTGCTTTAGACTGAGCTTAAGAGAAGACCATCTCTGTTAGGTGCTGCAGTTGATATAGTTGACATGTGCACAAACTAGTTCTAGTGAGTTTGGTTTATATTTCACTGAACCTTGCCATCATTAGAACCAACTAGTTGAGTTAACGAATATTGTAACACCAATATTCAAAAAAGGATCCAGGGGTGATCCAGGCAA
>MTQE01001134.1:27406175-27418290 GCA_014337955.1 Aspidoscelis marmoratus | reverse complement strand
TGGCCTGATCCAGCAAGGCTTCTCTTATGTTCTTATGTTCTTATGAACCTGTGGTAATTTTTGCTGCAGCATCAATTCTGCTGTGTTTCAATACTGATTGTTCCTATGGGCTAAGAAGGAATTAATGCCATAGGTGTCTGCTCCAATCATGGGGACTAGGCATAGATACCGCACCCCAAGATAACACTAGACATAGCACATCCCCAAAATAGGAGACTGATAGTGTACCCTCTGAAGAAAATTAGTTTACTGGCTGAGGGGAGGGAGGATCAGTTGTTCTTGGGAGAATTCAAGGCAGTAAGCAATCGGATGTGCACAAAACCAATTTCCCCCATTCGATTCTATGTGGGGGGCTTCAGCTTCATGTGCAAACATCTGATGAATATTTGCGCACAAGGAGACCCCCACATCTCCCTTCCCATCCTGCCTTGTCCTGTCACTCACCTGCAACTGCCACTATTGTCACCATCATGTGCTCCTAGGCCCAACTAGACCTCCTGGAGGTGCATGGGCATCTCTCCCATCCAGAAATTGCAGGAAATCCCACAAATCCCAGATGGAGGAGGTGTGCGCACACCTCCAGAAGACCTAGATGGGCCTCGGAGGAGTGTGCAATGGCAATGGAAGGCACAGAGGATGCAGCCATGGCCACATCCAGGGGTCAGAAAAGGCCATTAACAATACTCCTCTGGTGCTCTGTGTATGCTCAGGTTCACCAAAACTGCATAACTCCTGTCTCTGGCTACAACTTCTTTTACTCAGGGACTCTGTTCCATAGCTTTGCTTACTCTGCTTCCATCTAAAAATGTATCTGGCAGCAGTACTTGGTTGTTACTCGGAGGGTGAGATGCAGAGTTTCAGAATCTGGGATTCCTGAAGGCTCTCCATCAGAATCAGCTTTTTAACACCTACTTTTTAAAACAGCAGCTGTGTTGGTTCACGTCAGTGTGTCCACTGTTTCCATCTTTCTGAAGTAACCTGGTGGAATTGGAGATGGAAATGGAGGGGAGAATTCTCTTTTCTCCAGTCATGGAGCCTGTGAACTTTACTTTCCCTTCTCGCCTTTGCTAATGAAGCTAATTTTCTTCCTTTAGGGTGAGTTCCCACTTGACTATTTTAATCTGGATTGGACTATTTTAATCTGGATTCAGAACTGAGTGCACACTCTGGCTGTTCCCATTTGCAGTTCTCATTCAAACCACCCAAATCCCCAGCATGGAAAAAACAGGATCTTTTCATCTCCACCCCTTGTCCAAACCCTGTAAGCCTGCCTCTCTTAGAATCAGCTGAGTGAAAGAACAGACAAGGCAAAGTGATCACTCTACCTTTCAAATCGGATGCTCTCTCCATTCACTATGTTATTGGGAAGGCAGCAGCTTTGCACAGAATCAGCTGAGCAAAAGAACAGACAAGGCAAAGTGATCTCTCCCTTTCAAATCAGCAAGAGGTGTGTGTGTGTGGGGGGGAACTATGTTAAAAGATCCAACACTTTTTTTTGAATCTCTGGGACTCTAGCATTGCAGGGATGGGAAGAACAGGGTGCAGACCTTCCCAGATTTGAAATCCCACCCATCTAATGCTGTGCCAACAGCAGTGGAAGGCATTGGCCAGAAGAATATGTGGGAACAGCCCAACAGGCACATCTCCTTCCCAAATAGTCCAGTAGCATTCCCATTAGGGGGAAAAAAGCAGGCTAGCTGCCAAAATGTGACCAAGAAGTTTTTCTGAGGACTTTTTTCCTGTGGATTTTAGCAATATAGATGATCCCGACAATGGACCAGATTCGCATTTAATCTTGTTTGGGAATGCACCCTTAGGGTGCTTCCGCACAGGCCCTTTAACACCCATTAAGCACACATTCCAATGTGCACCTCCGCACACGGGTCGCTAATTAGGACGCTAATTTTGCTGCGGATTTTGGCAGCAAAACTGGATTGCCACCGGAGCGTCCGCATTAGCGGGGGCTAAATAGCACAAGTCAGGGCAGCGCGCCTCCGCAGAACGACTCCTAAGGGCAGGGGCTGCCAGGCGCAGCCCTGGCCACTCAGGAGGAGCCCAGAGACCCTTGGGTATGGGGCGGCATATAAATTTAAATATAAATAAAATAAAATCCTGGGTGCCTGCTTTCAGTTTTGGGGCAACGCTGATGAGGTAAGGAGGGGAACCGCCACACTCCCCACAGGGTGGGCTAGGGTGGGCTTTAGGGAAGCTCGACCTGGCTCCAGAAGCGGCGATCCGCCGCTTCTGGGGCGAGAGCGAGCTGTGGCGGCGAGGTCCCCTGGCTCGTCAGGCTTGGCTCTGGCAAGCCAATCATGGTGGCCTGGAGGTTGGCCCTCCATCCTGGATGGGAGGCGAGTGTCATGCATCCGCACAGCAACCACCTCCAATCTGGAACTTCGCCACGTGTGCGGAGGCACGGGGCGTGGGGTAGATGCGGATCTACCCCGTTAAACCGGATCTACCGGGGATCCGGAGTTATTAAAACTGGTTCCCCTGGGAGCCGGTTTTAATAAATCCAGGTGCCGGAGATACGGTTTTATTTGCCCCTGTGCGGAAGCACCCTTGGTATCATGTGAACCGTTTGCTAAGCAAATGGGCCTGAGTAGAAATTGAAGGCTGGAGAACCAGTTATAGGTGCCTCCTGAAAACAAAAGTATTCCCCAGGTGAAAGGGGAATTTGATAGCATGTGAAAGATACCTCTTTTTCAGTCTCCTAGTGGTACCTTTCCCACCAGCGGTAACAAAACAGAGAAAAAGAGAAATCATTTCCTAAGAACAAGATTTATTGAAAAAAATTACACCTGTACATTTTTTTCTTCTGAATTCACAAGGCACCTCAAGTGAAGAATGACTTGCTGGTGGCTCGCTTATCTAATGTCATCTTTTCTCATGAATCCTTTGTTATCTGCCCACCTGTGAAATGCATCCATCGTGGGCTTGTAGTAGAGCTTTTAGATGGAAAATCCTTATATTGATATACAGGTTGTTTTTGCCTTTGTGCTAGACTTGTTCCTATTTTCTGACCCCCTGGTGATTCTTTTCACTGAAGCAGTATGAATTCTTTTTATCAAGGTGGACTGAAACTCAAAGAAATTTAAATGGGACCTAAGCGTTTCCAAGGTTCAAAAAGTCAAATGAAGCCGGAGGACAGCAAATCTTATTTGCCATTAGTATATATTGGCTACTGATCCTTTTATTTTGATATCTACATCTTAGGTGCCTTACAAAAAAGAGAAAACATCTCCAAGCGCTCTCAACTACCTCTTTAAATTCAATTGTAGTATTTTTAAAAAACCAAAAATAAAATGATTATAATGCGAATCTTTATATACACAGCTCTTTTCTTCCTCAGAAGACACTGAAACTATCTTCAGAAGGTCAAACTGAAATTGGCACCATCTCGTTTATATGTTACTTTCTTGGAGCTTTTGAAATAATGGGACATTAGAATCCTGCTTGAATGTTGTACTGAAATTTGCTGTTCTCCATGCAGATTGGGTGTTTTCCCACAGTCACTTAGTACCCATTGTAGCACCCATTAAGGACCTATTTGGGTGAGAGCCAGATGACCCCATTTCCACCATGGCACCCATTAGGGACACATTTGTTTCCACCATGCCTCAGGAAATCTGGATAATATAGATACTTTTTGGACTTTAATCTGGATTTTCTGTAGACCCCCATTAATGGGGTCTACAATGGGGTCTTCAGCCATAAAATCCAGATTAAAGGGAGCCTGTTTCCATGTTAGTTTGGTAATGGGGTCTAGAGGAGGCTAGGGGGAGTGGTACCCTGGGGGGGGGGCAAAATCTAAGCTTCGAAGTCATTTTGAGGTCACTTTGAAGTCTGTGCAAATAGCTCCAGAGCATCTTTGAAGTCTGTGCTGATCTTCCGAGTGAACTTTGAAGTGACTCCGAAGTGACTCTGAAGTCACTTCGGAACTGCTTCGGAGATTGCACCCCCTGTCCCCCCAAACACCTGGGGTGACAGGCAGACCCCTCGTGGGTAGATCTGGATTTCCAAATGGATGCTCCGGTGTTTCCATGGCAGGGAGGCTAGCACCCATTGCTATTGGGTGCTAGACCACCCATGGGTACTTCCATTAATCCAGATCTACTAGGTCCAGATTAAGGGAAGTACCCATTCCCTAGATCCCGATCTTCTTAGATCCGCATTAAAGAAGCGTGGTGGAAAAACACCCATTCTTATACCTAGAGCAATAAAAACATAAACTCTGTTTGCCTATATCAATTCTGGAGTGATTAAGGTGAAAGGTACTCAACAGAATAACTGGAAGATGATTAAAGATAATTGGAGTTAACTAGTCATTTTGGCACTAAAGAGGGTAACAATAATTGGGAGCAGGTAATTTCTTATCAAACTTTTATATCATCAGCTTTATATTTGTGGGTTGATTCAGACCCTTGTTAAACTGCTGTAGAAAGTCAAACATTATTGGAAAAGGTAAATGGCAAACAACCTTCTACCACGTTTACAAGAAGACTCTATGGATTTATCCATGCAGTCACTGAGAGCTGAGACTGAATTAGTAGCACCTTTACCTTTTTTACTTACTTGTTTATTTGTTATTCCTGAATTATAATAAGGGGAAAGTGACTAGGAAGAGGCATCCATATTTGGCCATTATGCTGAAATGACCATGATATTCACTCTTTCCTTTGCAGGAGCTTCAGGGCCCAGAGCAACTGATCCTTGGGATGGATCAGTCTGCTCTGCTTCTAAACCAATATTATAGATCAGGCTGGAAAGTGCAGAAAGGCCCTCCTGAGATGTCTGTGGGTGCTTCCACATTTGCCGCCGGGAAACAGATTTAACAAAATCCATTTCCCGGTGATCCAGCCTCCCAAGGACCCATCTCTATTTCAGACAGAGGCTGCGAAGAGGCTGGATCAGGTGGCCGGATCACCTAGGTGCTGCACAGAAGCTGCAGTACCCATTTGAAAGGGCATCCAGCCTCCCGTGCCACCGACGCCGCCCCCCCCGGAGCTGCAGGACTGGAGCAGTGAGCTGCCAGTCACCATGTGTTTCCGGTGGCACATAGCACGAGAGGGAGGGACTTCTGAAGCAGGCCGTCCTGCTTCTGCCCCTCCTAACATGGCAGCCACTGTGACATCTGTCCCTTTGCCTGGCCATGTTGGAAGCATCCTGCTTCTGCACTCATCCAGGCGAAGTGACGGATCGAAGATCTGATCTTTCAGGTCTTCGTTTTAATCCGGATTTCGGTGGCAAATCCTGTTTTTAAGATGGATCTTGCACACTGAAATGCGGAAGCAGCCTCCGCAAAGTGTCTCCAGTCTGGTCTGCAGTGCGGAAGCTACTCAAGGTAAGTGTTTTTAATCTGTCTTGGGGTGTGTGTGTGTTAAACCGGTTTCCGCAGCTAGTGCAAAAACACCCTGTAACACCTGGGCCACTGGACATTAGCTTAAGCTGAAGAGATGTAGGAACCGAGTCCCACAAAATGTGGAGGCCCATCTTTGAGCTTTCCCTCTTAGGGATGTTAGATTTGCATCAAATATTTGAATATACAATTTTGTACCATAGAGAAAAAAGATGAATGTATTGAAATCTGAACCGATTCAAATACTGTACATTTGTATCGATTTGTATGAATATTTGATACATATTTGATGATACAAATCTTGTACGCATTTGTATGCATCTGTACACATCCTGTTTTAATCCTGTACGTATCCATACAGATGTGTATGGATACAGTTAAGATACATATGGATATGTATGCCAAATTATTTGTACAAATAATTTGAAGCATTCATATTTGTTTGAATACTAAGAAATGAATGTCTGGACATTTGAATGTCTGAATTTGGCCAAATTTGATTGATAACCGAATATCTCGAATAATCTTGCACATGCCTATTCCCTCTTCTTAGAATGAAGACACGCTACAACAGCTTTCAAAGGAAGACAAGGGCAGCTGCCAGTGTAATTTCTTCATCTCCCCAAAGTTCATTGGAACAAATGGTTGTGTTTGTATAAGCACAATACTTCTCCTGTAAGTATTTTTTTTCCAAGTGTTTCCATTTGTGTGTGACTGGGGGATGGGGAGCCGATCTTAGTATTCTGGAACTCCGTGATGAAATCAACAGCAATCTGAGGAGCTTTTTAGTTTGCACATTTAAATAGGCTAATAATTGCAAGTTTTAGCTGAACTGAATGTCGCTCCTACCACCTGGCAACATTAAAGTAATTCCTTAATAGCCATCCATCGGCAGCTTGATGACGGTTCCACATTTTTGCAAAAGCTGGGGCCTAAAGGATATCAGGCAGATACTTGTGAGGCTGTTATCAACAAGATGTCTAGAGCAAACTGTATTCAGCAACAGAGAAGTACATACCAGGCATCTTTAAGGAGATATACTGCTTTATCTCCAGGACTATTTTCTTGTCCAAGCAGAATCTAATAATCAGTGATTGAACAGAAACCTGTTTGAATGGGCAGCAGAGCAGCACAGGTGTCTAGATCATTGCTCTGTGAAAAAGAGCAGTTAAAATTAGGGTGACCATATAAAAAAGAAGAAAGCTCTATAGTGGGGATGTGCACAAATGTTATTTTTTTTCATATTCAATTTGTATTGAATTGAATGCAAAAAAAAGATATTCATTTGAATAGATCCCCTTCAAATGTGGTAGGATTCAAATGCGATACAAATGTTCAATATGAATCTGATTTGAATCTCCATTATGAATCCCCTACGTATCTGCTAGGTATACCTTACGTATCTGCTCAGAACATATCAAATCCACCCTCAATCCACTTTGAACCCACTCTGAATCTGCTTTGAATCCACTCTGGATCCGTTGCAGATGTGAGTGAGGCAGCCGCTTTCTCACATCTCCAGGTTCACAAATGTAATGAAGCTTCGTACGAATGTATTGAAACGTTTGATTTGAATTTGAATATCAGTCTTCATTCAATTAGAATAAGGATGTCTGAATTTGGAGAAATGTTGAATGTGATGAATATTCGTGCACATCCCTACTGTCTTAGGCAGTTCCCAAAGATGCACATATCTTCTTGCTCCTCTATGGTAAACCTGGGAGAAACGACAGATGATGATGATGATGATTTTCATTTACGTGGGAAGAGAAAGCGTATCACCATTTAACCAAAGGCCAGGGCGGAGAGGTGTATCTCCACTGCATTACTAAACATGTACAGTGAAGGTGCCTGATGAACCTTGAGGGGGAGACTGTTCCATAACCTAGGGTCTATCACTGAGAAAGCCCTCTGCTGGGTGCCCACCTCTTTTACTACTGAAGGTAGAGAGCTGATTAATTCTACTTTTATATTTGGAGACAATTGGGGGGGGCGGGGTGGAGAGAGAAAGATAATTATTCCTTCCAGGTTTTGAGAGTTAAAAGTTAAACTGAAATATGCTGGTAGGCTGACTTTGTGGGACTGGACAAAAGGAAGGAAAGACTCAAAATATCTCTGACTTGTTTTCTCAGTCTGAGCAGAGGAAAGGTATTAATTTTGTACTGAGCCTCATTAAAGTCTGGAGAAATGGCCAAGTGTATATTTTTCAGACTGTGCTAGTGGGTATGCCGACTCAGCTCACCCAGTAGAATACCACAGGAATCTAGAAAATATCAGGGTACCTTAATTTAAGCCTTGAAAGCCCCCTTGGTAGTTGATAAGTAAGCAGCCTAGTTCTATTAGAAATCATTTTTTTGTTTATTCTTTCTTATAGCTTGTGTCTTTTCCATATTAATCTGAGGCCCTTTCTGCACTGTCCCTTCATTTGGAACACATTTGGAATAAATGGCAGCAGTCCACACACTAGTATGAACCAGGCCAAGACCTGCACCCATCATACTCCATCCACATTGAACGAAGCATGGACAAGGCTAAGGCTCCAAAAGTGATTCCTTAGTCCAGTCCAGTTGTAGATCTCTTTAAAGGAGTCTTCAGCTGGGACAGAACAAGAATATAGAACCAAGGAGGTGTGTGGATGGCATACCCCTGTGGTCTGATCAGGGGCCCTTTTTGGCATCACTCCAGGAAGTGCAGCTGTAAATGCGTTTGCTGCAAAACTTGCTAGGGCAGAAAGTCCAAAGGTCAGGAACAAAAGGTCTCAGCCTTTGGATTCTTGCTGCTCCTTCTGAGTGCTCTCCAGAGACAATAGCAAGGGCTGGAATGAGGTGGTCATCCAAATGCTGACAGCCCCGTCCCATTCCAGAGGCAACGTGTCTCAGCTTAAAATGGATTGCTTGTTCCAGGATGGGACACCCCAACCCCCCTCCCTGCACCCATCCTGGAACATCATGCACAGTGTGGAAAGGTGCTGAGATTCCAGAGTATCTCTTAATATCTACCAAAATTTAAATATTTGTTGCACCTCTGAATCTGTTTTAAGCTGATATATTCTAAAATCACCCTTCCAAAAACATTTGAGTGCATTTTTTGTACCAAGGTCTTAACATTTGGAATAAGGCAAAATCCAAAAAGACTAATTATATCACATTGCCAGCAGTGGCCCAGGGAATAGGGGCACACAATAGTAGCAGAGGCCTGGGGCTCCAGCTAGGGTCCCTCTTTCAAAATCCTGAACTATGTTTTGATCCTCAGTGAATCAAGATGCAGTTCAGTCACTTCCGATTTGCTTGGACACATTCACTCTTAAAAGAAGGCATGAGCCAATGCACACACAGTTTTGCATTTGCATTTGGCAGGCAAACTTGTACCAAGCGTGTGTGAGCAGCCCCTGCAGCAAGAGGTACATACCATACTTCTTGTCCCCAAACAAGAGAGTGGTAATTCAGAATGAAAATTCTGCAGCTTTGGTGTTTTCAGGGGAGCCTGTTTTCACAATCGACCAGAAATGGCCTTGGAAGTTGCCCATTTTCAGTCCAGTACTCCATTGTTCTTGCCCCAAAGCCCAAGGTCTGTAAGGTGCCTACTCCCTCCTCTATCACTTTGCACAGAAAGGATGGAGGCATTTTGGGGCCCACCAATATTGCAAGAATCATCTGACTCCCAGAGTGACTGGAGTAGCCTCTGTGTGTGTGTGTGTGTGTAAACTCACAATCCAGAGTTGTTTAGATGTGTGGATGCCTTGCTTCTAGGCTAGCAGGGTGGAGGGACATTACAGGGCCCATATGAATGTAGGCAAAGATTGGAAGGAAAGGATATTCTGCTCCTGTTCTGGGCAGTGTGGATCTTGCTAAGTCCAAGGCTTGCATAAAAGCTGTGGGATGTCAAGCAGTCACACCTAAGTTTTAATCCAGCTTCAGTCCACTTTCAGAGTGAGATAACACATCAGCAAAGTGAGAAACCGTTTTCCTTTGCCATGATCTAATTCAGAAAATCCATATTTGGGATAGATGATGTGGAAAGAAAATGTCTGGTCTCTTTATTGATGTGTTCTCATACTCTGAAGGTGGACTGAACGAAGCTGCATTAAAACTTAGGTGTGGACGGAGCAATGGATGCAAATTTTGCATAAACCTTCCCTGGTGTGAATGCCCCCACCTGCTCCCCACCTAGGCTGCTTCAAACAAAAAGCCCACTATTAATAACACCACTACTGACACTGAACAAGCCATCTTTGGAAAGAGCAATAGCAAGGAAACGTCCTGGCATTTTTAATATGAATGTTTCATTTTAATAAATGGTAGAAGATGCAGGTTGCCCTTAGTCAGCAGGAAGTGGATATACACCAGAGAACAGACTGATTGTGTTATATTCATCCAGAACATTGAACAGCCCAGAGTCCAAGGGAAAAAAAAAGAATAACACAACTGCTTTTATTCAAATGATCATTCTCACTGCTGCTGTATCCTGCTGATTCACACATTTGCCTATTATTCTCTGACCTTCCACCAAATGCTCCCACTAGCAGGATTAATTAGAATGAGTGTTTCCAGTGCATGCCTCCGTCTTTCCAACAAAACAGTAATGAAACATTGCTTTTGCAAAATATGCCATTAATTAAACTTTTCTTTGTTTTCTGTGATTAATAGAGTTCAACTGTGCTTGTGTTTGGCTAGATCCACTTTGCAGCATTCCGATTCCAAACCAATGTAAACATGTCTGCCATCAATAATGACAATATAGGCACTGGAGCTGCTGTTTCTGCCAGATATTTCATTCGGTTTGGGATATTTATTTAGATCAACAGTATTTCTTACTTTCCCCAGTCCAAAATGGAAGATCTCAGATACAAAATGGAAGTAATTCATACAGAAAAAATCTTTATGGCTGGAAACGAAGTTTAAGACACAGGAGCTGTTGTACTCCTCTAAAAAGAATTGTTTTCATTAGCACCTTTCCTTAGCTCATACACCTGTCTACGAAGCCAACATTTCTGCAATCACCTCTCCATGGTCTGAACTAATAGGTCTGAACCACAGACCACAGAAAGGCTTAGATCAGCTCCTGCCTTCATTTTGAAGCCCATTGGGGCTGGGTTCCAAGTACTTCTAGGGCCACAGACTCCAACATTCCTAGCCTCAGAGCCTTTGAGGGACTCACTTTTGTGTAGTGCTTTGGTGAATGGCTGAAATGGATCCCCTGCTAATCTTGAACATGTGAGCAATGTCCTCTGGTCTGGACTGGGTCAGGCCAGTAGAACCTGCACTGACATCAGAATAGCAATTTCCCACTCTGACTGACAGCCAGTCGTGTTGATTCAAATCTCAGCAGCTTTTAGATTGCTGCAAGTGGTGTCTTTGGCTCTTTTTCATGGGCCCTTAATCTGTACTAAGGGTATATGTAGCAAGCATCTGGACCTTTTTATCTGCACGTTAACATGGATCATGGAGCCCCCCCCCCCCCCCGGCTGATCTGGATCTATATGACTTCAATGGAGATTAGAGAGACCTTAATCTGGATCACTGGTAGTACTGTTTATGTTCCCATGGCTCCTCACAATCGAGATCAGTGGGCCAGGTTCTTCTGGACCCAGAGCCTGTTCCTGCTTACCTGGCAGGGATGGTCCCAGCTGCTCCTGGGACAGTCCATATGCCACACTGTTGACACCATTCGGGAGTGGCCAAGAGCTCACTCAGACTGTCCTGGTCATTACTAACTGCAGCCTTTGCAATTGTGATCCAACCTACCTGGGCTGGGCCATCCGCACTTCAAGTGCTAGCAGTCCAGTTTGGGCTTGCACCAGCCCTTGAAGTGCAGATGGCTCTCTGTGTGTCTGATCTTCACCTCATTATAATATTACTATGCCATTCCATTGAGTGAAGTCTGAACAGACCCTCACTATTCCAGATTAACAGCAGATAAGTGCAGAAAGAGCCTGTGCCTCTGTGACACAGCTTGCTATCACAAAAGGCCTCCCAAATTGGCTGCACAGAGCAAGAACTAGCACCAAACTTCAAATGACAGAGGCATGCCAGTGGCAGTTCCTTCCTGAAGACAACAGGAAGTTACCTGCCCAGTGACCTTCGGGTATGGGATGGGATAGAAAGGTAAATAAAATAAATAAATAAATAAATAAATAAACATAGCCTAAGATTTAGAGCAAATGAGCAACTGGTAGGTTTGAAAATTTGAAATGTGAAAATCTGTCTAATTTGGATGGCCACACCATAAACTCTAGACGCCAAGACCAAGTGTGGATGTTACTGTGTGCATCACATCAAGTTCTGCACAGCTTTTAAAATCTATAATAAACAGGTATGAAAGGATGGTACAATAGTACGCAAAGTTAAATCTTTCATCCTAACCCAGTCTTGGGAAAGATCTTCCCTCATTTGCTCTTTGCATCAGTGGGAGGTTTACTCCCAAGACTAATAGATCTTAAGATCTGGAGGGGAGGCCGCCTGGTTATCCCACTGCCTTCAGCAGCTAGGTGGGTGGGCGCCCGGGAGAGGGCCTCCTCGGTAGTGGCCCCCAGGCTGTGGAATGGTCTCCCCCTGGAGGTGTGTCAGGCCCCTTCCCTGTTTATGTTCAGGAAGACAGTGAAGACGTACCTGTTCACTCAGACCTTTGGCTAAATGCTCCTCACGCTTCCCCCTTGCAAACACTACTGTTTTTAAAACTGTTTTTGTATCATTTTTTTAAAAAAATTATGATGATGATGATGATGATGATGATGATGTAGAAGCAGCAGTTACACAC
>MTQE01001134.1:27375225-27405335 GCA_014337955.1 Aspidoscelis marmoratus | reverse complement strand
CCGGTACTGGTTCTTGGTTTGCTGCACCTTGAGAAGCTTCTGGTTGTTGGATGATGATGATGATGATGATGGATTTTTAAACCTTGTACTGGTTATAGTATTGTTTGATACAGTTTTGATATGTTGTTTGATATGCTGCTGCTGCATCTTCCTCAGAGGCTCAGCTAGGCCTTCTGGAGGTGTGGTTGCAGCTGGAGAGGTTTCCTGCAATTGCCAGATGGGGGTGGTTTCTTCTGCTGTGCATGCACCTCTGGAAGGCCTAGCTAAGCCTCTGAGGAGGGCACCACAGTGGTTTTCATTGGCCAAATTTTCAGGTAAGGATGTTTTCAGGCCAGGGAGGGAGAAACCCAAGGCTGGGAAGATCCAGCCTTTATCAAAGGGCTGGATACATTTGATCTGTGGGTGAATGGGAAGGGCAAAGCTTCCAATATGGGCTGCCTCCAGACTTGCGGAATGAATCCGAAGTTAGAGGTAAAGGTGCAGCTTACCTGCTGTACAACCACAACCAGCCATCCCGACCTGAAACGAAGTTGGGTTGGTGCATGTGGTCACGCGGGTTGAGGTAACCAATCAGATTTGAGCTGCCCTTCCTGTTCTCATTGGCTCTTCTCGTCATTCTGCCAGGACTGATGGGAAGATTTGATTTTTGTTTCTACTGCGCTGTATGCCATAGTGATTGGATAATACGTTGCCATGACGATCCATCGATCATCATGTGTGATGCCCCGATTGCAACTGCGCATTCCACTGACATATTTTTCACCCATGCCCCCCAGGCTACATCACTATGGAATAGTCTCCCCCTCAAGGTGCATCAGGCTCCTTCACTATACACGTTCAAGAAGGGGGTGAAGATGCATCTCTTTGGCCTTTGGCTAAATGTGGTACAGTTTCCCCCCACCACAGACTTTATTGTCTTGTACTGTTTTATATATATGGTTCTATTTTAATAAGTCTGCTTTTAAATGCTGTTATCGGCCCTGAGACCTTAGGGCAGTGATGGTGAACCTTTTGAGTTTGGTGTGTCAAAATTCGCAAGAAAACCTAGCTTAACTCGGGTGCTGTGTCACATCTAGAAATATCCATAATTTTGTGATATTTGTAGCTCTAGTAAAAATGTTATATTTTTTTATATATGTATTTTATTAAAAGCAAAAACAAATAATTATTTACATTAGTGACTTTTGTTGCTGAATCTCCAGTTGAAAGTTAGTATTTTGTACACTTCAAGAACAAGCAAGCACTACACACCCAGGTGCCAGGGTAACCGTGTGTGTCACCCAAAAGGGCTTGGTGTGTCACCTGTGACACGCGTGTCATAGGTTGGCCATCACCGCCTTAGGGTATAGGGCAGGATAGAAATGTCAAATAAATGAATAATAAATAAATAAATCCCTAGTTCCATGCAGTTGTGTCCTAAAATACTGCAGTTGCTTTTAAAATACTGATTAAGGGGTTTCCTGTGATTACTTTTTAATGTGGACAAGCACACTTCCTCTGGTGTAGAAGAAAACAGTTATAAGAGCTGTTGATAACTTTGGGCTATGGAATAAGAATCTATATAAAGCTTTTAATTCAGCCAGAAAGGTCTTTAGATAATATCTCTTTATCCTAATTGTTATTTGCTAATTGTCAGTTTAACACTGATGAGAGTACTTGTCGTATTGTTAATTTGGGCTTAGGCCTTTAATAGCCTTTCTTTTCATATGTGGTATTTGTCTTCTTGCTTAATTTTGTTATTTTTCTTTCTCCCTCATTAAATGTTAAAATGGGCAGCAATACTTAGGGTCTTATTTTGCCATAACAAACCATATTCTTGAGTCTGTAGTTATTGCTTCTATAAGGCTTCACATTTTAATTTCATTTTGATTTGTAATTTGCATGCTTTGAAATTTCAGTTAAATTGATAAACTGGGTATGGTTTATGGCTAGAAGTGCCACTAAGGGGCTTGCATATTGGCAGGTAGGCATAGATTCTCAACCTAAAGCAGGAAGCTATTAGAGGCACACAAAACAACACCTGTATTTCAAAGAAAGTAAAGGCACAAAATGTGTATATTTCAGCTGTTGCTATTCCTTGTGTACAGTCGAACCCACCCTCCAAACCTGGGTTGTGCTAGCCTGAGGAAGACAAAATTGAGGAGAACGATGCATCACCGAGTCATAACCTTGAATTCTTCCTGGCTTTTTTGGATGGTATAGATTTTTAAAGGTTACCCGCTTCTTTTAGTGTGGGCAGGTACTACTGAGCTGTCTGTACAAGACAGGTGGAAAATTAAAATAAACAGGTCTTTGTCAATGGGTGGGAGTTTTCCAGCAGAGAACTGGACATCTTTTCAACACAAAAGACTGTCTGCTATAAAGTAAGGCAATGAGCTGCCTTCATCAAGGTGAAAGGTGAAATCCTGATAAAATTGTCACAAGCATTGCACAAATGTTGAGCTAGTTATCTGGGGTCTGTAGCCTATGACAATTCTTTGGAGATTGGATTTAGAATGGTCCTATCTCTCCTTGGATGAACTTGTGCAGCCAGAGAAAGCCTTGCTCTTAGAAATCCTTTCCCCACTACAAATGCCAGCCAAAGCTTTTTACAGCATGCATTTCAGGGCTAAAAGCGAAATGCATTTGTATTCCATTTCCTTCCTTTCTCCTAGGAGACAGCAGTACTCAGAGGGCTAATCAAAGGTAATACCGGAGAGGCCAGTCTACAATATACTATTACAGCATCTTTGTTTGGGGTCTGACCCACTCCTTGGTCGGGAGATGAAGACGACGCTGATTGCTGTTATTATTTATTTCTGTGGTACTTAAAATAAGCTAAGTGCAGCACAGACTGTGAAGAAAGGACCAGGTTTAAAATCTAAACATCAATACAATATTAAAAAAGAAGAAGAAGCTGCAGCAGCTGCAGCAGCAGCAGAAGAAAGGAAGGCAAAAAAAGGGAGGTTAAAATAATCAACTGTTGCATATTAGATATAGTGCATGTTGAGCTCCTCCTCGTCTTTTAGCTTTTACAGCTGTCTCCAACAACATAACCAAAAGTCCTGCCCTCTTTTTAGCAGCATCTATCTGATTTCAAGCTTGCCCGTTTGCTTGGTTGTACTTAAGAAGCTGTTGCATTACCCATCAGATCATTGGCCCTTACATACAGTATCAGCACTATGTACATAGATTGGCAGCAACCTCTCCTTCACACCTAAATTTTAATCCAGTTTCAGTCCACTTTCAGAGTGAGAGATCACATCAGGAAAGTGTCAAGCCATTTTCTTTCAGCATGATCAGACTGAGAAATTCATCTTTTGGTTAGTGGAGAGAAAATGTCCAGTCACTTTGCCAATGCGTACTTTCACTCTGAAAGGGAACTGAAACTGGATAAACCTCAGGTGTGAACACAGCCAAAGGTTTGTAAGGGATTATATTTCAACCCTACCTAGGGATGGCTGCTCTGCGTGAGGCCGGCAACCTTAAGACAGTAGCTCTGAAGGACAGAGGGAGCACTGGCATATATAGGAGAAGCTGCATCTCTTCTCTTTAGAACTGAAATACTTCTTTTAACATCTTGCGGATGTTGCAATGTAAAATGTTTAATACAAATAGGGCTATCAATGTATGCTGAGCACCACCATCTGCTTGTGTTTGTCTTATTTCTTCACACCTTCCTTTCCTGGGCACCCGCCCATGCTCAGATGGCCAGTTGAAGCCAGGCAGGTGCCCGGCCAATGAGGGGCCGCCCCGCGAGCATGCTCAGATTGTCCTGGCCTATTCTAGCCAGAATTGGGCCGGCAGGAGAAGGTAAGCCCTGTTCACATATATGCGCGACCCGGGTGGGTTGGGGGTGTTAGGTGGGGGTCCTGTCACTTGCATCGGCCTGATCCTGGCCAATGCAGGTGGCAGGACCCCAGGGAAGGGGCCCGACTGGCCTCCCCAACTCTGGCTGCAAGGCAACCAATGGGGTGAGGCCAGGGGAGGGGCCCAGCTGTCAGAAAGGGAGAGCGTGTGAACAGTCTTCCTCTGGAACAGCTGGGGATGCTTGGAAAATGCGGAGACATTTTCAGAGCAGGTTTTTCTGCTCTGAAAATGGAACGCGAGGAGAGTGCATGGGGATGGTTGGGGTGGTCTGGAACAGATCCGGCCACCCCTGACATAGGAATGCAGCATCCTCACATGTTCTCCACGCATTCAAAACCCCCTCATGTGAAAAGGCCTCTAATTTTTGCTTTCAGCACCATAACTGAAATCATAGTAATTTGGACAAAACCCCACTTCTAGCTTACTCTTGAGCTCTTGCAGGCTACATTTAGCCATTTGTTCCTTGCTTTAGGGAGTAGGAGTGGGAGCTGCTATGGGGGTCAGCATGGCTGGGCCCCCATAGTGGTAGTGGAACCACTGCTGCAGGCAGAATGGCAACCCTGGTGGCTGTAGGAGGTGTTATGCATCTGAAGGGGGCACTTGCCAGTAGACGGCAAGCAGAGAAGATTCTGTGCATGTGTGTTGCAAGTGAGCTTCCATATGTAACTATCTGCCCACTCTAGTGGGGGTTGGAATAAGTGGAACATGGATCTGATCCTACTGGACACTTCTTATGTTCTGATGTCCTTAAAGCAGTGGTTCCCAAAGTTGTCTGGGCTACGACCCATCTAATATAAGTTTACCAACTCGGGACCCACCTCTAGGAAATTTAACCGTTACCAATATGAATAAAGGACTTTTCAAATAACAAACAAAGTTTTAATACAATTTTTTAATTACTTAATTCTACAGGCAGGGCCCACTCAATATTCGCTTGCGACCCACCAGTGGGTCCCGACCCATAGTTTGGGAAACCCTGCCTTAAAGAAAAAGAACTGCCAGATGCATGAAAACACACGAACATATAGCATTTTTCAATTGGGGACTGGACTAACTGACAGGTCTGGCCACTCCTATGTTCCCATAATTCCCAGGAAAAGTTGGTGTTCTCTGCTTTGAGTCGTCATTTGAACAGTCTGTGCTGACTAGGGATGTGCACGAATTGGGGATTTTTTTGGCATTTGATTTGTATCAAATATAAGAATATTTGTATTCTTTTGAATAGATCCCCTTCAAACGTGATAGGATTCTATTCAATACAAATGTATTCATATGAATTCATGCAAATATCCAATACGAACACATACATAGCCGATACATATCCATAAGTATCTGATACATATCCTGTAACATATCTGCTCCAAATCTACTTTGAGTCCGCTCTGAATCCATGTTGAATGCACTCTGGATCTGTGCAATTTTTGGGATTCAATTTGAATAGAATATCTGAAAATTCAGTTCAATTTGAATCTTTAAAATTTGAGTTTATCCACATTTGATTCGAATTGAGCAAATTCAAAGCTATTCATTTGCATATGAAAATGTTGACAATATTTGTATATGCCTGTAAGCATCCGTTTGCATCCTGTTCACATCCATACACATCTGTACACATATGAATGTACAAATAATTCAAATGAATAGATTTTAAAGTTTGAAATTTGTTTGAATGTTTAAATTGAAATTTATAGACATTCAATTTGCATCCGAATGTCCAAATCTGAACAAATTCGATTGAATTTTGAATGTTTTGAATATTTGTGCACACCCCTAGATTTGTTGCAGATGTGCCTGGCCCAGCCATTTTCCCACCTCCCCAGGTCACAAATGTGCTGAAGCATTTGTATTACAAATGTTCTTAAACATTTGTACAAATATGAATATCAATATATGAATGTCATAACATTCGATTCATATGTGAATGTCTGACTTCATCTGAATTTGTACAAATATTGAATGTTACAAATATTCATGCACATCCCTAGCTCTGACCTGATTGGCTGTATCTGTGGCCATAAATGGCAGTGTGGAACTAGAGAAGGTGCAGAGAAGGGCAACCAGAATGATTAAGGGTCTGGAACACCTCCCTTACGAAACCAGGCTGCAATGTCTAGGCCTCTTCAGTCTGGAGAGACGACGTTTAAGAGGGGACCTGATTGAAGTATATAAAATTATGCACGGTATAGAAAAGGTGAATAGAGAAAATTTCTTTTCTCTATCGCACAACACTAGAACCAGGGGGCACTCTATGAAGCTGATGGGTAGGAGAATAAGGTCTGACAGGGGGAAGTATTTCTTCACCCAGAGGGTCATCGGTTTATGGAATGTGCTGCCGGAAGAGGTGGTGACAGCTACCAGTCTGGACGGCTTTAAGGTACAGTTAGACAAATTTATGGATGACAGATGTATCAATGGCTACTAGAACGAATGCCTAGGTGCATCCTTCAGGCTGAGGGGGGAAGGAACTGGGGCGCTTCTAAGGCCATCTGCTGGGACTCGAGAGCAGGAGAAGGTTTGTCCTTGTCTCTGCTTGAGATGCCCGTGAGCATTTGGTGAGCCACTGTGTGGGACAGGATGCTGGACTAGATGGGCTGCGGCCTGATCCAGCAAGGCTTCCCTTATGTTCTTATGTTCTTATGTAAAATAATGTGTCACATCACTATGAGGCTAAGTCAAACTTACAGCCTCCTATGAAGCTTCAATAGGGGGCTCTAAAATGCCAAGGTTTGGTCATATTTTAAAGGGAAAATACTCTTTGTTGCTTGTTACAAATCTCTAACCACAGAGGCATCTCACGGTACACAGTGTGTCAGATGGTGCCTCAGGGTTTTACTGCTGTCTTTCTTCTCCTGGCCCATGGTGCTTTCTGTGGACTGCCACTGTGGACTGCCACATCAGGACTAGTAGCCAGTTCTCTGGAACCAGTGGGGCAGGGAGAAGGGGTAGCCATTGCAGCCATTGGTGAGTGCATTTCAGTATACCCAACCAGGATATGATCTGTGCCAGGTTTGCAGGCCATCACTGACAGACAAAGTACCTATGAAGAGGAGAGTTGGATATTATGCCCCACTTTTCTCTTTCTTGAGGGGACTCAAAGTGGCTGACAACCCTTTTGTTCTTCTTCCCACAACAGACATCCTGTGAGGTAGGTGGGGGCTGTGGGAGTTCAACGGGAGAGCTGTGACTAGCCCAAGGTCACCCAGGTGGCTTCATGTAGGAGTGTGGAATCCAACGGGGAGAGCTTCAGATAAGAGTCTGGCACTCTAACTACAAGACGAAGCTGGCTCACAGTGCAATTTAGCACATGTACTCTAAAGTAACTTACTTTGAAATCACTGACATTTCAATGAGTATAGGACTGCAAACAACTCTTCAGAATGAATATGCCTCCATTCCAATTCCCCCCTTTTCTTTTTATTACACATGAATTCTTTCAGAAGCTTTGGGGGAAACCCCCACTCATTGCATGCATTCAGAGTCAGAGTGTACACACACACAAACACAGAGAGAAATGCATTTTAAATAAGCCATCCTTTAAAACAACTGGAAATAATCATGAAAGTATTCTGTCTGCTGCCTGCATTAATGTGAGTTATTTCATTGCTTAGGGAAAAAAAATCCTTTCAGAGAAAAAAAACAATAATAAAGGGGGAGAAAAAAAAGGAATCTGACAGCTAAGGATGTGTGGATCAGCCATTTTGATAATTAACCACAGTTCCACCAATTTGAGTATTTCCAGATGATGAGACAAGAAACAAGCTACATCTTGGGAGAAATTGCCCTCCGGAGAGAGGTGGGAAGCAAACAATTGTGAGGTTGACAGCTTGTACTAGCACTATTTTCTTTCCCTACTGGTTCAAGAAGTTCCAAACACCCTTCTGTAAATCATAATCTCAGATCTATTTATTATCTTCCACCTCAGTGCACAACAATATCTGTTGCACATGGATTACGGCGCTATTACAAGGTGGACTCAGGGGATAAAAGGTGGCAAGCACTGTATAGCTACCTACCTATTTTGAGGCATGCCCTGTATTGCAGCAGGCCAGGGTTTACTTCAATGCCTCCGACTTTCTTTTGTTCACAATTAGGCTTGTGGCTTGAAACCCTCCTAGTCACAGAGACTTGAACAAGGGGCCACAGATGGAGTAGCAGCAGTGAAAAAAACAAATTCAGTGCTAGGCGTAATTAGGAAGAGAATAGAAAATAAGTCGGCAAGTGTCATTGCCTCTTTAAAAGATCTATGTTGAAGCCATATTTGGAATATTGTGTATAATTCTGGTCACCACACTTAAGAAAGGATATTATGGAGCTGGAAAAGGGGCAGGAAGGGGCAACCAGAATGATCAAGGGGCTGGAACACCTTACTTAAGAAATCAGGCTGCAGCGTCTAGACCTCTTCAGGCTTGAAAGACAGTATGTAAGAGGTGACCCGATTGAAATACAGTTGGACCTCTGTATCCACTGATTTGGTTACCACGGTTTCTGTTAACCATGGTTAACGGATCAGCCCCACCCCACCTCCCACAGGTGCCATAAGGGGAGAGCATCCAGAACTGGAAGGCTTGTTTCAGTTGGAATAGGCATGTGACACCACTAGAGCCTATACCAAATCATGCAAGGTGTGGAAAAGGTGTTGCACAATATTAGAACCAGGAGGCACTCTATGAAGTTAATGGGTAGGGGAGTTAGGACAGAAAAGGGAAAGTGTTTTTTTCACCAGAAGAGGTGGCAAAAGCAACCAGACTAGATAGTTTTTTTTAAAAAAAGGATTAGACAAATTCATGAATGACAGGTGTGCCAGGCACTCTAGCCTACAAATTTCATCTCCTGCTTAGTTTTTAATATGAGACAAAACAAGAAAGAAAGAAAGAAAGAAAGAAAGAAAGAAAGAAAGAAAGAAAGAAAGAAAGAAAGAAAGAAAGAAACCAATCTCTGAATCTCCTGCCTCTGTCTCCTCCATGAGTCACAAGTCTGGCCTTTTGATATTTGGCTTCTAGTGCTGCATAAGAACATGTCCTGGAAGAGGGGAAAGAGATAGAGATAGAGCTATCTTCATGCCGGGCTTCCTGGAAATGTTTCAAACTTTATTCAGATGTTAGTAATTTACTCTACTATTTGGATATTATGGATAAATTGTGTATATTCTTGAATATCCATGCTTTATTCTGGAATATTAAAGCACTGTGTCATCTGGATGCTGCCTCAGTACAACTAGGTTTGTCTGCAGCTTGCCTGGGTCTGCTCCTGATCTTGTCTAGGGATATGCAAAATGAGATTCATATTCACAGATACGACTAGGGATATGCACTAATGGTTGGGGGGGGGGTTGCATTTGAATTTGAGTCGAATCGAATATTCAAACATTCAATTTGATTTGAATGTTTAGAATCCGAATGCAACAAAATCCAATTCAAATAGAATACATTCAAATCTATTTGAATGTTAGAGTAGAATCTGAAGATATGAATGTTGACAACATTCGTATGTGTTATCTCTGTATGCATCCAGTTGAATGTATCTGTTCATTCAAATGCTTGAAATCATTTGAACAAATGTTATGGAACATTCGAAATTTGTTTGAATGTCTAAATTTGAAGGTGTAGACATTCTATTCAAATTCGAATGTCCACATTTGATCGAATTCAATTGAATTTTAAATATTTAGAACATTCGTGCATATCCCTAAATACGACGGAATATTTTGAATTTGCAGATATTTGTATCAAATCAAAAATCCATTTTTTCAAATATCCAAAAATTTGATTGAACTGAATTAGTTTCCCTCTTGCAAAAATGCACAATTTGATTGAATATTTGTATTTCACTGTGACTTTGGTGATGAAAAATGACTTCTGCAATGGGAAAAAGTGGTGAAAATTTCCACAAAGAAGTTCAAAACAAATGCAAAAATCTGGGTTTTTAAAAATTTAATAATTCAACAACAAAACAAATCCATGAATTTTCAATTCGATAGGGACATAAATGTGATTTCTTTTTTCATGCATATATCCTTAATCTTGTCTCCTTCCTTCTGCAGAGATTCTGCTACTGTCCATATTATTATCTGCCAAACTAAGGACAGGAGAGATCCTGTACTGCATTTTCACGACATTAACTTTTTTCGTCAACCCCCCCTTCCATATTTTGTATAGTAGTGTAGTTTTCTGTTTAATATAGTGATCGATTTTGTTTTTGGGTTTTGTTACAAACTGCCTTGACCAGTTTTCTTTGGAAATGTCGTCTATAAAAATAAATTGATAAGATGACCTAAGGCAAAAGTGACCCAGAGGTGGTAGCATGTGGATGCTCATGATCCCATCCCATCTCTAATCAACATTAAAGTCCAGATAATGTATTGCAGAAGTGCATTTTCTAGATTTTAATGTGGATTAAGGCACCAGGGTACTGACACCTCTACCCTATAGCTGCATGTAATTCTCTCTCTCTCTCTCTTTTTTTTTTTTTACTGGATGCAGATGCAGCCATAGTCTCTTTCAGCTCCTATCTGAAAATCACGCTGACTGGTTGCTCCCTCTCTCTTCATGCATTTCACTTAAATTTTAGGAATCAACTTCCCTGATGGGCCTTTTTCAGTTTAGGAAGTACAAGCAGCCAAGGCAGATATACAAGGCTAAATTAATGCCTAAGGGCAAGAATCAGGCACAGTAGTCGTGCAGGATCTTTATAGCCTTTGAAGCCTTGGGTTTGTTTTGGTTTAACAGCACTCAGTAGATGAGTTGAAGTCCAGGAAAGGGGAGGGGAGGGGATGTGGCTGCAAACGATGAACTAAAATAACATAAGTGAAAAGAGAAAGAGAAAGGAAAAAAAACCCCAAAATGTGCATATAAAAACTTTCAGGTTGCAAATACAAATGCAAAACAGGCATCCTTTTACTTCATGGAATTAGCGAACTTTTGTAGTAAGGATTTATTATAAAGTAATTGAGGGGTAGATCAGTAAAAACTGGGCTGGTGAAAATAGGCTGCCTTTCACGGGGTCTGGTCACACCACAATAGGATAATCCATTTTAGGTCACATAAATGAGTGAGGCTATTATTGGCTTGATCACACCCATCGGAATCAGTGCTCAGTCAGTTTGTCTTTTTTTGTCCACACTTTTCAGTTTCCCTTGCTTCAGTCCAGTGACAGAACATTTCCCCTCTCTCCACCCTTCCCACCCTTCTCCTCTCTGTGCCCTCTGTGATTAGATGCACCCACTCATCTTCCTCCTCCTCTTCTTCTGTTTCAATGGGTAGTAGGTTGCTAAAAGAGAAATTTCACCAGCTTTGGCAGTGTTCTATCAATATAGGGAGCTCAGCTAACAAGGCAAACATCTTGGGCCATTTCCTCTGACTATCTTGCAGAGGAGCATTCTCACACGAGAAAACTATACTGTTTGTGGAAAATTCCTAGGCAGCATATGTTATAGGACCCAGAGTTTTAGCTGTTGAAGTGATTGGATAAGAGCTCCCAGTTTAGTGTTGGTGCAACCCTGGTGTCCAAATAACTGCCAGTTGTTAAAGAAAGCATTTGACAATACAATGCAATATCTCCCCACCACCACCATGTGTTTTAAGATACAACTGTACTCATTGGCACAGCAGAAAACACTGAGCTCAATCATGGGATATGGCAATCACAGGGTGAAAGGCTTCCATTGCATTATGTGGGGCTAGATAGGATACCTAAGGAACATGTTGCTGTGCTTACATCTGCAGTTATCTCTAATGGGGTGTTTTTCCATTGCAGCCCTTAGTAGATCCAGATTAAGGGAAGCACCCAGTGTGTTTCCACAGGAGGTGTAGCACCCATTGCTAATTGTTGCTAACCCCCCTGATGTGGGGAATCCGGATTGACCCACAAGGGCTCTGCCTGTCACCCCAGGTGTTTTGGGGAACAGGGAGTGCAATCTCCAAAGTCCCTCCAAAATCCCTCCGAAGTTGCCTTTGAAGATTAGCAAAGGCTCCAAAGACAAACCCCTTGTGAGAGCCTGCATATGAATTAGCTCTTTGTGAGCAGGGATGAGTCAGCCTCATTAAATATGTACCTCTTTCCATGCCTGAAGGTAACAGTCTGCTTTGTTCTCCCTTTGTTCTCAGAGGTTTGTCTTCGGAGCCTTTGCTAATCTCCGAAGGCAACTTTGAAGTAACTTCGAAATGGCTTCGAAATGACTTTGAAAGATTTCGAAGCTTAGGTTTTGGGGCTCCCCCCCATAGGTGCCCCCTACCCCTAGCCTCCTCTAGACCCCATTGCCAAACTAATGTGGAAACAGGCTCCCTTTAATCCGGATTTTCTGGCTGAAGACCCCATTGTAGAAAATCTGGATTAAAGGCTGAGATGTGCCCATATGATCCGGATTTCCCCAGCAGTAGATATAAACAAATGTGTCCCAAATGAGTGCCGTGGTAGAAATGGGGTCATCCAGCTCACACCCAAATGGATCCTTAATGGGTACAAAAATGGGTACTTTCTGCCAGTGGAAAAACACCCATGAAGAAACATCAAAAGTAGGGATGTGCATGAATATTCGTAACATTCATTATTCGTACAAATTCATTCGAATTCAGACATTAGTACATGAATCTAATATTAGGACATTTGTACATTAACATTTGTATGAATTTTTGACATTTGTGGGAATAGTTTGGATATTTGTAGAAATAGTTCCAACATTCATTAAACTGGGGAGGTGGGAAAGCGGCCATGCCAGTCACATCTGCAGTGAATCCAGATTGCCTCTGACATGGATGGAGAGCAGATTAAAAGTGGATTCAGGTCGGTTTTGACGCTTTCAGAGTGTATATGTTGCAGGAAACATATATCAGATACATACTAGATATATATTCGTTCATATTGGACACGCATCAGATATTTGTACGAATTCATATGAATACATTTGTATTGAATGAAATCATACCACATTCGAAGGGGATCTATTCAAATGAGTACAAATTTTCTACCATTTGATTCATTGTGGATCGAATGCCAAAAATCCCTTTCATGCACAGCCCTAATCAAAAGTTATCAACCTTGTTGCAAAAATACTGAAGCTCTCGTTGAAAGACACCTTGTGCTGCTTTGTTTGCAGCTACTGGAAATTCAACAAAGTTAGGCTTATGGGATTGCCTAGCTCATCTGTCACCTAGTGTAGGTTACTCCATAGGAGATGACTAAGCCCATTAACTGTGTTGCTATGACACATGATACGCTCCAAGTATAGATTACAAAGAAAGCAGATGGAGCTTGGATGCTGCTCTAAAACGTGTGTTCTAATTCAATTGCTTTCTTGATGATGAGCTATAGGCAGGGATCAGTGGGAGAAGTTCCAGCATGGCCTATTTTGTGCAGGAGGTCAAGACATCTGCCCTGTGAAGCATCGGGAACAGTTCTAAAAGGCCCCTTTTCATTTTAAATCTGGTGGAAGGAATTTCATTATCCAGAGGCTACAGCTGATGGTGGAAATTTATAGGTAACTTGAATGCCCCTAGTCAGGAATGCAGAATAACCCTCGCTGCAGTCACTGATTGGGAAGCAGCAGGTGATACAGACGGGGCGTCAGTTCTGCATCTCTAACGCTGCCAGGCTTCTCTGCCTCTTTATGGAAACAACTCGAGTCAAACAGACTTCTGGAACATAAAGGGTGACAAATTTGGAAACAGAACGTGTATGCCAGATGGGCAAGTAGAAAGGATCTGTGTGACAAATATAGGACTAAGGCAGAGTGCACACGGGGAAGGAAGCATGTCCCTGGCTGTTTGGGAAATGGGTAGGCAGTTTGCATTCTGATCCAGTTTTTAAAAATCTGCTTTTCATCATAGGATATCAGTCTCTGTAACTGGGGAAGCACAGTTGCATCTAGGTAGGAAGTGTGCTCTGTTTTTTGAGACATGGAGGAGAGCCGGGAAAGGATGAAATCTCATAGAATAGTTGCCTGTTAGTCCAGGTGATACTGAGCTAACCATCTAAATTAGTAAATTCACCATTAGTAAAAAGATTCCCACAAGCCTAGATAGAAGGTGTCTGATCTTAGTTTTCTTCAGGGCATGAGAAAGGTGTTTAGATTTTAAACCACTTTTGCTTTTCAGGTGAGAGTGACCCTAACTCTGCTCTGTATGCTTCCTCATGCCAGACTTTTACAAATAATACATGTTTTTGGCAACTCTAAAATGCATGGTTTCTTTTTCCTGATTACAGCCTTTTCAACCCCCCCCCCGATCTCCCATTCCTAACATAAAGCAAAAAGAGAAAGTATTTTCAGTTTCAATCCTCTCTCTCTCTCTTCTCCCCATCTTGGCAGAAACTTCATGTGTTCTGCACTTGGCCTCTTAGCTTGTGATTAGTTAACAACTGGGCAGGTGCATCTGCACTTGCAGGAAGTTTTTGCAGCCTACAAATGCCCCCTACCTGCCCAGATGTTAACTAATTGCATACTAGCTGTGGTGCACCCCAACCCTCCCCAATCCCGATCAAAAGCTTACCTGGCAAGTCCAGGAGGTGACCATCTGCACCTTTTCTGGTGCAAGGGGTCATCTGAGGTAACACAAAAGCACGGTACCTCAGATGACCCCTGACAGGATTGCGCCCTGCGAAGGATAAGACACATGACCAGACCCAGGTAAGCATCTGATCGCACAGGGCTTAGGCTAACAAGGGTACCTTCCAGACTAGCGGATAAAAACTTGCAGTTATATAAAAATTTGCAGCTTACCTGGCTGTAAAGTCATGCTGTGTTGTCCCCATTTCAACGGAGGTCCGCAGCTTCCTCCTCAGCAGCTGCGAGACTTTTGTGGTTCACGCAGAGAGGTGTGCATCACGTGAGATGGGCCAGTCAAGGGAGCTGAGCTGCAGGCTTAGCGCTCATTGGCTGTTCCTCACCGTCCTGCCAGGATGGCAGGAAACTTCAAATTTACCTGATACTGCAGAGCAAATGTTGATCATTCCGCAGCAGCTAAATCTGCAGTAGCAGCGGCATAATGCGCCACCGCGGCAAAGTATCAGGCATCAGGAGTGATGCCCACTCACCGACTGCACACTAGAATGCACAGTATCTCCCAGTCTGGACACACCCATGTACTTGCATTCCCTAGTACGAACACTACTACATGTTAGTCTGTACTGCAGCTTTCCTGTCTAACAAACAGGAAAACAAGTGCGGAAGAGCTCTTTGACTGGGTGAGGCCACATTCTGCTTCATAGCTCACAGGATGGTGGAAAGGTGTGCTCCTCTTAGTGAAAATCCTCTCAGATTTCTCCCAGTTGCACTAGGAGGACAAAAGACAACTTGGGCAGTTTAAAATGAAGCTTCCCAGCAGGGATTCCTCTTCCACCACATTTGTGATGCCAATCTAACATCATCTACTGGGATGAGAATTGACAAACCAAGCTGAAGTTTCTACTTATGACAGATGAATCATATTATAAACTGCTTGCCTCTTCTCCATTTTTCTCTAACACATTGAAACCCGAAACAAAGTTCTAAATCATGTACGGCGTATGACTCACTCCCATGGCTATTCAATCCTTTGAGATGTTACGGAATAGATATGGGTTGAGTGCAGATCTCCGTGGTCCCACTATGCTTAGCTTTCTGACTCTCGTTCTTTTTAGGACTCCTCAGTGGTCACCCAGGTTACAAGGAGGCAAAGCAACAGCATGTTTGTATGCTTCACTTTCCCCCATTCAAACCGAGGTGCAGTGCACAATGGGAAGAGTTAAGGATTAGATAGGCAAATGAAAGTCTTTCCCTTACAGTATTTCTCTACCTTCTATGCCCTGCAACCTTTCATTGGGATTTTCCAGGAAAGGTGCATTGGGATTTTCCCTCCACTTTCTTTTAAACACTTTTTTATTGAGATAAAGAGAATGACAAGAAATAACATTAAGCAGTAACACTGAACATAAACATTAATACTACAACATTAACAAGTTATAAGAAATAATTTCTAATGAAATATTAAAATATATAATTTTATTTCATCAGGAAAAGCTATAGTGGAAACTGTCTGTTTTTGTATTTAGTTTGAACCTTTACTGCCTGCATCTTAAAACACTGTAGTGTTATAAGTCCCTTAAGAGCCACTTCTTCAAACTTAGGATGCCTCCAAATGGGGATGGAAGCATTTTTTATTGCATCTTTTTAATGTGAACTTACCTTCCAAAGCACCACTGCCACTACTGGCAACGGAGCTTCCCAGCTGGTGGTGAGGATGCTGCTCCATAGGGACACCAAAGCTTCTAATCTGCCAATCTAGGTGACCAGAAACCAATATGTGAAGCTTCTGATCCATCAATTTGGTTGCCCGGAAGCCCTTACAAAGGGACACTGAAGATACTGTGCAGGGAAGAGGAAGTCTGGAGGCAACCTTAGTGTGCCTCCAGATGGGATGAAAGACACAAATTCTCTTTGCAGCCATTTTCTGCAATGAGAAGTTGCAAAGGGACTTCACAGCCACCTACTGTTGGACAGAGAGGAAGTTCAGAAGCTGCAAATTGCCTTCACAAATGCTTTCTGTCATTCAGACAGGAAGCTTTGATCATTCACAATATCCTCTCAGAATCCCCAGAATAAGTGAATTAAAAAGCTGCTGTTTAATCAGCAGCATTTCACTTCAGGTGGGGAGTTGTGGGGGATACTGCAGACAATCTGGAGGCACCTACAGAATGCTGTTATATCAAACCCTGGTGTGGTTTGGTGGACTCTAAGAGGGTATTACACACAAATAATTTGTAAGTCCTCTTATAATGCCAGCCCTAAGATTAGCCCTAAGCCCTAACCCTCTTATCCCTTCAGTCCAATACCAATGCCTCCTTCCTGAACCCCAACCCTTAATCCTAACCCTAATTCAAGAGCAAAGTAAATTGCATTAAATCATACATAATTTATTCTCAGCATTGTTTACTGGATTGCAGTTTTACCATCTATGTAGTGGTTATGGCTTCTATATTAGGATTATGAAGTTAGAAGACAGAGAAACTGTTAGGCAGAAACCTTCATTTTCAGCTGCACAAACTTGTCCCAAAACATACTAGACCAGGTTCCATCAGGAATGAGTCGTGGAGGAGAGATGCTCATTTTTCTAGTCATTGTCTCCCATTTTCAGAGTTTTCTTTAATTGTTTTTATAGCTGTTGTTTAAGTTGATTTTGTTTTGTCACTGCTTTAAAAAATCATTTATTAGGTTTTCAACCTTTTAGTCTCAGTTTTCTTCTTAAGTGTCTTCCCCGGACTATTCATGAAGAGTAGATGATAAATACAATTTATTCATTCAAGATCAGCATCTTTTGGTAATGTAAGTTTTCCTGAGATCATTGGCCAGTGTTGGTCAGTAAAAGAACTTAGGATATAATAGCTTTCAGTCTTTCCCCTCCACACTCTGGAACAACTTTTTTGGGGGAACTTATACTGTACAATTTAGACTGTGCCTCCAGTCTACATCAAAGGCACTTTAATCAGTCTATAAAATTTGGTGCCAGAAGAGGTAGTAACAGCAGCCAACCTGGATAGCTTTAAGGAAGAGTTAGATAAATTCACAGATGACAGATGTCTCAATGGCTACTAGAAGGTATGTTCTCCAGGCTGGCAGGATGCCTCTCAAGGCCATTTGCAGGGATTTGAGAGCAGAGGAAGGTTTTTGCCCTTGTCTTCAGCTTGAGATGCCCATAAGTAATTTGTGGGACAGGATGCTGGCCTAGATGGACTGTGGCCTGATACGTCAGGGCTCCTCTTAGGTTCTTAACCAAGTTGTCAGGCAGCTGGTCTCCATTGGGAGTAATGGAAACTGGCCTCTCTTAACGAAGATTGCATAATGTAGACTGAGGAAGAAGTACACCTTTGGACCATTGACTCAGGAAAGACAGGTCCACGTGCATTGAAATTTCTCTCAGTCATCTCAAAACTTGGCTTGCACAATAAACAAATCATTCCTCCTATGAATATTTATCCATTCTTTATTAATTGTTTTGAGATCGATACTCCTAATCCTATTTAAGGACAGCAAAATGTAAGTAACCTAAAGTTTATTTTTAAATGGGTCGAGTACAGATTTCTATGGTCCCACTATGCTCAGCTTTCTGACTCTCTTTCTTTGTAGGATTCCTCAGTGGTCACCCAGAAAACAAGGAGGCAAAGCAACAGCATGTTTGTAAGCTTCACTTTTCATCATCATCATCATCATCATCATCATCATCATCATCCTGTTTACTTGGATTTTCTCCCTCAGATACAAATGTTAATCAGAATCCCACAGAACAAAATATATTTACTGTTCATCTCGGTAACTATACATATTCCACTTTACATGGTATTTGGCAGGCATCTTTTCTGTTCAGTGAATGAAAGACCTCATTACTTTGAACCTGATGAATTTCAGAATGTTCTGATTATGTTGTGCTTTAATGACTGACATTAGTAATTAGACCCTTCTTCTGTGGTTTGGTCTGAACCAATACGATTGCACCAGAGTCTTTTCATTTGCTGTTTGTCTCCGCTCTCTGCTTTTTCCTGCTAGTGCGTTGCTTCTGAAAGTTGAGATTTTTATATTCTAATGAAAAGTGCATGAAAAAACCTTTGGATTATGGGCTCTCTGCACTTTCATGGCAATAAATATATTGAAGATATTCCTCTCGAACACAGGATTATGAGCAAAGTCAGTGGCTTCTGAAATCACTACATTTTTGATTGAATGTTTGTTTTGCCAGAGATCTCTGAATGCCTTCCAGTGTTATACAGTGGCCAATTTATTCCACCTACAACACACTTTGGAGAAATTGCAAGAAGGAGAAAGCCTGAATAATGCTTGAGTTACAACTGTGATATAAATATCTACATTTTAAAAAATGTATTATGCAGAATTTTCAAAGCTAAATAGCATAATATTAGGTGTATTTAGTGGATTGGATTCTATCAATATCCCTTTGGATGCCAAATTCTCTTCTGTATTGCCACTGAAACCAATAGAAAAATGCCAAGAATATTGTTGGCACTGAATAAGGAGGCATGTTTGTTGAGTAAAACTTAAAGAGGCTTTAAAAAGATTCAATTAGCATTCTTTTCTCCATGGAAATATGGGCATTAAACTTACATTATAAAAGCAGTATAGTTAATCTGGAAGTTTAGAATTTTTATTTCAGTTATATTTCCTTTAGGCTAAACCATGATTACTATACATGAGTTAGATGTAAATATATATTATATATATATATAATCAACAGCAATAAGAATCATGGTGGTATTCATTTCTATTTTTGGCCCCATTGTTCCATCTGATCGTATAATTAAGTGTGTATTAATTTGGAAGTGTAATGGGAACATCCTAAAAAGGAGAAGTGTTTTCTACATATTTGGAATCATGATCTACCAGATATATACAAATGTTTAGTTTTTAAAACAGTTAAAAAAAACTAGTCTAAAACTGCAGACTCTCCACTTTACATCACTGATTTTATTATTATCAGAAGAGGCCATGAGAGCAACCAGCCTTGATACCTTTAAGAAAAGAATAGACAAACTCATGGAGGACAGGTGTATCAATGGCTACTAGAAAGGATGCCTAAGTACTGCCTCTGGGTTGGAGAAACAATCAGGATGCCTCTAAATGCCCTTTTCCAGGAGTCAAGAACAGATGAAGATTTTACCTTTGTCTTCTACTTGGGATTCCCAGAAGCAATTGTTAGGCCACTGTATGAAGGAGGATGCTGGGCTAGATGGGCTGTGGCCTGACCCAGCCATGGTCCTCTTATGTTCTAACCTACAGCCTACTTTCCCTCCACTATTATTGCAACACCCTAGCATAATCCTGGGGGTGGATGCAGATTGTCCAAGAATCTTGAAGCAGCCATATATGACCATATACTACTTGAGCAAACTTAAGCAAACCTCATCATTTTTTCAAACCTATGGCTATCCCTCCCCACAAGCTGCACCACACTCAAGGTCAGCATATGGGTAGTTTGGAGGAGTGGCAAGTATGGTATATACAGCTTGTTCCCAAAAGTACCAACATGATAAAACAATAGGGGCAAGTCTTAATGGATACTTAGGTGCATAGGTAAGACCTAGCCTGAGTGAATCCCCATCACTGCAATGTCACATTGAGATTCTTGGAACAGATCTTGATCCTGGGGAAATAAATGCTATGTGGCTCAACCCAGACAGTGTGCGTATGTTACTCTTGGGGCACTGTGTTGTCAGGTCCACACAGATCTCAGCCAGTGCCCATTTCTGGGGCTATTTCCTCTTTTCAAAAAAAAGTCCCAAGCTCGGAAAATTGCAGCAGTGAAACAAAAGTCCCTTGGCTGTGATGTTTTTGGCCGGAGGAAGGGGAAGGAGTGCAATCCAGATGCCACCACTGCAAGAACATCATGTTGAATGTTGTGCTCTTGTTATAGAGTGCTGCTAGGATCCCTACTGTAGATCTCACCACAGTCCTTCCAAGATGCTTTCCAAGGTAAATTCTTATATATTTATGGGAGCCATCTCCTATTTTTCCATATGCCACAGTTCCAAAGCAAGGAAAAGGAATTAGTGATATCTTCAGCTTTTAACCCAACTGACAGTATCTGTCTATGTTTAGGAATTGATGGATTTATTTCTGCTCATATCTATTTTGCCTGTTCCATCACCCAGATTCCAGGATAATTATGTCAGGGTTGCTTAGTTGGCATGTGGATTGGAATACAAAATGGGAGGTGCCATAGGTCAATAGTAAGAGTCTGCTGCCAGAGAACTTGGAGAGCTGATATTTTAGCTAACTCTATAGAGCAACTTGACTCCATGGGAGGCAAGTCTTTATTTCTCATTTTCTTTGCAGCACTGGTGCCATTCCTTTTGCCTCTGTGGCCTGACTGGATCTGATCTATTGAAGATGTTTGTGGGATTGGCATTGTTGACACAGTCATCTGGCTTGCTGCTGAAGAGCTGTCAGCTTAGGAAAGCAAATTGAAATGTAAAGCACTGAGAAACCATAATTCAATTAGCAATGACCAAGACTGACATAATGATCAGATGTTTCCTGCCCTAACAGTGTGCTGTAGATTTCATGCATGACGATATCATTATGCTGAAGCATATAAAAATAAGGTTAATACTCAGAAAGGCAATAGTGGAGACAGGGAATTATGCCTGAAATTTGCAAAATGGGAGTCCAAATCTTTATAATGATACTGGTTGTGAACAGGGATATGCAAAATGGCATTTACATTTGGAAATTCAATTGAATATTTCACATTTGCAGACATTTACATCAAACTGAAGATCAGGCTATTTGAATATTCAGAAATTAAATCTAAATGAAGCAGTGTTCTCCTTGCTAAAAGAACTTTGTTCAATGGGAAAAAGGGTTGAAATTTTCACCAAAAAGTTCAAAATTGAATGTATCGATTGAACAATTTGACAAGAAAATGATTTTTTTTTTATTTTCGATTTAGCAACAAAAGAAATGTGATTTATTTATTTTTTTGTACACATCTCTGGTTGGGAATGTAGCTTTTTGCGGGAGATCCAAAAGGGAAATTAAACTTCTAATCAATTACCAAAAAGTAAGTTTGCTGAAGGTAAGTTTTCAAAGGTAAGGTCAAGCCAAAATAGGAAAAAAATGTGCTTGTGAACTGAGGAAAAAAGATACCCATATGCAGATATTTAAAATTGCCAGGTAAAGAGAATGATACTGAAGCTCTAGCAATTTTTGTGCAGTGTCTAATTTTCAGTGCAGTATGAAAGGTTATTTTTGAAGGCACATTTATACCTAAAGTTTAAACCCTGCTTCCATCCTCTTTCAGAGTGAGAGAACACATAAGCAAAGTGGTAAGTGGTTTTCTTTTGGCATTGTCTAACTCAGAAAATCCACCTTTGGGTTAGATAATGTTAAAAGAAAAGGACTGGTCACTTTGCTGTTGTGGTATTCCACTCTGAAAATGGACTGAAGCTGGATTAACATTTAGGTGTGAACACAGCTAAAGATCTTGAATACAATTAACCCACTTGTGAAAGCAAATTACTGTTTATCTTCAGACCCTTCCATATTTTCCCTTTCTGTTCCCCCAGACTCATCGTCTGCAAGTCTTTAGGCTCCAAAAAAAACATGTTTTTCAGCTTGCAAACCCTCTTCCCCCCCTCTCCAGCCTACAAACCTGAATTTAGCAGCTTACAAAGCTCAAATGTCTTCTTTTTCAGCCTGCAAATCCTGAGGTTTTTTTTTCCCTCCAGCCTACAAACCTGAAAAAAAACAAAAAAACCCAAAAAGCTCAATCTTCTTTTTCAGCTTACTTGGAATGTGCTGGCATGGCCAGCAGATGGCTCTGGACACACAGTTGAAGAACAAAACATTATATGTGTGTGTATGCATATGGATAAATATTATGCATTGGTCCATTCTTGGAACAACAACAAAAAATGTGCTAAAGTTGGTTGCCTTTGGTGTAAACTGATATTTCCTTCTCTCCTTTCTCCAGTGATTTAATTTCTCCAAGTGCTTCAGGATATGGAATAACATTTTTGTCCGAAAGCTGCTACAACTTCTTCAAGGTCTCCTGTGTATTGTAATTTAGTAGTAAACTGTCAGTGACCTTTTAATGATTTTGTAAAAATTTTCCTAGAAATGTGGTGTTGCTGGGAAAAGAGAGAAAGTGTCAGGGCTCCAATCCTGTATCCAGCAGTGGCTTATTCACTGGGCTTTCTAGGACAGTGATTTTCAAATTTCAAATTTTTACATGCCCACCTTCAGGATTTCTTTTTCCGTATATGTATACCATACATATTATTGTTTGCTGCTTAATATTTAGCATTTCTTTTTCTAAATCAGATACATGTATTCAAAAAGAGGGATCTGAAGAACACTTCAATCTCATTTCAGATTTGATGCAAAACACTTGTTTCAAATTCAGGACAGAACAGGATCTTGTTCTGTCAAAATGGTTTGAAGTAGGATGTTCCAAAAAGCTGTCCCAGCTTTAGTTTTGAAATTAGCTATTTCTGTTGACTTTCTTTCATTTTTGTTGTTGCAGTTGGTTTGGGGAGCCCTATCAGCTAGCTAATGTCCAGATGCATTGCATCGCCTTCTTACCCACTTAGTTCGGGAGTATGTGTGTTCCTAGCTGAGAACAAAAGCTACCAAACTAGTCCACTTGTAAGGATGGTGGTGAGGATACCTTGAACATTCCACCTCAACTGCAAAGCACCTGAACTCTTTCTGCATTGGCCTTATTTCAGATTATATCCTGGAATATGGATCTGCCCCCTATTCTGGAAAATAATCTGTAATAAGGCCCAGTGCAGAGAGAGACCTGGGGCCTATTTACACTACAGCCAGTAGTGCATGTTTAGGAAACTTCTGGGAGAAGGGCATCTACACTTGGAGGAGGCTGCTACAGCCTCCAAGTGCCCCTTGCCTTCCCTGAAGTTCCCTAATCGTGCTCCACACCTTAACCAACATTACCCAAAAGCTTACCTGGCGCATCCAAGCAGCGGCCATTCACACCTCTTCTGGTGCTCTGGGGTTGTCTGAGGTGCTGAGCAAGCATGCTGGCACCTCAGATGACCATAGATGTGACACATGTGCAGTTGTGGAGAGTGCTGCAACCAAAATGGCAGCGCCCAGAAGAGGATCAACTCCTGGATTGGTCACAAGTGACCGAGTGCTAGTTAATGTTGGGTCATTGTTCTCCTTTCCCATCCAGCAGACAGTAAGAGAAGTGTGAAAACACCCCAGGATGCAGACTGATTAGTTCCATCCCCCCACCAATCTTTGCCATTGCTGAAAAGGAACAACAGACAGAGAACAGGCAGAACATAGTAGCTTTTCCTGGCAACCAATTTGTTGGAGTTGTGTACGTTAGCATTAGGAAAGGATTGGCGCTTAGGTATCCCTTGATCCCCAGGGCAAAAACAATTCTGAAACGATTTGGCTATCTGCGAAATCCGATACAGATTTGGCTATCTGTCCTGTGTGATTTCAGGATGCTGTGGGGACCAGAATCGGGTGAGCACAGCTTTCTTTTACTCTCTAGTCCACAGATCTTGGCCAACTCCACAAATTTCACTTTCTAGTTGGCTTCCAACCGAATCCTAAGGAAAATAATAATTTGTCAGAATTGATAGAATTAAGTTTGAGGTATGGATGTGACAATCTTTTGACAGAATCTTACCTACCCTGTTCTGATGTGGGCTATGACAGCTCTTGGGTGCTGGGTACTGAATGAAGGAACTATTTAATTAGGGCACTGACCCAAAGTATTCAAGGTGTGTCAGTGTTCCATTTCATTTCGCCATTTTGCTAAACAACATCTGTTTTTCCTAGTGAGGGTTGCTTCCCACCCTTTTAAGATAACGTAAAACTAGATGATGGCATTGAACTTTCCAGTATTACATCCTTTTCATTATTTTGAACAAGAGAATTGAAGATCCAATAGGACAACACTAGTGATAATACATTTTAAAAAAGAAGGAAAAACCTCAAACCACAAAAAGCCCTTTTTCATACTTCATCTTCATTTCATTGTACATCTGGGATCAGCTTTATCACATTGTCTGTGTGCCACCCTCTCCAAATAACCCTTGCAGGATCATAAACGTAATGGCTGGAATCAAAGGGAGGATCATTCACAACTTAAGAAAAATGGGGCAGCTGGATCAAATAATGGAAAAAATGCAGACATCGTAGGAGTTTGTGAATCACTGCACAAAGCCAAGATGCCAGACAGCAAACACAGAGGCATTCTATTGTTCAGCCTGCCTGAAAAGAATGCCAAATATGCACTTTAAATTGCCTGACAAGACTTTCCTGGAACCCAGTCCAGGAGCCATCAAGTGGTAGTGCTTTGAAATGGGCCCATTAACAGAAAAGGATTAGAATGTGAGCTATAAAAGAAGGAGTATTTAGGAAAGATTCCTTCCCTTGCATCTGAAGTGTATATCTTGTGGTCACTCCCAAATGGTGTGTTTGCAAAGATGACAATCATGAGAAAGTCAGAAAACATGCTTTGGAAAATCAAGAGTCTGCAATGGATACATCTCTCATTCTGGTGACTTGAGAAAGGAAGGTTCTCCGTGGTCTTGATCCTACCTCTTTCTGAAAGATATTTATATACTTGCATTCCCCCCCCCCCCGGTCTTATGCATTAAGTGAAGAAGCATTAAATTTTAAACATGTTTTGAAGGGTAAAGAAGGGATATAAACAAACAAACAAGGGTTGCAATCAAGTATATCAGCCATATAAAACACATCAGTTTGCAACAGACTGTAGCTTCCTCTGCACTCTCTGCTGGAGGGTAGTTATGATGATCCTCCACTCTTTCAAGGTCAATGCTCCTCATCCTGCTGTGACTGGCAGTTGTGAGAGAGGGGAACACAGCTGGAAACCTGAAGATGTGGCCGGCAAGCAGCATCCCCAGGCGTCTAAAGTGTCCTGCACTACAGCCAGGGCACCAACAAATGCAGGTGTGTGTAGCCTAAAGCAGAGCAAAACTGCAAAACTGGACTTTGTGGCAGCTGAAATGGGCAACCCTACAAAGTTCCCTTGGTGACTATAATGTAAACAAAAACAAAAACCTAGCACTGGAGTGACCTTTCATGACCTTAGCATTCATCCACCTAAGACAGCTATGCCTACTGATAGATAAGTCTACAAGTATATATTTGCACAAAATATATATAAAAAAAAAAATTAAAATTTTTTTTTGAGTTATCCTTGACTCGTTATGCACAAACTTCAGCGTTTTACAATTAAGCATTCTTCCTTTTGGCTGTGTGTCTAATTGTGCTACTGCATCGGCTGTCTGGACTTGCATTTTGTGGGTATATTTAACAGGGCACTGGAGATTTTTCTATACATATCTTCAATGAGAAAGCTCAAGCCAGCAGGGTTACTAATTTACCCTGCTGGGGGGGAGGATGAGGGAGGGAAAAAATGGCTTTGTAACTGGTTCTGAGTGATTGTCATTCTTTTGCTACTCAGCAAGGCTTCCTTCGTATTATCACAGCACTTACCTCTTAAGAGGAAACAAAGAACATTCCCTGTATGTAAAATAATTACTTTAAAAGGAGGGGGGAGGAAAAGAGAGGAGGAATTTTCCCAGATGAGTTGTACATCACAGTACGCAATGCTGACTCTTGCACCTTTCCTCCCCAGAGAAACACCTGAGTACTGTGTTTTAGCTGTATGCTTCAGGCTAGACCAGCCTGCTAATCCCTTTCTTGTGCCGCCGTGGGTCATTTGTAGTGGGAATTCAAGAAGAAACCTCCACTCCATTAATAATCTATTGTTAACGCCCTCAACCAGGCAACCACCACACCATTTTTGCAGTGTTTATAGCACCTCTTCACAACTACTTAATCATGTTTCTCCCCCTCCTGCTTTTACAGAGTCCTACTTATGGATTCGCAATAGGGATGTGCAAAATTTGATTCACATTTGGAAATTCACAGATATTCGCATCAAAATGAAAATTTGGAGGGGTTTATTTTTTGCACATCCAAGACTTTGATTGAAACAAACCAGTCTCCCACTTGTGAGAATGAACAATTCAGTCGAACAGTTGTGTTTTGCAATGTTCTTTGGTAATGAAAAGGGCTTTTTTCCAATGGAAAAAATGACACAAAATTTTTTATTCAATTAAACTATTCAACAAAGGAACAGATTAATGAATTTTTTCTTTATAATGAAACAAACAATATTTCTCCCATAAACACCCCTACTTCATATTCACATGAGTATCTTTTCTAAATCATATATAAGAATATTTCTAAATCAAGAAAATAAGAAATGCTTTATGGGGTTGGACCCATGGCCCATTTAACCCGGGCTGAGTTTCTCCTAACCTGGGAAGGTGGCTTATTATGAGTAGGGGTGTGCACTAATGCAATTTTTGGCATTCAATTCCATTTGAATTGAACTATCTGGAAATTCAAATCAATTTGAATGTTTAAAATATGAATGCATTCACATTTGATTTGATTCAAATACATTCGTATCTATTTGTGTGAATATTCAATTCATATTTGAAGAAAGAAATGTCAACAACGTTCATATGTGCCCGTACGCATCTGTACGCATCCAGTTTTTATCCCGTATGCACCCGGTTTTTGTCCTGTACATATCAGTACAAATGCGTGTGGATACAAATAAGATGTATACAGATACGCACGTAATGTGTACAAATCCGTATTCATATGAATGTCCGAAAAATTCATGTAAATGATTTGAAAGATTCAAAATTCATTCGAATGTTAAAAAACACAAATGTATAGACATTTGATTCAAATTTGAATGTCTGAATTCAAATGAATTTGATCAGATTTTGAATGTTTCAATATTCTTCCACATCCCTATATATGAAGGATGCATGAAAGGTGCTCATGATTACTGTTCAAACAGATGCCCCCTCTATCTCCATTTCTGAATGAGAAGGTATATTTTCAGTGGTGGATGGAAGTCCATCTATTCAGGGTGCAAAATGGCACCCTGCAATAACAGCACTTATGACAGTGATAGTTCCCAGTAACAGAGTAGCATGGCTGATGTGAGGTGCCACAAGGAGACACAAGAGCAGCAGGTGCTTTCATGGATCACTGTAGGCACCTCTGTTGGGAAGTGGAGACATGTCACAGCAGACTGGTCTTGCAGTGGCCATGCAGCAGCACAAGGTCACCCACAATCAGGAAAATGAGCACAAAACCTACTCTGTTTGCAGCTCCCTAGTAGTTAGTCTTTGCAGGCATAGCATTAGAGATGTGCACAAATGTGGGGGTTTTTTACATTCTATTCTAATCGAATTGTATACCCCAAAATCCGATTTGATTCAAATCTGTTAAATTCAAATTTACCAAAGTTGAATCTATTTGTTCAAATTTGTGATTTGAATCTGCACATATGAATGCCGACAACATTCATATGTACACGTGCACATCTTCCCCACATCCATATGCATCCATACACATCCGTATGCATCCTGTAGTTATCCCGTATGCAACCCGTTTTGTCCCATACAGATCCGTACAAATGCATATAGGTGCGGGAAAGATGTGGATCTTCTAGTACACAACGTTTACAAACCCGTACATATATGAATGTCCAGATAATTCAAATGAATAGATCCAATATTCAAAATTCAGTTTGAATGTTTACGTTTGAATTTTGGGACATTTGATTCAAATTCGAATGTCAAAATTTGGCACATTCGATCAGATTTTGAATGCCTAGGAATATTTGTGCACGTCCCTATATAGCATTTCCTACTGCCATCAGGGATAATAGCAAAGGCCTGAATCCATCTGTGGTATATCACTGCACAACCACGTTGGGATTTTCGTTAATAGTTTTCTCTAAATATAGTCCTGCCAGGTTGTGGGGAAAGAGGTTGAGTGGCTATATTTTAAATATGTTTCAACATTTTGTATCTTACTGTATGGCTGCTAAATGAAGGCTTTATTACTCTGTTCCACAAAAGAGACAAATGCTTATGTGATGGAAAAGAATATTGAAGACAGGATAAAATTCCTTCAATTTCAGTAGTATAGGAGAGGGAATTTCATCAGGTGAAACTTGCAATGTTGGCTGCACATCCTAAAGTTCCCTTTTCTAGTATGTCAATATTTATTTACTATTTATTTATTATTTGCATTTCTATCCCGCCCCATACCCGAAAGTCTCTGGGCGGGTGACAACAGATTAAAATATAATATACATTAAAAGACAATAGAAGTTTGCATTTATTTACTAAACCTCCTTCCCCACCAAAAAAAAAAAAAGTTGAAATATTGAAAACTGAATAACCAGATTATCTTTAGAAGTTAGAAGGCATGCTGATCATTCACATACCTTGACAATATAGCAAGAAAACTGGATCAGGCCAGATGGCTGGGACAGTACATTTTATTGGTGGAGGGGAAAGACAAGGTGGCACTTACACTGTTCCAAGTACATAAGATGATGGAGGGGCCATTGAATCTTATTTCATCACTGCAAAAACCACAATCCTGCAGTACATATGAGGGCAAAATCCTAGTATAACATGCACATGATAGGGAAAAAACAGCTAAAATAAAAATCCTATTTCTTTCCAATGGGAGTATATGATTTCCTCCTCTTAACATGTTAAATGACCCATAGATTTCCCTCTTCTGTTGCTTTGTTTGAAACCTGGTTGAACTCAAAGAACAAGCATCCCCTGAGATTCATTGATAGCAGAAAACATGAAAAAGGGCTTGAACATTAACTTGGTTCTTGGCAGATTGGCTCCAAAGCAAAATTACTACTGGAAGTTGCCTCCCAACAAAGGTTTATTGTACCATTAAATCCTTCAGCCATCTGTGGGAAGGTGTAAATCTTTCCTGTTCTGTAAATGAATGAACAAACGGACAATGAACGAATGAATGAATACCCCACAACTGTAATAGCACATAGCAGCAAGTCTGAGGTACAACATACTGCAAGATCTCACTCTTAAAATGTCATCATGCCTGATGAAGGTTGACTCTGAATATAATTCGAGTATTTGGACAGTATTAAACAGTTACTAGTTCTCAGACCTATTATGAAGGCTTCTCTCACACAAACACAATACGTGTGTCTGGCAGATCCTTACTAAACATTGGGTTTCATTTAGGAGCCACTGAACTAAGAGAATGAACTCAGAAAAGGGAAGGAAGAGATGAGAAGCCCAGCCCCAGCCCTTGGGTATGGTGTCCATCCCCCAAAGACCAGGAGTTTTTCATTCCTCGCCTTCAGAGTCCTCAGGAAGGTCCTTGTTTGATGGCATGGCACTCTCAGTGGCACTTCCTATTATACTGCCAAAAATGTTCCCCAAAGACCCAATAGTATGCTGGTAGAGCAGGTTTTCCTCTATCCCACACCAGAGCTCTTGGACCTTTTCTTACACTGGGAAACTACTAAGTGCAGAAACAGCTTTAGACAGACTCTGGTTTAGCTATTTGAGGCCAGGACCCTTCTAAGTTTGTCCAAGCCTGGGAAAGTAAGTTGGTTTCATAGGAAACAGACTGGCTGTGAAATCCCTCCCCAGATAGTCCACACTGTCTTTGGGATAGAGAAGACCCTTGCATTTGATCCTGGATTGCCACTCCAGTGTCAACATAAGGTGACATCATTCCCAGCTGACCCAATCTTCAGATACTGGACAGTTCTCTCCCTGCTTTGACCCAGGCCAGCTTCCATGGCAGAAGAGGACATTGCTTGCAGGGATTAATCATACCATGCTAAGTGGTGGTGATACCAGCTCCAATATTGCTCCAGTCTAGACTGTAAGCGAAT
>MTQE01001134.1:27335559-27349358 GCA_014337955.1 Aspidoscelis marmoratus | reverse complement strand
CTTATTTCGGTTTCCTTAAACCGAAATAAGACATGCCATGGGGATGCGCCTACAGCCTCACCTACTTCACAGGGTGCTCTATTGTGGGGAGAAGACAAGAAAGCTTTGTCATCCCCTTTGAGTCCCTTTAAATGGGTGAGAAATGCGAGGTAGAAAAGCAAAGTCTTCTTCTTCTTCTTCTTCTTCTTCTTCTTCTTCTTCTTCTTCTTCTTCTTCTTCTTCTTCTTCTTCTTCTTCTTCTTCTTCTTCTTCTTCTTCTTCTTCTTCTTCTTCTTCTTTCTTCAGATAGGGTTTCCCAGCCCTGTCTCAGGATTGAATTTTATGTACTGAAGGATTTACAGTACAACGTTGACCCAAAAGATCCCAGGGTGGGTCACAGCAATAAAGAAGATAAAATATATAGAATAATCAATAAAAATGATGATATAAAGTAATTTAAAGCATGTTTAAAATAAAATCCTTCCTTCATGCTAAACTGAAACAAGGAGACATGCATCTGTCTGTATCCCTTCCCTGTTCCATCCTAGTGGCCCCCAGACTGTCAGTAGGCCTTTTAAAACGTTCCACTGGCATCTCAATATAGGTGGCCTAGACCAGGCTATATTCTAGATGCAACAGCCAAGTAGGAGGCATCCCCTCCCCTTAAGCTGGTCCACTGTGTGGAACAGAGGCCTCTGGATCCCTTCCTGGACCAGCTTAAGAGTCCATTACGAAAGGCCCAGCATTTCCACTAGTGTAGCTCAGAGAAGATCTGAAAGTCATTCCGGAAGTGAGAGCCTTGCTTCCTATTCTTCTGCTTTCTCAAGAACAGGAAAACTAAAAGAGTAGAAATTAGTGAAATTGGGATCTGTATGATAGTGGACCCCCAAAGTGGGGAATGTACTGTTTGCACTGCCCCTATGCTCACAGCTTTGTGAACCTCAAAGACAGGAAGCCTTTGTTCCTCAGCCTTGACATTCCTGCACTGTCGCATTTCGGCAGATGATGGAAATGGGTCAAGAAACTGGCACCTTCAAAAACAGGTCCTCACAGTGGCAGTGGCAGGGGGCTTTCTCCTGCACAGTGAGAAAAATGTTTCTGATGGACTTTTGCCCATTCTGTGGTGGGATGCTAGCATGGTGGGTGTAGGATAGTGCCATGCAGATCCTGCCAGTGTGTGAACAGACTTGTGAAAACATGCAGGGAAAAATCCTTTATGTCTGAGATGTTATCCCCACATCCCAGACATAAACAAGTAAATGAGTAAAAACAGAAGCAAAGGAGGAATTTAGACTAATAATAGAATCTTAGAGTTGGAAGGGACCTCTAGGGTCATCAAGTCCAATCCCCTGCTGAATGCAGGATTTCCTAAACCATCCCAGACAGATGTAAATACAATCTCTGCTTGAAGACCTCCAGTGAAGGAGAGCTAACCACCTCCCGTGGCAATTTATTTCATTGACCGATTGCCCTCACTGTCAGGAAGTTTTTCACAATATCTAATCTGCACTGACTCCCTTGAAGTTTCATCCCATTATTTCTAGTCCTCCCATCCCACCTGGTATAGTGCATTCAGGTATAATCAATATACCTGGCTCTAGATTTCATTCAGGAACATTTCATTTCTTCGTTAATTTTGTACACATCCCTTTTCCTTGTTTCTACTATCTGTACAGATTTCTATGTTACACTGCTGATTACAATTCCTAAGATTTCTTCTGACCAGCCTCAAAACATTCCTCTCTGTCCTGAAAATGATCAGTAGTAGAAAGACTGGGATGTCTCTCCATTCTATTATCATACGAGTGTTTGATTTCATTCTTCAAGGATACTTCTACTGCATACAAAAAAAATAAATAAATGCTAAAAGCATATTTATAAGATGCCCAACAGGACCAAACATATGGAGATGTGTAATCCTGCATATTCTTCATTACAAAACAGGGTCAGTTTGTTTATATGAAATATATGGTATTAAAGCACAGTGGTCCCTCTGAAGTTTACAAGTTTGTTATGGATTGATTTATTCATGAAATGCTTTGTTTCTATGACAACTTTATTGATTTGCCTGTGGTCTAAATACATATAGGCATGGCAGGAATTCTCCAGTACAAAACAAATTACACACCACTGCCAGTACCTGAATAGTTTCGTCCCTTTAGGGACTCTATAGAAACAGTCTAGGCAAAGAGTAGAAATCACCGTATATGAGTGCTGGTTTTGAGGGGATTGTCTGACAAAGTGTGTGCTAGACAGAGGCGGAGAGAGAGAGCAAGAGAGAGGTTATCCACAGCATAAAAAGGAAAGATGGAAGTTGGATGGAGAGAGAGAGTCTTATGGAAAGATAAAAGGAATTCCAGCTGTAGCTGCAGACATACTAACAGGATGGAGAAAAAACCCACAGATCAAAGGGCATCCTTTTCTGCCACAAATAATAGCCTTTTCAGAAGACCATTAATATTCATAACTGTGGAATAGCTACAAAAGAAATTGGAGAAACATTGTTTCGCAAGGGCAAATCAAGAGAATGAAAGCACAGGGTATTAGATAATAACAGAATACCAAAGAACAAAGAGAGGAGAGGGAGAAAGTATAGTAAATATCAATAAAAATAAGAACATCAACATCAATCCCAAACATTCAGTTAAAGAACAAGAAGTAATGAACTAGTAAGGTAACTGCTTATAAACACTGGTGTTGGAAGGAAAATGTGGAATGGCAAAAGTCTTTGGCTATGTTTCCATTTGTCAAAACAACATCAACAGGTTTTAACCCGGATTTTTTTTACCCACACTAAGGGCTCTTGCAGCTGCCCCAACTGCACTGAGGTCCCATTCTCCCCCTGCCTGCCTGGTGTTCCTCTGTCTTTCATCGTCATCCTTCTGCTTACCTTCCACACTGTTCTCCAACAGATGGAGGGAAGGGACAGAGGGGAAAGGGCAGGAGCAGACACCATAGACGAAGAAAGACAGAGAAATGAGGTGGGGGGGGAGAGATGGAGAAGAAGAAAACTTGGTGGGGGGAAGGGATGGGAGATGACGAAACAGGGCCTGGGGGGAAGGGGGTGGGTAACTGATGGCAGGGGATGATGACAGAATGGGGTGGGGTGGTAAATGGCGGGGGCCAGTGTTCCCATTACCTAAATATTCAGTTTTAACAGGATTCCACTGTGAGTCCTTGTGGTGCCCGCGAGGGCCCCTCACCCTAAAATTAAGTTATTTTGGCAAAATTACAAAGTGTGGTGAAATTGGGATGTCTATACGTTTAAAAGTGTTGTCAAAGTGTGTTTTTTAGAAATGGTAAGTAGCTTAAGGGAGGGGCTAGTCAAGCTCTCCAGGAGGGAGTGTGAAATACAATCCTGGCAGAGTCTCAAACAATCAGATTGAAGCTAGACAGCCAGGCCCATATTTAAGGGAGCCTGAGGGAATTGTTAGTGTTCTCTGCCTGGGCTTAACTGACCAGGGGGGGTTAACTAGGAGGGAAACGGGCCCTTAGCTTAGGGAAGCTGGAAGAAGGGTCCTGAGTTATTAGTGAATATATGGTGTTTGGAAAGTAAAAGAATTGAAATGGTTATATGTTACTTATGCTGCTGGCATTAATCTGAATAACTTTGGGAGTCCTTGTGCTTGAGGGAAAGCAAGGGACAATACAGTTTGCTGAACTGAAGTACAAAGTGTAACACAAAGAAGATATTGCAGAACAACTTAAACTGTAAACAATAAACTTGTTTTCTTGTTATTTTAAAGAAACTTCAACTGAGTACTCTGTTTTCAAAGTGAGCCAAGTTAGACTGGAGTTCTAAACAGATACTGAAACCCACTGTTAGCTAGGCTGAGTGGGGGGAGAAGCTCAGACAGTGAGTCTGGCTGTTTTGCTACTTTAATATCAAGACTTAAGAGCAAAGGGAAGAGACCCACTGGTAAAGGGAAATTCTGACTTTGAATCATTATTTTAGGATATAAATACACGCTACCCAAAACAGTAAAGTAACTTAAACTGAAACGTTATAAAAACCGGCCAACTGGTGGTAGCCTTTACATCTGGTGGCAGCCTTTACAGTCCTGTTAAAATCTGAATAGTGATCCCCAGATTTTCAGACATTAAGTCCAGAGAAATGGAAAATCTCATCCTTGTGTTGGGATGGTGGACTCTCAAGCCATATTCAGGCTGGACCAGAGGGCCAGTGGAAACACAGCCTTTGAGAAAGGGGTGGAATACACCAAAATAGTGATGGGGAAAAAAAGGCAAAGAGGCAAGGCTCCCATTTGTTTTGGTCATGATTAGGCCTTCACTTTAAACCTTTCCCCAACACTACATGGTCTTTTTTTAAATTGACTGACTGTTTGCTGATGCTGTGCTATCCCACTGGGTATGTTGTGCTCTGTAAAAAGCTAATTTCCACATTGTTTTGCTTCTGTTGTGTATTAAGCATTGTGCCAATTCCTTTATCTTGGTTTACCTTTGTTGTGGCTATTATTTATTTGTTTGTTTAAGACTTTATATCCCACCATTCACCCATGGTTCCCAGGGTGGTTCACAACATTAAAAATATACAAAAAATAAACAATCTAACCATATTTAAAATATCCTCCTCCCTGCCAGACAATAGGCAGAATAAGCTAATTATCAGAGGTTTATCAATCTGCTTCAAAAGACTAACTGGTTGGAACAGTTAATAGGCCTTTTGTGCACCATGGACATCATGTGCCATGTTGGCCAAAAACAGGCAACCTAGCCCATGATGAGACAGGCTGCAGCTGACATTTGCCAAGGGCCATCCACATTACAGGCAGCTCATTTCATCTGAACTTCAGAGTGCTGGCCAGGAACCCAGAAGGAGTACACTTCTGGTACTACCATCAGATGCCTGGTGAAATGGCACTGGGCATCTTGGCTGTGATATAACAAACCACGGGCCCTGTGCTATCCACACATGAGTTACTGGTCTGCTTTACTAGTTGGGGTATTGCATGGATTCCTTACAAGGGGTCGACCCTTGGAGTGGGTTAGGACACCATTTTATGCCATAGCCCACTCAAGTGTCTTATGTGGTGCAGATGGAGCAGTCTTCCAGGAGACAGGGCTTCTCAGGACACTGCTGTACAATGTGAATGAGACATTCTAAGGGGCTGCTAGTCTTGTGTACTGATCAGTGCTGGAATGGTCAAGGTGACCAGAAGAAGCAGTATGATGAGATTCTTTAGCACAAATGATCAAGCACTGGAGTTCAGTTATTAGTTGTAGAAAGGATAATAATGAAATCAACTACACCCCTTTGCTCTTTTCCACCTTTGTGATCGCACATACCTACGTAGTTTTAAGTAAATCACAGCTGTTTTCTCATACAGAATTCTGAGAATGGTAATTCAGGGGTAATTCTGTATTCTGTTTTCCCTCTAGAGTTCCTCGCAGGCATGAAATGACTACTATAATCTGCTTTGGATAGCTTTACCTATGGAAAATGAGTTATGAGTTCTCATTGCTGCTGCTGCTGTTATTCTGACTGATATTGCTGTTAACAATAGTAATAGCTGAGAGAGTTTCAGTTCTGTAGAACAGTTTTGTGAAATCTATACAAAATATAGTTTGAGGGGAAATAATTGTGAAATAAGGCCTTTTCAGTGATGGTGCCTATTTTGTAAAATTCCTTCCCAACATTTCCTGGTCTTAGGATGCTAAAACCAAAAATTCAAATTTGAGAAGACCGTGTTCTGCCTTTTATGGCTGCTGTTTTCTACTTGGAAACAATGCATTATTTATTCTCTATTAGAATAATAGGGTAATAATTGAATAATCAGAACATGAATTCAGTGAACAGAAAAGACCATCCAGGCCACCGACTGATATGTTATTTGTTACATAGCCACTTAGAGGTTGTTTGAAGAAGAACAAAATGCTAAATTTCGTATAAATAATTTTTAAAAAAATCAACGATGCAGTTGTAAATTTGGAGAAATTAATTTACATTCTCTGGTGTGATTTTTTTTTAATTCTAAGAAGGGTTTGGATAGTCTGGGGTAGGCTTGTTCCAACTTCTGTGGAATCAACTTACTGTATCTAGTGAATCTGACTTTTTAAATTACCTCAAACAAGAGTAAATCTGCTTAAAGCTGTTCCCCAGAGGGAACCACCTTCACAGTTTCCAGGTTCTTATGTCAGTAAAGCATGCCAGGTGATCTGACTCAGCGTGTTATTCAGATCTAGCGCTTTAGCTTGTATGTGCGTGAGAGGGAGAGAAAGAAAAAGAGAGGGCAAGGGAGGGGGGAGGAAACACTTGGATGTGTGCATGTATATATTTCTTTATTTTCTAGTAACCTACAAACAATAGCAGAAATAGAAATACCCACCATCAGCTGATGCTCAGAAGAAAGCATAAATATTTTGTCTGTACAACATATTATAGACAATATGCAAATTCTAGGACTGCTGGGTGAAGCAAGCCAGTATATTTCTGGCATACCAATAATAATTATGCAATGGGCAAAGTGTCCCTAACTTGGGAAGAAAGAGGGAGTGGGTGGGAGAAGCAAGCAAGTAGGCTAAGATGACACTGGCAGAAAGTCACCTGCCTAGACATAGGTTTTTAAAGTACAGCACAAAAGCAGAAAATCATTAGAACTCTGTACATCTAGACCTTGCCAGTAGAGATTTCCCACATGTTTGAGTGTGGCTCTGTGGAATGGATGATTAGGATGTGGGAAGTTATATTTTCTCGTATTATGTGTTACCAACAACTACCCATCCAGTTGTCAGGTGTTCTGGACAGCTATTTCCTAGTAGCAGTGATGGAGGGTGCTTATTTGGTTGGTAGGGCAGAGGGCAAGCAGCTAACTGGAAATCTACCCATTGGTCAGGTCAAGTAAAGGTTGTGACAGGGTGAGAGTTTGGCCCTTTTCTGCACTGGTTTTATTACAAATTATATCCAAGAATATGGGCCTGCCATCCATATGCTGATGTAGATTATGTCAGGCTCCTATTTCTGGATATAATCTGGAATAAAGCCCTGTGCAGAAAGGATCATTGTTAAGGTTACGGTTATTTGGAAATTGACAGCCTTGGGCCAACTTGTTGTGAAACATGCATGAAGGAGAAAGGGAGTATGTGGACTTAGGATGAGAACTACTGAATATAGTGAGATGCCATCCTATTTGTCCTTCTGACACAGGTATCACTGCCTAGTAGGGAAGTCTAATTCCCAGAGCTACCCATACAGATGTTTCCGCATCTGCCACCAAAAAGCGGATCTAAATAGACCCGCTTTTTGGCAATCTGTCCTCCTCCAGATATGCCACAAATAGTGACGGATCTGAGGGGGCCCCCACGTGTCTGCACACACACAGGGAAGATGGATGGAGTGGGTGCTGTGCGGATGCATCAGCACCCATTCCAAAAGTCCTCTGTTTCATGCACCACCACAACCACCGCCGTCCCCAAAGCCACGGGACTGGAACATGGAGCTGCCAGTCACCACATGTTTCCCGCGGTAACCGGTGCATGGGGGAAGGGCTTTGGTAGCAGGCAGTCCTGTTTCTGCCCTTCCCAACATGGTGGCTGGAGGGAATCTGTCCCTTCGCCTGGCCATGTGCAGAAGCATCCTGTTTCTGCACACATCCAGGTGAAGTGACAGATTGAAGACCTGATTTTTCAGGTCTTCAATTTAATCCAGATTTCTGCGGCAAAACCGGTTTAAAAAAATGGTCTTGTGCACCGAAATGCGGAAGTGGCCTCCACAAAGGGTCACAGAAGAGGACTCCAATGCGGAAGATGTTTAAGGTAAATGTCTTTAATCTTACTTAGGGGGCGGGGGTTAATCCAGTTTCCACAGCTAGTGCGGAAACACCCTATGTGACCATGTTTCAAACAGGATTTGGTCCCTTTCTGCAGTGAGCTTTATTCCAGATTAGACCCCAAAACAGGAACTTGCCATCTACATGCAACTAGACTACAGACTATTGTTTCACTTGGCATCTGAATGAATTCAGTTGGACAGTTCATGTCTGCAAATGTTCACACTGAATCAAATATGCCAGAAATTTGTTTGAGGTGAACCAATCTCCCACTTGTGATTTATAATTAAATTGAATGGTTTGTTTTCATGTGTTTTTGCCCTTGATTTCTCCTGGAAAAAAAAAAGGAACACAAATAAACCATTTGTTCAATTAACCAGTTTCCCGGTTGTTCATGGCCAACCCATAAAAATGAATTTCTCAATTTTAGATCAAACAGTCATACAATTTGGAATGATTTTGCTGAAAGTTAAAATGACATCTGTCTGCCCATGTATTTCAGGGGCTGCTTTTCCTGCCTCTTACCTTATTTTTGGGTTAATTAAATATTATTTTAGTGTGTTTGAATCACTTTGAAATACCGATTTAGATCATAGCAATCATTTGGATGTATGAGTGGGTTCAAATTAAGCCATATTTTATATAAGTATATAGATTTTCTATACTCTGCAAGCACAGCTGTATGGGTAGAAGCACAAATGGTTTTATAGTCAAATGGTTTTATACATCCCATTATTGCTATCTCATCCAAAAAGGAAAGGGTTGAATCTTACATAAAAGGTCCAAAATAATTCAGCCACGATAACATCCCTAGAATATAACCCCATAGCCCTACACTAATTTGACATCTAGGAAGCAATGAGATAATTCTCATTCTCACTTTAGCCTATTAGCACTTACTCCATATTACATCTGACTCACTCTCTGACCTGATTTCTTGCCAATTCCCTGTGGTGTAAAGCACAGTGCTTCAGAAGCCTTCCTCATGTTCTTATGATCTCTGTTCTTTTGAAGAGAAGGCAGAGAATATTCAGTGCTAGCTTCTGGTATTTACATTATATTACTGCGTGAATGTTACGAGGTCAAAAATCCAAGCAAAGTATTTACAGAAAAAGAAAAACCCACAAATGGCAGAAGAAACTGTCAACTTGGTAACACTGAGGATTTGGTCCACATTTATATTCTAGCTTTGTTTACACTATTCTAACATCGTTGAGAGGGTTCACCATGAGGATATATTGACAGTTCCCTATTCTAGGTCACTGTGTGCAGCCGGGATAATGAGCAAGACGTAATCCTAATATCCACCAAAAATTAAAAATAGCAAAGACTAATCTTCCACATGCAATTGCAGTGCATATTGGAATCTATATTTGGTTGGTGGTTTGTTTGTTTTTAACCATCATCTGCACAAGGGATAAAATTGCAGTGTGGAATCGTTTTTTTAATCCCATTTATTTTAATCACTGTAGCCAAAACCATACATGGAATTGGTCTGATTCCTGAAGCTGTTTTTCCTTGGGGAATGGGGTTCTTAAACTGTAAAATCTCACCACACAGTAAAAAAAGAGAACATCTACATGTTGATTCGGTTGAGGTACAAATAAACATACCCATACTAGTGACAATTATATGTACCTTCTATATTGCCTTCATCCCCGTGTCCCCTGAAAAAGGACAGGATTGACTGAAGTGTGGGGTAAATGCCATGCATTGGAGGAGCAACTAGCCATATGCTTCTCTACAGTTCTTGGAAGGTTGCAGTAGTGGGGATCCCCCATGGTTTTGCTCCAAAAGACTGTAAATGGTGCCATAAGTCAGCCATTTTAAGTAGGTTTCCAGGTGGGGTTTAGCTCAGAGTCACGCCCCTTCTGTGCATTCAAGCTTGGGGAAGGAGCAAACCCCTGTTCTCCAAGCATGTTCAATATTATCCCAACTGGTTTAATGGAAGGTCATCTCGGGGGGGGGGGCAATTTTAGAACTAGTAGGGAGCAGGTGTGCTTGACCCCCAAGCCTCCTGGGTACCAAGGGAGAATGCGGGTGGATGGTGCCATTGTCTTGGACCACGTGTTTCTGTGTTTAAATGGCAATCAGATTTGAAATTCTCTTGAGTTACTGATCCTGGCATCCATCCTAAGTTACTATTAATCTAAAGTAGATATGAAGGCAAACACATTTCTTTCTGTGTGCTGGCATTGGATGGACAAGAAGTGAAGACCCAAAACTGGACATGTGCCACCAAAAAAAAAAAAAAAAAGAGGGTCAAAAGGACACTAATTGAATTCAGATTAAATTGTCATACTCAAAGACTTGCTAGGATTAATAAATCATACAAGAAGGGATAATAGGACATTAATTTATATGATAAAATAGGTTTTAAAAATGTCTGTAGGGAATCATTGGCTGTTAAAACATAATTGAAATGACACAACTGGGATAATAATCCCTTAAGACTGACACATTAGTATTTATGTGTACTACCTACCAATTACAAAATGAGAACAACAATTGTCAATGTTATCATGGAAGATAACTGATGATCATTAGATGAGTTCATTTTATTGATTTATTATTTAAAATATTTTTATAGCCCTTATTCAAAAATGTGAAGATTTCACACTGCAGGCCATGCCAAGGTCTAGCCCTACGTGGACAGTCTAGTCTCTAGGAGGCATGACTTCCCAGTGGTCTCTTGTGAAGATGCCACATTTCTAAGGGACTGCTGGTGTGGATCTGCAGCACAGTTCAGACACAGCCCTTTAGAAGTGAGGTTTGCTTTTAGGTAACCATGTCCTGTACTGCAGACCCAAGGAACTATTTATGCCTTCAAGGCAATGCTTCTGCCTGGCTCCTCTCTCTCTTTCTCATTGTGTGGGTGGGCATCCATAGGCTCGTGCACAGACATCACAAACAGGTACCCCTTTTTCATTAAGCAAGTGACATTTCTTGTGCTGTTGCAGCACCTATCTATCTTCCCTCTGGCAAAGCCATCTGCCTTTCAGTCGGCATCTGACTAAAGATCAATGAGAGAAAGCTTCTGAAGGTGCTTTCAGGTCCCGTGGCTGGAGGGCTGATCAGAAAGCTGCCATAAGCTTCAGACTGTCTTGACAAATGAGAGACTATTTTGGTGCTCTGCAAACTGCTGTCACATCACTTACAAAACACTAATTGGAACTACTTTGCGGTTGAAAGTGTCCAGTGCATTAAATACCACTTCTGCTTATTGCAATTAGCTTAGCCATTGACTTGCTCCTCATACCACAAGGCTATCAAAGATGGAAATGCACAAGGGGATGATTTAATAATTTATAAAGTAAATTAGAGCTGAAAAGCAAATAGCTTTTACATGCCACCCTTCAGTCATTTCTTCCTTATATGGTGTGAAGCTCACACACATAAATACTGTACTTAATGGCTTTCTTGATTGGGTCCAAGTCCATACTTTAGGCAATATGGAATAGAAATTAGCCACTTAATACCCAAATATTATTTAGAACATAGCTACTATAAGCTGCAAACTGAAGCCAATTTTGGAATAAACATAATTATGGTTGTATCGCATAACTCTGCACATAAACTCTGCAGGCTTGACAGTGCTAGAGTATTTTTCAAAGGCTGGCAGAGACATGGAATATGAATGCAATCAGAAAGTTGAACTGTGAGCACAATTAGGTCTTCTACACATTTTCCATCTCTGATATTAAAATTATTTATAAAGCATTACCCTTATGACGCTGCTTTCATTACAACATCATTATCTGGTTCTGAAGACACGGATCTTAGATATTTTTTTCATCGAAAAATATCTTTGCTGTTAGTGGGATTTCCCCCTTTGCACAGGCCTGTACCTCTTTATATTTTTAGCTTATTTTAAAAACGGGTTTAAAATGTATTTTTATGTTCCAATTTGTTTTTTTTTTCTGTCATTATTTTTGTTAGACTACCCGCAGATTTATGTATAAAAACCTTAATAAACATAAATTCATAATGAACATTTTGAAACATTCCTTCAAAAGAGGAGGTGTCATCTTGTGATCTGGTTATAAAGATGGCACTTGGAAGACTCCAAGCGTGCTTCTGCACTTACCTTGCAAGATCTGGATTTTGGAGTTCCGGATCTTGGAGAAGGAGTCCTCCTTGGCTTCCATTCCTCGAAGATCCAGATCTTCAGGAGGACCCCATGCCTCCGCATGGGCCCTCTAGCACCCAAATGCAATGGGTGCTGAGAAGGGTGCCGAATATGCACCATGCCTCCTGCCACCAGCTCCCATCAGGGCCGTGGCGATGGCGGTGTGACCACCACCACCACAGCCCTGAGGTGAGAATTGCTCTGCCGTCACATGGAGTGATGGAGGTGGGGGGGGGAGGTGACAATCGTGTGTTGCCACTCTAGGGATGTGCACAAATATTCTAAACATTCGAAATCCAATAGAATTTGTTTGAATGTGGACATTCAAATTCGAATTAAATGTCTTCACATTAGAACAGATTTTGAATGTTCTGAAACATTAATTTGATTGATTCAAATAATTTGAATGTGCAGATACGTATGTATTACGTATCTGTACGAATATTATACATATCTGTATGCATTTGCGCTTATAATACACAACGAAAACGGAACAAAACAGGATAGATACGAAATGTGTACAGGTACGTATAACACATACAAATGTTGTCAACATTCATATCTTTAAATTCGTATCCAGCATTCGAATGCATAGATTGAATGTAATGGATTTGAATTGGTTTTTGTTGCATTCAGATTTTAAACATTTGAATTGAATTGAATGTTTTGACATGCAATTCAACTCAAATTTGAACGCAAAAATAATTCATGTGCACCCCTACGCCACCCCTTCTGATGAAGTGGAGGGAGTGGAGACAGAGGTGGCAGCAGCAAGGCCCCACTGTCCTCCTCTGTGGTTGCTCCAGTGATGGGGCATTGGTGGCAGGTGGCAGTGGTGGGCACATGGTTGCAACAGGAATCATGCCCACCAGATGAAGTGGGAGGCTGCTGGCCAGGCGTGATCTGCCAGTGCCACCGTCCAGAAGAGGCACAGCTTCGTTTCAGTGGCACACTTCTAAAATCGCTGTTCTCTGCATGGATTTACTGTAATATGCAGATCTATATGGCCTGTAACATTTCTATATGGGCCTTTAATCCTGATTAAAGGCCCAGGCAGAAAGGACGTAGAAGATCCAGGCAAAACAGTCACTGTAATAGGGGCCTATAAGCAAGAAATAGTGGGCTTTTAGAGTGTGCCTTCAGTCAGATACTTTCCCTCTTTTTGCAGATATTACTATGATTGAAAAAGAAACATTGTATGACTTAGCAACCTGTTGGTTCCTGCATTTCTCATTTCTAAAACCTAGTTATATGAAACCAGATCCACTTAGAGAACAGTTGTACATTTCACTGTGAATCACAGATATTTCCATCTCAGGCAATTTGACATCATTGCCTCAGGTATGAGGATTACATGAATCCAAAAGCAGGTGCAGAGTTTTGGTTCTGGTAGGGGTGCGTGAGGGTGAGGTGGAGAAATTGAGGCATTTTCTAAAAACAAAGAAAAAAGGAAGAAGAAAATACTTTGTGGCAGTTTTGTAAATACCATGCAACCTCCTGCTGATCAAATAACGTCCACCTGATTCTGAACTCTTTTCCAGGTTTCACACTGTGTTAGTCGAGTTGAAATGTGAGGGTTATTTGGAGTTATTTTGGGTCTACATCTGCCTAGTCCTGGAAGCTGTGCATTCTATAGCCAACAGTCTTTAGTAGAGTGGCATGGTACACAGGAACTTTTCCTGGTTAAAAAAAAAAGTAACAGTACTTAAGAAAGAAAACTATAATGACTTAAACCATTGTATTAAATGATAGGGGTGTGTAATAATATTTGAAGGCATTCGAAATTCGATCGAGTTCGTCCAAATTTCAACATTCTAATTCTAATTGAATATCCATAAATTTAAATTTAAAAAATTGAATGAATTTTGAATTTTGGATCTATTCATTTGAATTATCTGGACATT
>MTQE01001134.1:27311865-27331122 GCA_014337955.1 Aspidoscelis marmoratus | reverse complement strand
TCAATCAATCAATCAATCAATCAGAGCTGTCTTTGTTCTGTATTTTTTCCCTTTTCTTGGTGGGTCTAATTCCCAGTCTATGCATAGCTTAGTTAGGTATCATACTGAATCAGTGTGAATATGGAACAGCTTGGGATTAGTACTGTCTCTTAATACCACATCTGAATCTTGAGACGCAGCTAATTAGTCTCAGTAGGCATTTAATCTCACTTAGGTTGTTTGGAGCTTTTGTTGCATGAACTGCCAGTATTTTTGTTGGGTCTCCTGGGAGCCCATCTTTAGAAAGCACATACCCACAGAAACCCAAAGAACCTTGCATTTTCTTCTCTTGAAATCTGTGTTACATTCATCTTGACATCAGCTCTATGAAAAGGTGCCATCACAAATGCTCTGCCCTTAGAGATTATTTCAAATTGTACCCAGCCTTTTCCACCCTGAGCTGAATGTAGTGTATTTGGTTTTTCCTGTAAATCTTTTTTATTCTCACAGGAAGCCTGAAAGGGTAGGTTTGTCTAAAAGTAAATTACTTGCTCAAGTTTATCCAGTAAGCTTCATGGTTCAGTGAAGACTTGGGTCTCCATCATCCAGGTTTCACTCCACTCCATTATGCTGGTTTTTGTACTACTTCCTGCTGATCCTAATTCATAACTCATCATAACTCATCTACTCTACAGGAATTAATTTGAATAATTAATAAAGTTTTGAGGAGCTAATGGGGGCACATGAGGTGACTCTTTTCCTTTCAAGACCAGATCTTCCACCTTCCAAGGACTGGAAGAAGAAGAAGAAGAAGAAGAAGAAGAAGAAGAAGAAGAAGAAGAAGAAGAAGAAGAAGAAGAAGAAGAAGAAGAAGAAGAAGAAGAAGAAGTTAATTTATAATGCCTCTTTCACCAAAGGGCAGAGCAACAAACATATAAAATCAATAAAAATGAAAGAAAAAATATAAAACTAAACACTATATATAAAAAACCCCAACACCCCAGTTCCTTCACTTCTCAATATGATTTGTTGGCCAAAAGCAAAGGTAAAGAGGTGATTTGTCACCTGACCTGAAGAGATAAAAGCCCCGTGACCGTGCTTCTGACGGGATACTTCCAGAGAGAAGTATAAGGCCATAACATGGAGAAAATTATTGTAAAACTACATTATCTGTAAAAATATATATTTATTTTATAGGTAAAATAAATGCAGGTTAGTTGGCAACCTGCAATTGTGTATCAATATCAAATTATAGGTTATATAATTTAATATATTGCAAAACAAAATATAAACAGATAATGACATAAGTAGAAGATCAAGTATACTTCATTCTGATTGCAGACTCTTACTCTTTGCAATTCTTGAAGAACAAAATTCAAGCTCTGTCTCCGGAGATAACTTGGGAGTAAAACATTGAATTGTTATCAAATGGAGCAAGAGGTTGTACTAGTTTTGTTATGACTGAGTTGTAGGCTATGTGATTAAGTTATGTTATGTTTGAATGATTCATCGTAAATCCAATGGTTGTAATGTTTAGATGTTAATTGTAGTTGTAAGTTAAGTTTCAAAATAACATGAAAAAAAAGGTAAAAAAAAGTATACTTTATTCTACATAAAATAGGAGGCAGGGGGGTTTAGTCAGAATCAAAAATAGAGTACTCATGCCAGAAGTAGGGGTGTTCTTTGGTAAAAATCGAATGTGAGAAAATTCAGCTTCGGTTGAATCCCACCCCCATGAATGTGGGGGGCTTCGTATTCATTCACAAATCTTCATTAGAATGCAACCCCCCCCCCACTTACCTGCCCTCGCCAGTGCCACTGCCACACCTTCTTCTAAGGCACTTCCGGGTCTGCGCATGCAGACTGGAAGTGCCTTTTCTGGGCTCTAGAAGGCCTATTTTGGGCTCTGGAGAGCATGGAAAGAGGCCTGGGATGCCAGGGGACCATGCCCCAAATGGTAAGGGGGCACATGGGAGGTGGGCAGTACCACTCTGGCCCCTTCTTACATTCTCTGGAGGCTGAAATAGGCCTTCCAGTCCTGGGGTCGCCTGACCCCCAGAACTGGAAGTGCCTTTTCTGGGCTCCGGAAGGCCTATTTTGGCCATAGATGGAACTCTGTCTACACTTGGAGCAGGTTGTGACACCTTTATTGTGCTGTATCTGTGCCAACACCTCATCCAGCATAGATGAAGTGGTTTTCAGGGAGGTGTGGCCCTGCAATAGACAGTGCTGTGGTATGGATGACATATTCCAACAGGTACACTACTCTAGGCAGTGCAGACATGGCCATAGCCTCAACTATTACTAAAACAACTAGGAGAAAAAGACACTATTAGGCACAGCTTTCCACTATCAAATGAATAGTAATAGTTATATTTATATATAGCTATTTTAATAGCATATGTTTATTACAAACATGCCATTGAAAATAACTGTGAGGTAATATTTATAACAGAGTACTTTCAGTACTCAATGGGGTTTTCCATGTTTTTCATTTCACTTCCATTTTAATTGCATACCACCTCTTCAAAAGAAAATTTGCCCAAGGTGCTTTACAAGAAACAGAAAATATACAAAATAATAGACCAAAATATTGTAATTAAAACATATTATAAAATCACACTTCTTACAAAATAATACATTTCAAAATAACACAGACAAAACAAAAGCCTGAAGCAGCTGAGGAGGCCAGGTGGAGTCCAGAACAGCTGATAAAAGGGGCCAAGTCCTGCAAGCAATGACTTCCTCCAAGGTATTAGTGCCCATCCAGTCAGGAGATGCAGCCAGAGGGCGGGGTGGTCCAGGTGGCCACCAATAAACCATCCCCAGGAGTGAAGGCAGCATTCTCCTCCTCAGGCAGAGCTTCCATAATAATAATATTTCATTTTCTGCTGCAGGGTTACAATTCATTGATAAGGGTATATCTACTAAAAACTTGTATTGTTTGGAACTGGTAGGAGCTATTTCTAATCCTTGTCTCTTTCATTCTTATTCTTTTGTGAGGTTTCTCTGTTATATTTCAATATTAATGCAACCAAACTCCAACCAAAGTTCAAAATTTTGCAAAATTTTAGAGCCGTTTGGCAAATTACTGCAATTTAGAGTGAAGTGCAATTGCTAATTGCAGGAACAATCACAACTGAAATTAAATATATGATTAAAATGTTTCCTTTTCCTAAAACACATGCATATGTGCTTGTATTTCGTCTCTGTGTGCAGCTTGCAATTGGTTCACAATGCACACCTGCACAGAACACCTGGTTCAATGATTGAACCAGGCATTCTGCACCAGTACATGCCACGGACCAGTCACAGGCCACGACCTGCACCTGCGCAGAGTGCATATGTGTCTGGGGGGTGACATGGACCCCTGGGTGGGGTTGGTGCCAAGGGGGTCCCTGTGAGCTCCAGCTGACCTAATCGAGTTGGCTAAAGCCCGTGGGACCCCAAAACCTGTGGGCTCTCACCCCTCCCCCAGAAGGTGCTGTTGGCAAAGGGCCCGAAAGGGTCCAATGGCCCTGGGGCAGGGCCCAGAGCTGTCCCGCAGGAAGAGTGTGAATGCTCTCCCTGCTGGACAGCTCTGGGACTACTGGGGACAGCTTGGGCCAGATGGAAATCATGGTTTCATGCTCTACGCTCTGGCCACAATTAGGCCACCCTGGGACAGGACGGGACGATTCTGGATGGAACTGCCCACCTGGCAGAGCAAATGCTTTGTCCCAGGGCTGGCCAAATTGCACTGCAGAGGCCCTAGTGAAAATAGCCTCTTGCCTTTGAAGCTGGGGAACAGCTGTTTCCCGCATCAGAAATGGCCCTCAAAGTCTGCCATTTTTGGTACATCAAAAAAACAGCACTAGGTGAAGCACAGGCCATATAGTGACAACAAGAGTACTTCAGTTTGACCATCTACAAAGAATCTTTGGGCAATTCTGCATTGGCCTTTATACTAGACTAGCAAGCTGGTAGTGCTTTCCTTAGATGGCACCATCTTTGGAAGGGAAGCTTCTAGTATGCTTGCTGTTTCTGTACACCAGGCCATTGCAACCTCACCCTTTGTTGATGGAACTGGGTCTCTTTTTTCAAGAACCTTAATGTATATAGACAAGAAACTCTTAAAGCTTATTTACTGTTCTGTCTGCATGATCAACATCTTATGTTTAATTTTAGGATCCTCCCAGAGATAAATTATGAAGTCACAGTGTTGTAGGTTTATTGTAATCAGTTTACTCTGCCTTTGAAATGGATTTCTTAATTAGAAGCAGAATAAGTGTCTAAAAAATTTCTGTATGAGCTGCAATTCTCATTAATATTTTCCAAATGGCTCTTGAAAGTAAATATGTGGGTATCAAAAAGTACTTGAGAAGTGGCACTACATAAAAATGCTTCAAAAATTGCTTTGCAGGCACAATGGCAAACCAAGAGCTGTTAATTTACTTTTAATCAGTTCTTAAAAACAGGCAAAGGGATGATACACTTTTTAAAAAAGTGATATATTGTTGGATTAGATTAACAGCCTGACCATTTACATGAACTGTATGGCTGCTTCCGCAGAGGCCTCTTAACACCCATTAAGCACACATTGGGAAACCCAAGTCCACACAGGCGAACCTATTTAGCACACTTCCGGTGAGGCGTGTCCGCACAGTAACACCCATTAAGCACACTTCGGGAAACCCGCGTCCGCACAGGCGAACCTATTTAGCACACTTCCAGCGAGGTGCATCCGCACATATCCGTCTCTAATGTGTGCTTAATGGGGTTTAACGGAACACCACATTGAAGTTGGTCTTAATGGGAGTTTTGCTCTAAATCCGCATTAACGGAGGACATGTCCGCACACGGACGGGACAGAGAACACATGGGGCGGGACAGGAAGTCGCTATGTTGAGAGAGGCAGTGGCAGGAAGCTGCCATGTTGAGTGAGGCAGCGGCAGGAAGCACAGTCCAGCCACAAAGTCCCTCTCACATGGGCTTTGCATCAGACAGGTGCCCAGCTACGGTGGCAGAGGGACAGCAAGTCTGAATGTAGCGATTTCATGCACAAAAAGCCGGCTTCGGTGCCAGGGGAGCACTGGATCTTAGACACGCTGCTGATTGGTCCACGCATGGCAGGAAAGGAGCGGTGAATGACAGCTGAAGGCTCCAATCACGTGGCTCCTGGGGCAGCCATCTTGAAATCTGTGCTACTGCGTCCTCACAGTGAAGGCAGAATCTGTTCCTTCCAATCCATCCTTCCCATGCATGTGCAGATGGAAGGGGTGTTGGTAGATCCATATCTACTAGATATGGATCAATCTTAAACCAGATTTAGTAAATCCAGATCTGCCTTAAACCAGATTTAGTAAATCTGGATGTAGTAGATCCGGATTTCCAGCATTAAGTGCAGAAGCACCCTATGAGACTGGTGTGTTACTGATTCAGATAAACCTTGACCTGAGGCCCATTCGCACTTAGCCCTCTGGTATGGAAGTAGAATAGCTCTGGGACAGAGCATTCGCTCTCTGGGCAGGCCGATTCCATCTGGAACCATCCCTGTCTGTCCCAGAGCTGGCGTACTCCACACCCATCCCAACCCATCCCAGAGCTGTCTGGCAGGGGATGGTGTATGCATCTAGTCTGTTTATTCAACTGAAACTCTGCTACCCAGAATAGTTTTCTAAGGGTGTTTTTCCACTGTCAGAAAGTACCCATTTTTGCACCCATTAAAGACCCATTTGGGTGAGAACCGGATGACCCCATTTCCACCACGGCACCCATTAGGGACACATTTGTTTCAACTGCCACTGGGGAAATCTGGATCAAATGGGTACTTTCTGGCCTTTAATCCGGACTCCCCTATTGCTCAATTAATGGGGTCTTCAGGCAGAAAATCCAGATTAAAGAGAGTCTGTTTCCATGCTTGTGTGGCAATGGGATCTAGAGGAGGCTAGGGGGAGGGGGCACCCATGGGAGGTAGCCCCAAAACCTAAGCTTCGAAGTCATTTTGAAGTCATTTCGAAGTCACTTTGAAGTCTGTGCAAAATAGCTCCGGAGCGTCTTTGAAGTCTGTGCTGATCTTCAGAGTGAACTTCGAAGTGACTCCAAAGCCACTTCGAAGTTCACTCCGAAGATCAGCACAGACTTCAATGGAGCTGTTTTGGACAGACTTTGAAATGACTTTGAAATGACTTCAAAGCCACTTCGGAGATTGTACCCCCTGTCCCCCCAAACACCTGGAGTGACAAGCAGACCCCTCATGGGTAGATCCAGATTTCCAAATGGGTGCTCCGGTGTTTCCACGGCAGGGAGGCTAGCACCCATTGCTATTGGGCGCTAGACCACCCATGGAAACACATTGGGTACTTCCCTTAATCTGGATCTACTAGATCCAGATTAAGGAATGTACTCATTCCTTAGATCTGGATCTTCTTAGATCCAGATTAAAGGAGTGCAGTGGAAAAACACCCTAAGTGTAAAAGAAAACTACAACTGGTTCCAAAATGAGTATGATGTGGTATCCCTCAATATGGCCACTTTTGAATTGGTTTCAAACTAAACCAGAAGTAAAACATGACTTATGGCGACAGATTATTTTAACTAGCCTTTTTGTACTTCAGACATAGGGACAGCCTAAGGATACACCAGCATGGAACATCCGGATACCACAGAACCTATTCCATCTTGGAACAGATCCCAATGTGCATGGTTGTCCCCCATCTTTGATAGCTGTGGAGCAGACACAGATGCAGCCTTCGCACCCACTTCTGTGCAAAGACTGCAGGGGGGCAGGGCAGGATGACTGTGCATTCACATGATTTATCACCTGATTGCACTTCAAATGGCTGTAGGTTAAGTTGGGTATGGCACCAGTGCTCTGAGGGCAAATGCCATCTCCTGTCACCTGGGGCTTGCCATAGTCTGCACTGGCATGCAGACAGAGCAGGCCCCTGTTCTGGGATATATTCAAAAATAAGGCCAAGTGCAGAAATGCCCTAGGTCTTTATCAGGACTTATAGCAAATCTAATTTCACTCATTACAGACAGTGTTGGCAATTATATGGACTCCCCTATTGCTCAAGTTTGTGGAAAGTACAAATCAGTATTATTCTACTTGACTGTCTACCACCAATTGTAGCATTCATATTCTGTTTGACATCAGTGTTCTGATCTGAATTCCTTTCCTACATTTTTTTTTTATTGGTGGTAGATTTAGAGTTGTCTTTCATGTTTTATAGTACTATCTATAAATTGCTGGGTTATGACTTTAGGCCAAACTACTTGTTATGTGTAGTTCTGTGATTCTTTTTCTGAATGGAATCTAAAATAAAAACAGTCATGTATCTTTTCCCCCATGTGGTGAAAAGCAGCTGGTGAGCAATTTTGAGCAGACAGATGGCTGGCAGGGAACAGTTAAGCAAACATTTCTCCTGCCAGTTTCTGTGCAAAATTCCAACCTATTGTGATTTCTTTTCCTTTGGGGGAAAAATCATACGGGGGGGGGGGAGAAAAATCATGGGAGTATATATTTCCTGAAGCTCCACACAAAAAATTAAGGACCCCTGTTATTTCTGTAGTCCTGTGCAATTAAACTATGTCCAAACATAAAGTTATCCAGATTTCATAGATGTTGTCTTCCATAATGGCATACATTATGACATCTTGATGTAATGTGGATTTTCTCCTTCTGCAGAGAATTGTTATTTACTAATCACTTCTGATGCATCTGCATACAGTCACATCCTCGTGTGTACCAAAAATACATATCGGCCCAGCTGGATGGAAATATCCATCCATCTACATATAGAAATCTGAGGCCTTTTCGCTTTAGGAACGGCTGTCGTGTAAGAAGGCTAGGCCACGCGGGTACGCATTCTTCATTCACACCTAGGTAAATAAGGAATGTGTGGGGGTGCCTTCCTACCTCCCTAGGTGTGAATGTGGAATCCATCCCTGTGTGGCCTAGCCTGAAAAGGCCGGCGCGGGGATGGGACACTCCTCCCATGCCTGCCACCATTGGGTCAGGTTTGACCCAGGGGCGGCAGGCCTGTCTCGTCCCTTCCCCGGGTTTCTGCATGCTCTAGGTGACACGATCAGGTCACCTAGAGCCCACAGGAACCCCCCTGGGCACCCACCCCCCTGGGCCACAGCCTACACAGGGACATGTGTGCACACCACTTACAGACAGACAGACAGACAGACAGACAGACAGACAGACAGACAGACAGACAGACAGACAGACAGACAGATAGATAGATAGATAGATAGATAGATAGATAGATAGATAGATAGATAGATAGATAGATAGATAGATAGATAGATAGATAGATAGATAGATAGATAGAGATAGCAACAGTGACAGATAGAGATAGAGAGATTAGGGATGTGCACAAATGTTTTTTGGCATTCAATTTGATTCAAATCAAATATTTCAATATCCAAATTCGTACAAATAGAGAAAAAACGAATATATTGAAATTCGAACCAATTTGAATACATTTGTATCTGTTCATACAAATATTCAATATGCATTTGATGATACGAATCTTGTACGTATCCATATGCATCCATATGCATCCCATTTCTGTCCCTTACACCTCCGGTTTTCATCCTATACAAATCCATACGCATGCATACGGATACGAATAAGATGCGTACAGATATGTATGCAATGCATATTTATCCATACAGATACGAATGCCTAAATAATTCATACAACTAATATGAAACATTTGTATACTTTCGAATACTAACAAACTAATACTAACAAATGAATGTCTGGACATTTGATTTGAATTCAAATGTCCGAATTCGGCCAAATTTGATCGAATAACGAATATTTTAATATGGCATGCCTCTTACCCTGGCCTTTGATTGAGAAAACAGCATACACCCCAATATCAGCACTGTCATTGTTTTAGATAGCTTATATCTTAATCTGTTCCTATACTAATTTTATTGCTCTGAGATCTTTTTGTATAAGGTGGAACAGAATTAAATAAATCTTTATTCAATATCCCATGGTATTAGTGAGAAAGGCATTCAGCCTGCTGATTTATGTGCAAAACCACTGCTACTCTGCCAATGTCCCCCCAAATCTCACTATTGTGTGTTTAGGGGATGGATATAAGGAAGAGCATATGACCAGCCGAGACTCATGGAGTACCCTTCCTCACTGTCCATCTAGTCTTGACTTGCAGCCGGCAGTTCCATCATGGCACATATCATACCCAGAAACAGTTTAAAAGATAATACATACTGTATTTTCTGGCATATACGACTACTTTTTAACCCAGGAAAATCTTCTCAAAAGTCAGGGGTCGTCTTATACGCTGGGTGTTGTCTTCTTATACGGCGAGTATATCCCAAACTCTATATTTTAACTGGAAAGTTGGGGGTCGTCTTATACGTCCAGTCGTCTTATACACCGGAAAATATGGTAAATCAATAATGAAAGATAATAAAATTCAAGATAAATCAAAGCAGCGTCCTCTTTGCTTTTAAGGTGGCCAAGGGGTCTCTGTGAGTATGCTTCCTTTCCTTTGACAAATTATCTGTCTTGTAGTCTGTAGGTTCAGTATTTCCAGCTGTCTGTGTTTCTTGAAAATCCCAATCCTCAGACCAAAGCCGCATCCCCACTTCTAGAGAGTTTGCTCTGTATGAGGCAGATGGAAAGGAGGTGCCCTCATCCATGGTGCTCTCGTCACCCCCATTTAGGATCAGGCTGTTTTCAGTAGCACGTCCATGCAGGAAGAGAAGAAACCACTCTGCTTTTGAAGTGCCTCTGTGAATCATCATGCCACAAAACGGCACACCCAATCACTTCAGAAGTGCTAGCTGCCACTGAAAATGGAGACAAACTGCAATGGATGAACAAAGGTGGCCTAAAAAGGTAGGTGGAAACAAAGCCTGAGTTTCCTATAATCAGAGTTACCACTGTGAACCTGACAGAAATGTGTTCATGTGATATACTTTTTAAAATAAAGTGTAGAAAATTTTAATTAAGAAGTAAAAGGAAAGGTTTCCTTTAAAAGTAAAATGAGTAAGCATACCACTATGAAGCATTTAAGAGCCAGTCTCCCTGGCTTCCTGCAATTATTAAGCTCAAGGGGAGGACATCATGAGACAACCTCTCCCACGAGTCCCTTTCAGATCAAGATATGCAGGCAGGCAAGAGGCTGAGGAAGACTGTAGATAGAGATAAACACACACATTACCACTACCCTGTGGGTACCTTGCTTGAATAAAGTAAGCCCAATCCTCTACTCACCAAATTGCTGGCTGCTTGCGGAATCTTCTTTTTCTTTCTTTTAAACCTAAAATTTACAGGAAAAAAGTGATCTCTTTCATATGGGTACATTCACCAGAAGTGTCTCCGAACATTTTGGTGATATCCAGAACATAAAAATGACAGCTTAGCTAGAATATACACTGCTTATTTTAAAAGGTCTTAAAAAAAAAAAGACTTTAAAGCAAGGTTTACATGCTCAGCTGGACCACATGATGTGAAGATACATCTGAGTTCCAGTTTAGTAGCGGACCTGTTTTGGTGGTGCCCCAAAGTACACTGCTGAACCTAGGGGGGTTGTTTTGGCATTTTCACTTTTCTTAGCCTGAGTATTTGCTAGGAACTCAGAATTCTTACAGGAAAGGTCACAGAAACAACTTCTAGGAGCAAAAGAGACTGACTCAGTCAGTAAGGTGTGCATACAAGATGTTATGAATGCAAGGGCTGGATCGAAGTTTCAAAGGTTTGGAGCTTTATGATTGAAGTACTTAGAAACCTAACGAATCAATACAGAAGGAAATTAAACTCTCAACTTGCAAACATGAATTTCTTAAACACTGTGCAAGTACGCAAGCTGATTTAGAGTCAACTTACAGGATAACTGAACCTAGCAAAATGCATTAAAATGGAAAAATAGGTACAAGAAGATTGTATCCAAACTAGCTCTTTTATATAGACATCATGATAGGCAACAATAATATTAAGCTCCTGATAAAGCTGGAATGGGGAATATTTAGCTTTTCAATTACTACAGGATTAAGATTCTCTTTCCTCCTAGTAACTGACCATACTAGTTGGAGCTGGTAAAGATAGAATGCCACAGTATTTGGAGGATCTTTTGTTGTTTCAAACCTCTGCATCTAATGGAAATACAACAGAATAGGAAACTGAATCAGATCTGGGCCTTTTTGCACTTAGCCTTATTCTGGATTATATTCCAGAATAAGGGCCTGATGTCCACATGATCATGCAGGCTATGGCAGGCACCAAGTGAGGCCTACCATAGCCTACATTAGCATGCGGACAAGATACCCCAATCCCAAGATATATTCCACGAAAAGACCAAGTGCAGAAAGGGCCCTGGTTCTAAAAGCCAGGAGTTATTGGATTCATGGCATCCATGAGCCTGGCTACTGAGACATGCAGAAAAACACACTTCAGTTACAGATAAACTTATTATTGCTACTGAGCTGTTATTCTGGATATTTCCTGTGAATATTGTAAGTACACAAAGCATAGTGTACTTCTAGAAAATAGAGGCTGCATCCATGCCTTGGTGGTAGTAGGTGCACTGTGGTGGTGATGTTTGCTGTTGCCCTTGAGATAGAGTGGAACATGAGATACCCATATATCCAGTGCCTCTCCCCTTACCATCTTTAACTCAGTTTACATCACACCAGAAGAAGCTTTGCAAGGGTGATGCCCGCACAAAGCAGGGCATCACAAAGCTAAAACACTGTAGAGCCCTTCAGCCTGAACTTGTCTAAGACATTTTAGCATCCACACTGGCAGGTAGAGGACATGTTGCAAATGTGTCCTTTACCTGCCAATGTGGATGCTAAAATGTCTTAGACATGTTCGGGCTGAACGGCCATCCCAGGACCCACAAGTCCTGTCTCAGGCTCCCCCCATTGGCTCCTGTGGAGCCAGGACTGGGGAAGTCTGTCAGGTGCCTTCCCTGGTCCTGTGCACTCCCTGGGGCCAGATCAGCTTCCCGGGGCTTGTGGGACCCCCATTCAACACAGCCCATCCCACCCCAGGGGCACGTGCACATGAACAGGGCTTACTTGTTCAGCGGCAGGCAGCAACTGGGGTGAGGAGGCCGTCCGTGCAGTGTGCATGTGCGCAGTGTGGCCTCTGACTGGTCAGGCATCCATCTGCCGTCAATGAGCGATCTGCACAGGTGAGGGTGCCTGGTGAATCAGAGGCCATGCTGCACAAATGCGCACAGCGCAGCCGGCCTCCTCACCCCAGTTGCTGCCTGCCGCTGAAAAGGTAAGCCCTGTTCATGTGCACGCGCCCCTGGGGTGGGCTGGGGGGTGTTGGGTGGGGGTCCCACCAGCCCTGGGAAGCTGATCTGGCCTCGGGGAGCATATGGGACCCCGGGGAAGGCACCTGACAGGCCTCCCCACCTCTGGCTCCACAGGAGCAAATGGGGAGAGGCCAGGGGAGGGGTCCAGCTGTCATGGAGGGAGAGCGTGCGAATGCTCTCCATCCATCACAGCTGGGAATGGCCTGGGATGGGCCAAACACTTTTGAGCACATTTTTGCACTCTGAAACTCAAACATGTCTACACCACATTGGGACAGCTAGGGTGGGTCGGAACAGATCCGGCCACTCCAGAAGAGCGAATGACCCATCCCAGCACATCATAGACATGTTTGAAAAGGCCTAATGAGAAAAGGCCTCTTGTGTCTACCTACTAGCAGAAAGAGTGTCTGAGAGTACCAAGTGTCTTCAGAGTGGTCTATCTCATTCTGAGGAAGGGTGCTGGGGAGAACATTTGCAGGCCCTCCAGCATCCTTCTCAGACTGCTCTACACTGTCAGGCCCCTCTGGTATTTGAACCCTATGGCACTATGGCTCCATGAGTGAAGACCTGAAGCAAGGAGCTGTTTGTGCCTTGCTTATTTAGAATCCCAATTTCCACCAGTTTCCCAAGGAAGTTGCTTCTGAATGCAAATTGAGGCTTGGACTAGAAGTTAGAGACAATTTAGGTAGGTCCTCTTAGGTCAAGTAATATATCATTTGTACTCTGTTACCAGGTTTTTTTTTTTGGGGGGGTGATTCTCCCTTTGTTTTCAATTCAATTTCCATGCTCAAAGTTTCATAAATAACTTTAAAAATAGCATTATTTACACAAAGAAACACAACAAAATTTCGCCTTAATAATAAGGCCTGGGTTCATATACAGTAAGAAGAACAAGAGGCTGAACGCAGCTTAGAGATGGTGGTGTCTACCTGCTGGTGCCTTAACCCGTACGGAAGGCCAGAAAATGGACTACCAAAGTGCATTTTCTGGCCTTTAATGTGAATTAGAGGTTGGATGGCATACTAACGTGCATGCTACCACCTCTAAGCCACTTTTGAGCTCCTTTAAAAAATCTGTGTGAATGCAACCAGTGGAAAAAGTCAGATGCAAAATGAGAAAAATGGAAATGCAGACATAATGTGCAAGTAATCTTTTCCGGTTGGAGATACCATCTATTTATTAAATGAATGAATAAATAAATCATATTATATTCTAGAAGTAAAATAAATAATGCAAATAATGCAACTGTGTTTATTTAATCTGCTTTCAGAGGATATGCTTTCAATCTTGCATTTTTTCTTCTTGTTTTTCTTGTTATATTTTCTTGTTATTTTTTCCTCTATTTTGAAAGACAGTAATCTTGCATTTTCTAGTACTGAAACACACACACATGCACACACAAATATATGCATGAATTGTCTCTTTCCAATTATTCTCAGATGGATCAACATAGCATAAAATAGTTGCCAGATCAGTATGAGACATATCTGAAGTTGAATCCATGCTGACAGAGTACTGTTATCACTTCAACAAAATGTATGCACTACCTCATTTCCTATGAGCTTCATTATGTTTTCATAAATTGTGGACTCCAGATAAGATGAGTTTAAACCTGCTCCTCGTTCCTGAACATAGCATGCAGATATCAGTGAGTAATGGAGCAAACAGAACAATCTCTTCTGGAAAGCATAAGAAATTTCCATTGATTGGGAAAAACAAGTCAGCCCTTTCTCTCCATGAAAGCAGAAGTCACACTGAAGCACTGGACTTGTAATTCTTTTGTTAATCATATACCATAGCAGGTATTGGCTTCTTTTGCATACTTTGTCCTGTCCTAGGGTGCTTCTGCACAGGCCGCCGAGAAACGGATTAAAGAAAATCTGTTTCCCAGCGATCCATCTTCCTGAGGATCTGTCCAAAATATGGACGGATCCAAGCAGGCCTCCCACACGCGCGGGGAGGATGGATCCTGCTGGCTAGATCTTCTGGGTGCTGTGCGGAGGCTGCAGCACCCATTGCAAAAGGCAGGCAGCCTCCCGCACCACCAACGCCACCCCCCGGAGCCGTGGGACTGGAGCATTCAGCTGCCAGTCACTGTGCATTCCTGCTGGCGTGCGGCACGCAGGCGAGGGGCTCTGGAGCAGACCAGCCTCCTTCCACCCTTCCCAAGATGGTGGCTGCTGGCACATCCATCCCCTCACCTCTCCATGTGTGAAAGTGTCCTGCTTCCAAACAGATCGAGGCGAGGGGACAGACTGAAGACCTAATTTTCCAGGTCTTCCCGGAGGCCAGATTTTACAGTGGCGAGACCACATTAGGGTCGGATCTCACATGCTGGTGTGTGGAAGCAGCTGCCTCAAAGGGTCCCGGGTCCATCCTCCAGTGTGGAAGGTAAGTTCCTAAGTGTCTCTAATGTGTGTTTAAATGGGTTTCCGCGGTCAGTGTGGAAACACCCCTAATTGCATACCAGTGCCCTAAATGTGGATTCAGCCCTGGTCTCCATGTATTCAATATAACAAATCTATAGCAGGTGCACAGAAGAGGTGCCATGACCATGATCCATTGCTGAAATAGGCACCTCCATGTCTTTGCTTGCAAGCATGGAGATATCATCTCCAGTGGTAGACAGAAGTGCCTTTGTTTAGGGCAGCAAATTGCACCCTGCAAAAATGGCACCTCCGTTGCCAGTTGCACTCAGAAATGGAGCAGCACAATTGCCATGACGTGCTTTCTGTTGCCACACAGAAATTGCTTTTCCAGACACCTCCATGGGTAAATGGAGATCCATCATAGGAGGAACCATTTTTCATTCTCACAGGAAATTAACACACTCAGCCTAACAGGCTTGGAAGGTCCGGATTATGACTCACAAGCTTTTCTAATAACTTATACAGATGGCTGCAGATGATAAGGGGTCCTGTAAAACAGAGCGGCTGATCTGCCACTAAAATCTGACTGCTGGGGATATGTACATATTCCAGATTCCAGCTATGCATGAGTAATCCAGGCTTCCTGGGGTACTATAGGAAATATGATCCAGCCATAACTGTCAGAAAGGGCCTTTCTGCATTGAAAGTCCCATGGTTCAAACCAATGTATCCAAACCAGCCACACCCACTTGTTTGGACCATGTGCATGGTAGTGCTGGTCCAAAGGAGCCCCAGCCCTGAAACTTGTTAAAGCTTTGAGACCAGTTGCCAAGTGCTCCAAGCTCTAGGAACAAAGCCTTTGGAGAACCCATTTCAGCAGTGCACTATTGTGTGCTGTCAAAATGTTTCCTCCAAAATGTTCCCTTCTATGATCTGCACCAGGACCTGCTGGTCCACCAGTAGATCTGTTTAAACAGGACTTTTGGCTCTTCCAACCAGGGCCTCCCTGACTGAGACTATGCTCCATCAAATACAGAGAAAGCATTGCAGCAGGGGTTGGAGTCCCACAGATCGGCGCTAACATGTGGACGGATGAGGTCCAGAAGTGACCCTGCAATCTGGATGAAAGGTAATGCAGAAAAGCCCAAGGTCTATAGGCAGACACCATTATCAGGTGAGGCAGTTCAGACCTTAACAGGTGCCATCATGCAGCAAAGGGGGCTCTTTCTGGATTGCACTCTCATTTCCATGTCTGGATTTCGCCCCACCTGTAACTAAGGTCCCAGCTGAACACAATATTCTTGAGACACTTTTAAGCCCTCCAAAGGGCTCTTGTTCTAGCAGGCCCTTTGTACATTCCCAGTGCATTTCCCCGCCCCCTTAAATAGCAGAGCAATGTAACTGGGCTTTCACCTGGCTGCGCATCTACACAATAGCATCCATTTGCATAGCTGCTGTCTTTGATTTTGCTGCATTCTGCAGCTGCACATTTGGAGTCTTATGTACTACATCTAATTTTACATTATTTTTCACTAGTTAAAGACAAAAAAGTAAGCAAAACAAGAATTTTGTCCTCAAAAGCTCCATGCAAAAGCCGCAGAGTTTACCCTTTCATGACAACACATCTTTTGTTTGGTTCATGCTCTAGTGTGCTGTAGAGAAGTTGTAGATAGGGAAGTGCACGAATATTCAAAAACTCAAATATTCAATTCGAATCCGACAAATTTCAATATTCAAACTCAAATCGGATTTTTGAAAATCTGAATTTGACATTTGAACTTGAGTACAGATTTTTGAAAATCCGGTACGGATTTTTGAATGATTTGAATTTGTAGATTCATAGCTGTTGTATACGAATCTGCCTGAAAATTACCTGTATCTTGCACTTAAAATATGGAATTAAAATGGGATAATGCAGGATGCATATGCATTTTTTCCGGTATGCGCACAGATACATATAACAGATATGAATGATGTCGACATTCAATCATTTAACATCATTAAAACATTAAAACAATAAAAGTACCTGCCAGTGGGAAGAGACAAGTATCTCCCCATTTACCTGAAGGCCAGGGCAAAGAGGCGTGTCTTCACAGCCTTCCTAAACATGTACAGTGAAGATGATAGATGCACCTCAAGGGGGAGACTATTCCATAGTCTAAGGGACATCACTGAGAAGGTGACCATTCTTTTTGCTGATGAAGGTGGTGGCCTCCAGATCTTAAGGCATGGGCAGGTTGATATGGGATTTGTAGGTTAAAGTTAACACCTTGAATTGGGCTTGGGAGTGAATCACACTCAGCTCCACAAACAGTGTACCATTTGGGCTGGCCCACAGAAGAGGACTACTTTAAAGAGGAGACTTTAAGATGGCCTTCTATTGGAGAGATTTTCATGCCAGGGACTGCTCTAAGCTTAAGGTCCATGATGCCAATATATTCCCTAGGAGACATGTTTTTTTTTAGGAAACTAAGCCTACTTTTCTTGCACACAGTTAAGAAAATGTGACTTCCTTTGTATAATACAGTTTCTTATATCATGTTTTTGCTTTGACATGGTAGGTGCAATGTGATTTGCCCTGTTTCAAGCATTCCAACATTTGTACAAATACTTTGGAACATTTGTTCCAAAGGTGGGGAGGTGGAAAAGCGGCTGCGCCAGTCACATTTGCAATGGATCTAGAGTGTATTCAGCATAGATTGAGAGTGGATTCAAAGTGGATTTGGGGTGGATTTGATGCTTTTAGAGTGGATATGTTATGGCATATGTATCAGAAATGTACTGGATATGTATTCATTCGTATAGGACATTCATACAAATTTATATAAATACATTCACATTGAATAGAATCCTACTACGTTCAAAGGGGATCTATTTGGATAAACACGTATTTTCTTACATTCGATTAAAAAAAATTGAATACAACCCCCCCCCCTATTCTTGCATATCTCTAGGTGAGGATGGTCTTCATGTTTAAGTACATGGTCATGATAACATGGCCTGGCCAGTGGCAATGGAGATACCAAACCACTTCCTGTGGTAGCAAAGTGGCTGCTAGGGTGAGTGATGTTGGCTGCAGGTGCCGAGCTGAAGGACAAATGACCCTTCTAAAGGCTGCCATAAGTTTTTACTAATTATTGTTGGAAAGGGACTGTCCCTGGCTTGGTCCTCTCAAATCTCTACCTTAAAGACTCATGGAATCATACTGGTTTCAGGATAGTTGTGAAGAGGAAATAAGGAGTGAGTGAGTAATGTATGGAGCCATTATTATTATTTTTAAATGTGAGTCATGGAAGTAATATACAAAAACCAAATGGGGGCCAAGCAAGGACAGAAGCATTTGTCTGCCCAGTGCCTCAGGCAACTAGAAGATGGTTGGGTAGCTTCTTAGATGATGCCTGAGTGATTCACAGAAGATCAGCAAGAATTCTGACTCCCGTTTAGTAAGCACTATCAATAATAAATAGACCTTCCTTGCTCCATACAATAGGTTACTAAAGATGACTCTGGGGTGGGATTTTTTTAAAAAATTAAATGACTCATCTGTTTCTACATTGATAATAATTAGGAACAGATGATAATTTGAGAGTTGACCATATCCGCTTTTCTCCTTAACTGAAGAAGTTTTTTTTTTCTTTTTCAGCCCACTCCACAACTATTTTATAAGTGGCTTTTGGATGTTCAATCTTAGGCTGGCATGTCCAGGCCTCCGTCTTCCATGTAATAGTAAAGAATAACAGACCTCTGTCCTTCCTTGGAATGCTTCATTCCCACTGGATGATGTAGTGGACTGGGATACTGTGACAAAATGGTAAAGTATTATTTTGGTAGACCCTGCCCTGACAAAACAGTCCACAAGTGGACTACAATTAATGGACTATATCAGCAGGCTATGTGCAGAAAGAACACCACCTTCTGGTCTAGTATACTGGCCAGTGCCATTTGGCTAGACACCTGGAAGCAGTGGTGCATCAGGTTGACAAGACCCTGGTGAGAAATTATGAACATTGGGGTGAGCCTTTGAAGCTGGCTGGGCCAGAAATGTGGCCACTCTTTAGAGTAGGCTATTGTAGTCTGGTCCAGTGTAGTATGGGGCAGCCCACACCATGTGGAAATAGCTTCAGAGTTTTAGTTAAAAACAAAACAAAACCCTATGGTATAGCCTTTAAGCTTACTGCTACAGATCTCATTGCTGGTTTCCAGTCTTCAACACCTGGAGACAATGATTTTCAAACAGAAACGTGGAAGTGACTAGACAACGGACTAGGAAAAAATAGTCTTGCTTGGCAGAATTGAGGGAAGCAGAGGAAGGCAAAAGACAATGGACAAGACAAATGGATGAGATGAAAAGAACTGTTAGAACATCCTGGAATAGGTAGTTGGCCTTCAACTAAGAGTTACTGAGGAGTATACCTGACCACTACTCCCCCTCCCTTTTTTGCCTCACTATACAAACTGCTATGCATAACTGTGTGTGTGTGTGTGTGTGCACGCATGCACACACATGCACCACCAAAGAGCATGGGTGGATTTGGAAAAATGAGAGGAAAGCAAAAATTACTTAGACATGAGACGTTTTCGCACGGGGGTGTTTGGAACGCGCGGGAGACAGC
>MTQE01001134.1:27288192-27309835 GCA_014337955.1 Aspidoscelis marmoratus | reverse complement strand
TCCCGCCTGAACGCGTTCCGTTTGGAACGCGCTGCAGTGCGGAAAAGCCTATGATTTCTTTAGAATTTCTTGCCTCAAAAGGTACTTAGGCATGCTCGATTACAAAATATCCTAAATGATTACAAGCTGAGAACGTCTCCATGACACAGCCCATCAAAGTGTGTTATTCACATGCTTCTCCCTGCCTGCAAAAGTATAACTGTCACCCCTATAGAACTTCCATTCTTCAGCTTTCATGTTTCTGCCCCGGACTATTTTGGAAGGCACATGAAGTTGTCTTGGATGTTGGCCATTTCCTGTGCCTGCATAAACAGGGTTCTTGTGTTGTCTGGACTGCTCAGTGTGCTTCCAAATACCTCACCACTGGTGTGGCAACAGAGTGGCAGCAATGGGAAGCACTGTCAGAGCATTTTCCATCCCTCTGTAGCAGTATATTTGCCTACCTATGGAACTCTTTTACTACCACAACAATACACAAGAAGGGAAAGCAGACCCACCCTAAATATTTTAATAGCCATATTGATCCTTTTGAACTTCAGATACGAAGGGTTTTGTCTTATAAATATCATCTTCCCTTCCTTGACAACTTCATGATGTTCTTCAGTCTTCCAATCCATGCCTTAACAGTTAAGATTCTGTCTTGTCTTGCTTCTTCCTCTGTCCCTGGGACTTTCCTCCTATCAAATGCATCAAACTCCTCCCTGTGATTTTTTTACCCCATTCTTTTATTTTCTTGGAGGTCCACTCAGCCAGGTTTCATGGTTCCTTGACTGCAATTGAGTTTATATGGGCCGCTGCTTCTGCAAAGCACAGTGGAATTGTCTTCCCTGACGTTTCAGCAGGGTGGAAGCTAGAAAGGGAAAGAACTATATGGGCAGGGAAATGAATGCCAATTTGGAGTTTTCACGAGCCGGGCATATATTAGGTCAAGCTACAAGATCATTCTTATTGCAAAATGGATTTTTAAAAAACCCTGGAGAGATGAGAGGGAAATGGATGCATTGATTTTTTTAATAATGTTGATAAGATTTTCTGTGGAGGGGGAATGAGTGACTCAGTCTCAAATTAATTGATTAAAAAGCTGAATTCATGAAGCAGCCTTCTGCTAGTCAGATCACTCCTTTATCTGCACGAGAATTTGGGGAGAGATGATGAGCATTTCTTATGAATGTTTGCCTATTTTTGTAGGGGGGGGGGAACTATCCATTTGAGCAATATTTCAAGGGGCTTCAAAACCAGGAACCAATGTCTGAGCATTGCTCACTCAGGATCCGGGGTGTCTGACAGAAGGACAATGAAGCAAAGGTATAGGAGGAGATGAAGCTGGAAGATCAAGGCTCCATGTAGATGAAGTTGCCAGTGTAGTGTGGCAGCCACAAAAGGCTTGCATTTTACTATGTGCAGCAGTGGTGGTTCTTTATGGCACATACTGAACCATAGCAACTTGTTTCTTCTCCTCACTCCAAATGGGCTTCATCATGTCATTGTATATTTTATCAAATTGGCTACATCACACTCTGGTAGCTTTAAGAACACTGCACATCAGCTGTGGTCACAGCTTCCAGTCTGCTTTCAGAGCAAATGAATATATCAGCAAAGTGGCAGGCTGTTTTCTTTCAGGGTTAAATAACTCAGAAATTTCACCTTTGGGAAAGAAAATGACTGGTCACTTTGCTGATGGGTTCTCTCACTCTGAAGGTGGACTGAAGCTGGATTAAGCTTTAGGTGTGAAGACAGCCATCAAGACGGAGAGCTAAAGCAGCAACCTTCACCTACAAATGGGCTAGTTCCCAAAGTTAAATATTTTTAGCTACTCCTGATTTATTTTATTTTATTTACTTATTTCCATTCCATTCACACACAACCTGTTTCTATCACTTCCATTTTTCAAGGATGCACAATTGCAGCTTTGCTCACTCGTTACCATTGACTACGGAGGCAGCTAAATTGGAAAACAGCCTGCATAGGGCACAGCTCTTAATGGCAAAATTCATGCAGTGGCTGCATACATATGCAACAAGGTGCATCAGCGTTGGGAATAACCAGCCAAACCTGCAGACATTAGTGTGTTTGAATGACCAAAAAATGAAATTGCCTTTGAAAGGTATTCACATGAGGGGTGGTGTACTTTGTTTCACCTGTGACCACAGATCCAATTTCTGAAAATTCAACCCAATTTGAATGGGAGCTGCATTTTAAAGTTCATCCCTTGAGTCCAGCCAGCCCAGTGTTTCTGCCTAACCTTCTACCTCTTGTAGTCAAGGGAATTCAACATTAGGAAGGTGATGACTATAAGGATGATGTTATGCCTCTGTTTACTGTGCTTCTCTCCCCAAGCCAAGCTCATAGCAGCTTATGAAAGCAGTGCTTAGGTGGAATCTTGCAGCATGGATTTGCCATAACTGTTTTCATAAGCTGCAACCATGTAACTCTTAACACTTTCCTGTGGGCTTCCCAATGCACTTTGCCACTTCCAAAGGCAGAGGTCAGAGGTGAAGCCTCTAGTGTCCTGAGGGCTCTCTTTCCTCATCTTCCAGCTGTGAGGAGGTTCTTAGTGCAGCTTTGTGGGTTGTGATTTTGGAAGCATTTTAAGTTTGCATTTGAATGTTTTTGAGTGCTCCTGAGTCAGCCTCCATGTGCAGGTGCAGACAGCCCATAGTGGTGCAACTGAAAACGTCAGGGTATGAGGTACAGATTTCAGAGTCATTCCTTGCACAGTGAGCCTCAGTTCCTCATGGCTCAGGGGCATAAGTGTTTGTGTTCAGACACTTGCACACAGAAATAGTGAGAAAGTGTCTATGGCTGCATCCCCAAGCAACTTATTTGCCTCTCTACTTTTCCTCTACTTTCCCTCTATTCCAGTGGACTTTAAAAGTGCCGTTCAATTCCAGAATAAGCGTCCCCATGAGGTTCGGTAAAACACGCATTTTAAACGCACCTACCGTCCCCAAGGAAGCGTGTTTTGTTTGTCCGCATCTTTTTCTCCCCGCCCCCTCTCTGCTTGATAGGGTGCCAGGGAGACAACCCGGGACAAGTCCAAAAGAAAAATAGCCATATTTACAAGTTCTCTGTTTGTCTCCCCTGCCTGCAAAACCCACCAGAGCCATTAATCACTTTGGGATCCAGAGCTTGCTTCCAAAGATAGTGATTTTAATCACTGTAAAAATCCACCCCGTACCACAGCCGTTACACTGTAGCAATCCACCTACTTCACACCTGATAACAATGTTGCAATTCTGGCTCTTTAAAAGTTCTGACCTTTAGACAGGGAAAGGAACGGAGGGTGCTGCTGTTCTGGGAAATGTGTGAATGTTTGACAGTGTGTGCAGGCGGGCAGCAGAAGCAGAGCCAGGGTGCTTTTTTCAGAGATCTTGGCTGCCAATCCCTGCCCCTTTTGCCATGGAGCGTCTCCATGCACAATGTTGTTTGGAATACCCACGGCTTCCAAAAGGTGCTCTGGTAGTCTTCTTTAAAGGGCAGTCTTTTTTTCTGCACATTTTCCTCCTTTTGTGCTGCTGGAAGCTCGGAGAAAAGCCGGGCATGGGGGCACTCAGAGGCAAAAGAACCTTTTTAGCAGACTTTTTATTGCTTGGGGACAGGGCTTAAGGCTGTGAAATGGAGATATGGCCAGAATCAAAGCTAACAACGTGGAAACAAAGGCGTATCAATCACAACCGCTAGTGATGGAATAAAATACTCTTACACATTTCTGGTCCTTTATGGACCTTTGGTAGCTTTAGCTATCTTCTACCTCAGGGTGGATGTCTGCAACACTTCATAGACATGCCTAAGCCAGTTGTGGCTCCACCCAGGGTAAGGCCACAGCTGAAAGGGGAGGAGGAAAAGAATTAAAATGCAAAAATGAAAACCTTCCTTTCTAGAAGAATAAGGAACAACCCCTGCCCATGACATATTGACCTTTTTCTTCAATGAAATATATAGATAGAGATATAGAGACATAAGGAAGATCATCCCACCCCCACTAAAGTCTTGGCCTGACAAAATACATTTCTTGATTCCTTTGTGAATTTAATAATACCTTCAAAAGATAGTTTTGAGGCTTGATGTGTCTCTTGTGATTTTGTCCAGGTTGTGAAGTTTCATAGCTTTTCAAGAATCTCTATATCATCCCCCTCAGTCAACGCTTGGATTTGGTGTTACTTAATGTTCCTTTTCTTCTCTTCCAAAGTGCATTGTAAACTTCAGTTTCAGGAACATAACTCACCCTGAAAAATATTATGAGTTAATGTACCTCAAGTTCAGTGTTGGAGGCCATTGCACAGAAATTGAGATTCTAATTAGGTCAATTAGAAAGTATTACAACCCATTTAAACACCATTGAAGCTTTGGAAAACTTAGGTTAAAAAAAAAAACCTTTCAAAGTATTTGCTTCCGCTATGTGTTGGAAAGTATTTAAGCTTTGAAAAACACAATTGAAATGAATGGATTACTATCCGAATGCCCCATGAGGAAAACTTACTTTAAAACCCCCCCACAAAAATTGACACATTTTAGTGCTTATTACTTCCCCTTGATACCTTTGTTTGTGTAGAAAATTAGTGTGATAATGACAAGAGATGCAATTCTGTATTCAGGATGTGATTAAAATCTTTTAACTCTGAGAAGCTTGGAACTCAAACCCATTTTATATTCCTGCTCTAATAGTTTTCTAGACAGAAGAAAAGTCAGGAGTCCTTTGCAATAATTTAAGCAGAAACTTCAAACAAATGATGCAACAATTTGTCTCATAAGGATCCATGTGCAGTCCACCAAAGCTTCTGCCACATAAAGGATTTGTTAGTTTTAAGATTTGCTAATATTGTTTGCTGCTCTTGCTGCAAAAGATGAGCACAGTAACTTCATAAATTGGATATTGTTTTCTTCCAAGACAGCGTATTAAACAGCCAGAACAGATTCCTCATTTATTTTCAATAAACTACAAAATAAGATCAGGTCTCTGCAAATATACAAGAATTAAGTAAAATGAAAAACAACATAACAGTAGGATAAAGCCATCAACAGATAATAGTTAATAGTACCAATAGAGCAGTTGTGAAAATGTGATGCAGTTCCTACTTGTAGCTCGTCTTCCTTCCAGGTTGTTCACATTCCTTGGTGTTCAATGTTCCATGAGTTGTGGTCTGAAATGACTCCTTGGTCTCAGCTCTGTGAGCTCCCATTAAGTCACTGGGAGGTGCAGCTGCCAGCCAGCCATTTCCCAGTCTTGTGCCTGGAAATCCAGGTGACCAAGAGGGCAAGGTGGTTTCTAGTACAATCTAGGCCCATTTCATCCTTTGCTTCCCAGGAACGAGAGCTAAAGTGTGGAAAGGCAATATGAGTGAATTTTCAGGGTACAAACAACTTGAGGATAAGATAGGATAATTGATGGATATATCTCATACGGGAATTTAAATGTATATCCAAACATTCAATTCAATTCAAATGTTTAGAATCCGAACGCAACAAAATCCCATTTTTATTGGATACATTTGAATCTATTCGACTCGAATCTGAAGATACGAATGTGGACATTTTTATGTGTTAGATGTATCTGTATGCATTTCATACGCATCCTGTTTTATCCTGTATGCATCCCATTGCCATCCCATACTATCAGCGCAAATGCATACAGATATGTATGAGATTCGTACAGATACTTATGTAATACATACAGATCTGCACATTCAAATGTTTTGTATCATTCAAACAAATGTTTTGGAACATTTGAAATTCATTTGAATGTTTAAATCCGAATGTGTAGACATTCTATTTGAATGCGAATGTCCACATTCAATTGAATTTGATTGAATTTTGAATGATTAGAACATTTGTGCACAACCCTACATCAGATACATATCTTTGACACTGAAGTCCTTGAATACATCTGCCAAAATCAAAGAACTAGGTTTAGTGTTTTGATTTCATCAGAACTGTTCCATAACTAAGGACCTTTTTGCGCTTACCTGATCAGGATGACCTTTCGTGCTCCAGGATGCTCCATGTTCATGCTGTGGTGCCACCACCATCCTAGAGCAGCACAAAGATTGTGAGATTGTCCTGATCCTCGATAGCTGATGATCACAGCTTTACCAGAAATGTCTAGTACACTCCGGGTAAACTCCCACTTCCTATCGCAAATGATGCACGGGTTACACACTGCATTGCAATCACCATCGCAAAGCCAGCTGGGTGACCTTGGGCTAGTCACAGCTCTCTTGTGAGCTCTCGCAGCCCCACCCACCTGACAGGGTGTTCTGTTGTGAGGAGAACAGGAAGCTTTGTCAGCCGCTTTGAGTCCGCTTAAATGGGTGAGAAAGGCAGGGCAGAAAAGCCAACTCTTCTTCTTCTTCAGCAGAGGAACTGTGAAAGCTGATGAGCTGAATGTACATATAAGGCTGATAAACGGATAGAGAAGAAAGGCTGTGATGTGTAGTGAAGGAGGAAAGAAAAGTTCTATTTGCTAAAAATACTGCCTGAAATTGTGTTTACTTTAGAATGACTGTTCTCAATGGAAATTAATATAGAACACAGGCTTTCTGTTCATCTTACAGAATTATTTTATTGGAAGAATATTTTGAAAGTGCTATTGTAAGACTTAAAAAAAAAGACAGAAACAAAGAGACAACTTAGCATTGCATGTCTAAAACTGCCAATTTTGTACCTAATGAGAACTGCTGTTTAGATTTTTCCAAAGGAAGCAAAATGCATATTGCAAAATCCCAACTGCTGTTGAAAAGCTATTTGGCCTTTTTTAATTTTTAATTTTAAGAAAGAGCTATACGAGTAAGTGGACATCTCTAGGGACTCAGCCATTTTCTGAAGTAATGCATTTGCATACTGGGTATAATTGGCTGCCTTAAATTGTTAGATGTAATCAGACATGTGTAAATAATTGTGATTAGTTTCTTAGCAATCGATTTTTGATGCTGGGCTTTCACTCTCCTGTTGTACCAAGCAGTAGAGAAGAAACAGTTGCTTTTAATTATCATGTTGTAGTATCTTCTTGCTTTTGCTTGAGTATATTTACTTAATATTTATTCACACATAATACAATTTTAACGCTAAAACATAGCAAATAGCAAGTCTTGAGGTCCAGTTATCTAGGTGCATTTTGATATAAAGTTTTTATTTCTTGCACTGCTGGCATTTTATTGGTACTGTGGCAATGATTTCTTTTTAATGTCCTTTCTTTGAAAGGTGATTTATGTAGGATGTCAATAGAGAAGAGGGTCTTGATCCATTTTCTATCATCTCAGAATGCAGAACATGGAACAATGCCCTGCAGATACAAGAAGATAGATTTTGACTGAACATTATAAAATCAACTCCTAGGAGAACAGCACAGCCGGTTACCTAGGCAGGATCTCCACTTAGTGACTGAGGTGTCTGCATTCCTGGCAGATGGGAGGAAGATCTTATGATTATCACTGGAAAAGATGCCTCTTCTGTTCCCATTTTTGAACAAGCAGGCATCTACTCAGTGATGACTGGAAGCACCTCTGTTCAGGGTGTGAAAGTGCACCTTGCAGCAATGACACTTCTCTCTGCCACTGCATCCAGAAATGGAGTGGCATGATTATGAAAAGGTGCTTGCTGTCATTGCAGTAGCAACCACATTCTTGGATGGTGGTGATGATGATGCAGCCCTAGATAGGTTTGGTCTAGTGGCTAGAGAGTCAGACTCTTATCTGGGAATACCAGGTTTGATTCCACCATCCCGCATGAAGCCAGCCGGGTGACCCTGGGCTAGTCACAGCTCTCTTTTGAGCTCTCATAGCCCCATGTACCTCACAGAGTGTTTTGTTGTGGGGAGAAGAATAGGAAGCTTTGTCAGCCACTTTGAGTCCCCTTAAATGAGTGAGAAAAGTGAGGTAGAAAAGCCAACTCTTCTTCCAGATGTTACTGCTGTCAAAATCCCAAACGTTCATGCTTCACCATCATAGGAGCAAGCGTTTGGACAGGTAAGTGCCTGAGCTTGCCACACAATTTTGCCCTGGAAGGCAATTCCAGGATCCAAGCAATATTCATGTTTCCTCTCATCATCTGGAGATGAAGAAGGGTTGGTTTTACTACCCCACTTTTCTCACCCTTTTTAAGGGTATGCAAAGCAGCTGACAAACCTGTTCTTCTCCTCACAACAGACACTCTGTGAGGTAGGGCTGTGAGAGCTTGGAAAGAGACTGGGCTGACTTGCCCAAGGTCGCACAGCTGGCTTTGTGGTGGAGTGCATACATGAACCAGGAGACTACCAGCCACAAGACTGAACTGGCTCACTGGAGGCAGTCATAGGTGGCTCCAGACTAGGGATAGAAATACAAATAATAAATAAATAAATACTATACAAAGGAAGATGGCATGGATAGCCTTTAATTGTCACTTTCATTATACCATTATATTGATGCAATTGGTCAGGTCTGATGGAAGTTCATGTACAGCAGCAACATTTAGAACAGTGTTTCTCAACCTTCCTAATGCTGCAACCCTTTAATACAGTTCCTCATGTTGTGATGACCCCCAACCTAACCCTAACCCCCAACCATAAAATTATTTTTGTTGCTACTTCAGAACTGTAATTTTGCTGTTGTTCTGAATCGTAATGTAAATATCTGATACACATGACATGTTTTCATTGTTACAAATTGAACGTAGTTAAGCATAGTATTCACATCAACCACAGCTGAATATAAAAGTGTCGTTTTACCTCCAATACTGCTGCTTTCTTCACAGTAGCTGTTCTCTACTGTATTTGTATGGGGTGTATGTGATGGGGTTGGCGCAATGATGTCATCACACCAGGTACTCGTATGTGGGCATATCTGCATGTGGGCGGACCCACCTGGAGACGGATAGAGGAGCGGTGTCTTGGTTCCTGTGTGTTTTCCAATGGTCTTAGATGACAACTGTGAAAGAGTAGATCAACCCCCAAAGGGGTCGCAACCCACAGGTTGAGATCCACTGATACAGAAGAAGGCCTAAGGTTACTTATTCCAAGCTTAAAATGATGGTCATCAGCAAATGAAAGAAGGTTACTTATTCAAAGCTTCAAGGAGTGAGAGCCGGCAACAATTTCTTTCTTGCCAGACCACAAACCTGAATCTCACTTTATGGTAGAATGATTAAATGGAATGTCCCCTTGTGATAAACAGGAATATTTAGTCACCTTAACTTGAAAATTATGATGAGTAACGTACAGAGATGAATCTTTGATATGAGGGCCAATGAAAGCAATAGGGCAATTAAGGGGCAGCTGCAATTACCATATGCGTTGCTGTGTGACATCTTACGCAGACTGCAAGTTGTGGTCAATATAATTGTGTTAGCCCTGGTTGTGAGAGGACTGTTGATGATAAGGCATTGAAAAAACTCACAATAACTTTTTAGGAGCACAGGATCCTAATAGCACTTTTGTAACTGTCCTTCCTATTGAGCTCCCTTTTTAGTTTTTGTATTAATCCACATAAAAGTGATGTTAATAAAAAAAATAAATAAAATAAAAGAGTGACTAACTTTTCTTACAAAGAAAAAACCGGGAAGGAGCATCAGTGAAATGCAAAACAATTCTCCCTCAGATCTTATGAAAAAGAATATTTGCAAATCAGTCCGGGCAATTGAAAAATCACATTTAGGGTGGACTTATGCAATCATTGTAACAGAGTGATTTGCCCTTGTTGAACAAACATTATGAATACTGCAAAACATGACCCATCCATGATTTGTCAATGCCTCGAATCTATCTTTTGGAGTGGGTTGAACTGAGCTGTAGTGATTAATTAGTTGGGTATCTGTTCTATCACTCCATTGCAAAAGGCTTGGCTCACTATAACTCATTTAAATGGGCAAGTCATGTTTGTGTCAGCCTTTAACAGATGAGCGTGTGCACCAGTCCTTACTTACTGGAAAGTCTTTCCTGGGAACCTGTAGCAGAAGTTGAGTGCAAGGAGAAAGGAAAACAACGGTGACTGAAAAAGGAATGATAAAACCAGCACAGAGGGTATAACTGACAATGAATTTTTAAAAATAAAAGGTGGGGGTGGAGAGGCAGTGGACGAACAATTTGAGGGAAGGAAGGAAAAAAGGGGGAAGGGAGAGGGAAAGAGGAAGGAAGGAAGGAAGGAAGGAAGGAAGGAAGGAAGGAAGGAAGGAAGGAAGGAAGGAAGGAAGGGGCTTGTGGAAAGTTTTTTTAAAAAGAAAAATAAGAATGGCAAAAAATGCAAATATCCCTAACCTTTTTACTAGAAACAATTCTTTTCAGAATAACAGAATGGACTGTCTTAGCCAATGTTGTCTGAGCTTGTAGGCTAAGCGCTAAGGTTAAATACAAGTTGCACTACCATAAAAAGACAGCTGTGTGTTTTAGTAGCTGCAATTCAGTACCTGTCTGCTCTAATATAAGTGCCATTATATGGAATGGGTGCTTACTCCTTAGTAAGTTTGGAGTGACAAGCTGAAAATTCTGAACTGGACTGGGCTATATTCTGTATTATCTATGTGCAGGAGTTTCTTATTCAACAGGTATCATGAGAAAGACAGAATTTCAAAAGAACAGCACTGGTTCAGAAATGAACTGCTCAAGAAATATAAGGAGCTTCAGACAGAGTGCTGTTGTTGTGACCTCGGGTGCGTGTGTCAGGGGCAACTCAACACCTTTTAAAAATCTTGTGCTATTGCATTAATTTCTGGAATGAAATGTCAGATTGTTATGGGCTTGTTAATGACATCTTAATCATCCTTTTTAGTAACCTGAAATAATGCCTGAAAACCAATGGGTTGTTTTATATGCTGCTACACACCAGCTTTATATTCATCATTAGAGGTGATGCAGCTCAAAAGTCTTTGCCATCATTTCATCTCCCGTTTACTTGCACTCTGCATTTGTTCAGGGTGGAAGCAACAGCCCTATGCCACAAAGACAATTATGGGAGTTTCTGCACATGCCCTAAAACCACATTTAGATACACATTAGGCACACATATAAATTTACCTTCCACACAGGAGGCCAGATTAAGGACCCTTTTCGGTGGCGCTTCCACACATTGGCAGGCAAGACCCGTTCTTAATTGGGTCTTGCCACCAAAAGATCTGGCCTCTAGGAAGACCTGAAAATTAGGCCTCATACGACCTTATGCCTCAATCCATTTTGGAAGCAGGACACTTCCGCACACAGAGAGGCAAAGGCCAGATGTACAGGTGGCCGTCATCTTGGGGAGGGCAGAAGCAGGACTGCCTCCTTCCAAAGCCCTCCCCATGACTCCCACTGTCTCCAGGAGCCGAGATTGCAGCTCCTAGAGCCAGGGGAACCCACACCCTACATCCCCCAACCCACCCCGGTTGATTCTGCCTGCAGGAGGTCCGGTGTACTGTACGTGTGCATGTCGGGCGACTCCTCATTGGTCAGACACCTGTGCCTGCACAGGTGGCCTGGTGAAGCCAGGCGGGTGGTTGGCCAATGAGGGGCCACCCTGCATGCATACACACAGCACGCCGGGCCTCCTGCAGGCAGAATCGACTTGGCAGCCTGCAGGTAAGGCCATGAATGCTTGCGACCTGGAGTGGGTTGCCAATATTTACAATAATTATACAACATGGCCCACAATAAGTTCATCCAACAAGTGTAGACATCACATTAGTCAATCAGATTTGCAGTTTTAGAAACAGGCACAGTTGGAGTTAAAAAGAGCCTAAATCTCTAAACTTCAAGTTGCTAAATCTGAATTTTCATAAATGTATTTGAAATTATATGTGTCCCTCTGCCCCAGATTCTGATTCATCCCTGGTGTTTTAGCTTGTAGCTTTCGTATTGATCACTCAGTATATGAAAGTTGACTGGTTGTGTTTGATTAAGATTTTCAGCAGTATTGCCAGCTCACTTTTAGTTTTCTTTTGATACCGAAAAATCAAGATTAATCAGGCAGGGCTCAGATCTAATATATCCAGTTGTCCCATTTCTCTCTTCACTGACTTGTTTGTCTGTGATACTTGAATTGAGCTCTTCCTTGGTTTGCAAAGATGGACAATCTGGTGCATTGCTTTGGACAATTAGATGCATCAATTATATAGACATTGCTTAAGTAGACGGTTCTTATTCAAAGTCCACAGTACAGAGAGATTTCAGGAATTAGGCTGAGCTTAGAGCCCAAAGTATATGCCATATGATTTTCTCTGAGCCTACTGTTGACATTCAAAGTGAAACAGTCAAAATATACTCAAAACCTAGGCAAATAAGAAATAAATTGGTTATTTTAAAGAAACACTCTCTGCAGCTCCCAGCAAGAAGTTGTAAAAGTCTGAAACAGTTTCACAATTGAGCAAAACCTTTCACCAACCTGTAGAAGGACTTCATTGTAGAAAGTATCTGAAACGTACTCATTGCCTGGTGTGAAGAGTTATGCCATGCAAATGCAATGGGACTATAAGAGTGTCACACATCACACAGAAGTGGCACAACTGAAAATTCTGAAAATGGCAAATTAATGGATGGGCTATGCACAAGTTTGAACCTTTCCTCATCTGGTGGCTGCATTGCAGTGCAGGAACAGATGGAGCAGATGAGTTAATCACATGCAATACAATTTTTGGCCCATCTGTAGTTGATGCTAACACACAACTATCAAAATATTCAGATCAAAATTATTCCAGGTCATATCCAGAAATGTGATGTTCTGGTAGGTGAGGGGAGATATCAGTGAAACCCTAGTTGTTGTTCTCTTGGGTAGTGTTCCTTCCTTCCTTCCTTTTTTTTTCTCTTAAAAACCAGGGGAAAGATGGATTGATGAATAAAACATTTAAGAAAGTTTCATACACACTTGCATTTTTTAAAAAAATCAATTTTCTAAGATGATTTCTAATAATAGGGAACAGTTTCTACACAATTTCTGCAGAGTCAGATCATTACCATTGTTGTGTGGCATGCTTAAAGTTAAGTGTAAGTTGCATTTCTTTCTCTGGTATCATCTACGTGGTCCCTTTGGACCATGCCAGAAAGATGCTGGTTGCACATCACCATGAGTCTAGGGTAGACCGGGCAGTCTTTTGCTGGATGGTGAGTGCACTTAACCATGGGAAAGCTACTGCAGAGTAGGGGTGTGCACGAACACAATTTTTGACATACAATCTGATTTGAATTGAATATTTGAATGTCCAAATTCGTACGAATAGAGAAAAAATGAATGTATTAAAATTCGAACTGATTCCAATACATTCATATCTATTCATACGAACATTCAATACGTATTTGATTATTTGAATGTTGACAACATTCATATGTATCTGTACGCATCCATACGCATCCCGTTTTTATCCTGTATGTCAGTGTTTCCCAAAGTGTGGTACGTGGACCCCCAGGGGTAGGGGCAGAGTTTGGTGGGGGTACGCATTGCACCGGAGTTTGGTGGGGATCACGTGGGAATATCCACTGCACAGTGCTTAGCTGCGCCCACAGAAATAGGCGCGTATTGCAGTTTTTACATGGGAACTGGGGCCATCGTACATCGTATTGCAACTCATTATGGCAGGAACTTCTGCGCATCCTTCGCGCAGCTCGGGTTTGGCCATTTTTCAACTGCAGGAATATTAACAGTTGACAATGAGCCGCAGAGCTGTTTAAATGCCAGAGAATTGCAGTGTTATCTAATGGTCTTGTGAGGCGTGACACGGCGTGAATGTACTGCACTTCGTTACAGAGACAACTTACTTCTTTAATAGTTAGTTCCGGGCGCCTCCTATCGTGCTTTAGTAAGTTCCACTGATTTTGATTATGTTTATAAAATACAATTTTTATCCCTAATGTTTTTTATGAGGGGTACTCAGCGTTACGAAAATTATAGAAGGGGTACACGTATGTCAAACATTTGGGAAACACTGCCATATGTATCTGTACAGATGTGTATGCATATGAATAAAGTGTGCATGGATATGTATGTAATGCGCTTGTATCTGTACACATACAAATGTCCTCATGATTCATATGAATGATTCAAAATATTCATATTCATTTGAATATAAAAAACAAATGTCCGGACATTCAATTCAAATTCAAACATCCGAATTCGGCTGAATTCGGCTGAATAAGAAATAATTGGATTATTCTACCACATCCCTACTGCAGAGTAGTCAAAACCAATATGCAAAAAGGAGCAACGACCTTGCTTGTTCCAGTAGCCACTGTATGGCTGTTGGCCCATATTTCTTGAGCAGGCCCATAATCTGATGTGCCAGAAATGCCCCACTCCTGACCCTTGGCCTCAAAGTTTTCATGTGCCAGGATGCGCAGCCCATATGGCCAGTCTCCACCCCACTACTTCTGGGCTGAGGAGCACTGCTGCACATGAGGAAAATGCCCCTAAGTGACACTGCTGTTTTTACAAGTGTAAAAAGAAAGAATTTTTAAAAATCACCACTTTGAAATTACTTCCACGACAATCATTATTTATGGATTGATTTTTGTTTCTACACCACCTTATCCTCAGAAGTCTCAGGGTAGGCTACTATAAAACAATAGATAAACACAACTGAAAATGAATTGGATAAAACAACAAAAAGCTGTGCCTCCAGTCAATGCTTAGGGGACACTTATCGGAAAGATAATTGTTTAACAAATCAAGTGTATGAGGCAAAACTGACTGCCCAAAAAAATGACCTTTATCCATTTTAAGTCCTTTTCAACCTTTTTTTTCTTTTTATGCCATTGTCTGACTTCCCTTGCCATTTTTCCCCTATCCCCAATATCATATAGTTGATTGATTGGTCCTAAAGGTTCCTGTATTCTTGGCCAGCATTTTGTAAATCTGTGATTACCATGCATATTTCATGAGCACCCAGTTTCCTGCATGTGAAATGACCCGTAAGAAGGAAGAATGCGGACTTTTGAGGAACCTTCTCCTCTTTATAAGCTGTGGATGCACGTCCAAATGAAAACTACAGCTGTTGAAAAGGTTCAGTGCAGAGAATGTAAAGTGATAAGCCTCCTGTTCATTTCCCCAAAGTTCAGCTCCTCTCCTCACTTGAATGCCAGTTGGCAAACAGCTCTGCCAAATAATAGCACTGCTGTGTCTAGAAGGAGATTAGTTCAACATTTGTGCTCAATGCATCTTTGGCGTTTGCAGAGAATCCCAAGAAGGAAGTCAAGTGTACGGGTATCTTTTCAGATGTGGACAGACGAGGACAAGGATAGGGCAGCGTCTAGTTGACTGCACACAAGTCTCCAGATGATACACATCTTCAACCTTTCTGGTGCCAGCCTTGGCTGTGTTTGAAATGCAGATGCAAAGGGATGGAAATAGCACTATCGGTCCTCCACAGTCACATTTTTCACAGTATACAAAACTTCTTCTAGGCCATATGTGGTAGGGATTTTTAAAGGCTTGTCTAAGAAAAGCAATGAGTGTTGATCCCATTCTGCGTTTGGCATAGTATTTTTGTTGGCTCTCATCTTTGTTGTTTTTCTTTTTTAAAAAAGGTAGTAGCTGTAGATTCATTATGAAACATTCAAGTTTGCTCACTTTACAGGTAATGGAATACAGATTGTGTTTATGCTTTTATAATTGTTTTGTAAGCTGGAAGAAATTTAAAGCACTAGAAAGGGATTTTTTTTTCTTTTAATCTATGGGTGCTTCCACACTAGCTGCGGAAACCGGTTTAACCTTCCCTTAACACAGATTAAAGACTTAGGGCGAATCCCCACAGCAAGCTAATTTCGAATTCAAAACGCTTTCAATCCTCGCAGACCCCACGTCAGTTTGGCTTAACATGCTTTCCACGTGTTAAGTCGCCCCAATGCATTGTAAATGTTAATCCTCATTTCAACAGGTCTCACTCCGGTTCGTGCGCTTGAAGCATTTTACATTTTTTACTGTGGGGACCCTTCCATGTTAAGGGATGACAGTTTCCCTCCCCCAATAGCTTGCTTCCAAAGCAAGCTGTAAAATCCACCGCTTAAAGCTACACTGTAGCGATCGAACCGCTTCACACCTGATATTGATCTTGCCATTGAAAGTGCTGACCTTCAAAAAAGGGAAAAGAAAGAAAAGCAGCTGCCAGTTTGGGGAGATGTGTGTATGTTTAAGGTGAAGGGAGCTTGAGTTGCCACTGCTGCTGCGTGCCCTGAGCAGTGAGGAGAGGAGTGGAAATAATTGCTGGCTGTCCGCTGCCATTTTTTCTTCCATCCAGGCAAGCAGCAGCCACCCAGCTGAAGGGGTCCCTTTTGGGTGGTGCGTTCATGCCAGGAGGAAGAGGACAGGGCAGCCCTGAAAAGCGGCTTTTAAAAAGTAGCCACTGGAGTCCCCCCTTGAGTCACATACATCCTCAGAATCCCGATTGAACGCGATTCTGGCTGAAAGTAATGGGATCAGGCAAATTCGTGTTTGCATCCGGTTCTGTTATTTCAGTTTAGGGAAACTGGATTAAGCTTCTCATGGGGATGCGGCCACTTTGAGATGCTTCCACGTTGGATTCTTCTTCAGGCACCCTTTGCAGAAGCTGCTTCTGCATTTTGGCATGCAAGACCAGTTTTTACAACCGGTTTTGCTGTCAAAATCTGAGACCTGAAGAATCACATCTTACATCTGTCTCTTTGCCTGGATGTGTGCAGAAGCAGGACGCTTCCGCACACGGCTGGGCGAAAGGACAGATTCCCTCCGCCCACCATGTTGGGAAGGGCGGAAGCAGGACTGCCTGCTTCTGAAGCCCTTCCCCCGCGTTCCAGTCACCGCCAGAAACACACGGTGACTGGCAGCTGCATGCTCCAGTCCCACAGCTCCGGAGGTGGCATTGTGACAGATCTGGGGGGGGGACGGTTTGCCGAAAAGCAGATCTTTATAGATCCGCTTTTCAGCAGCAAATGTGGAAGCACCCTACAGCCAAAGGCTTGATGATTCTCTCTCTCTCTCTCTCTCTCTCACACACACACACACTTACCTTCACACCGTTTAACACTCTCACCTTGAATGTATGAAATGAATGAGTGTTTCATTTTGTCTACTCTTTGTAAGTCATTCTAGGAAAGAGAATTAGGTCCTTTCTGCACTGTGCCTCCTGGATTATATCCCGGAATGGGGACCTGCCATCTGCATGCTAGTTCAGACTCTGGTGGGCATGACAATTAGTATGTGTGGAAACTTGCCATGTGCTTTGTAAATCATGTTGGGCTACAAATACTGCCCACATGCTTATGATATAAATTACACACAGAATCCCTAATAAGCAAGCTGGATCTACATTCAGGTCCACCTAATCAAGTTTGAAAGATATCTGTTAGAATCCCTCCCTGCCCCACCCCCTCAAATTCAAATTTTATGGTAAGGTTCTTTTGCTTTTCCAAAATACTGGTAAAATAGAGAGCTGCCTATGGAGATTCCTTTGTCACATTTCATTTTTTATTAGCTTCTCAAACTCTCTCTTTTAGATTGCTTCTCCACATTTCTACCCCAATTTGGAAATTTTAATAATACAATTTATTACCTTTTTTTCCCCTAATATTTTTCACATAAAAACCTTTTTTGATGCTCATATCCATTTTATTTTGGTAGTTCTTATTAACATTGTTCTCTAAAATACTTTATTTTTTAAAGTTTTTTGGGGGGAGAGGATTCTAATGCTATACATGCTATAGAATTAACAGAAGTAAAAAAAATCTAAGAGTATTTGATTTGGAGTTGGGGAATTATTTGATTACTGTATTTGAATTTTTATCCTGCCCTATAACCAAAGGTCTCAGGGTGGGTTACAACATTAAAAACCAGTGAACATAGAAACTGAACATATTTAAACCATAACAGATCCTGAATATGGGAGAGGAAAAGCCACTTCCTTGTTTAGCCAAAGGCCGGGGGAAAGTGGTATGTCTTCATAGCTCCCCTGAATGCATAAAGTGAAGGTGCCTGACACACCTCAGTGCATAGTGAAAATGCATTTGTTCTAGTTCCTGTATTATCCTCTCTCTTTTTTCTTCTTGCTTTTAAAATGTTGTTTTAGTCTGCTTTGTCACCCACGCTGCGACTGCAGTACAGTGTGATATATATGTTATTTAAATAAATGAGTTAAATGGGGGTGTCTTGTAAGGGTGATGGGGAGAAATAACGATGTTACTTTTATTTTTGTTTTTATCCTTGTAAGTTTAGCATGATTTTATCTTTTGTAAACTTGATACAGTCATATGACTAATCAGTAAAGTAAATAAAGTACATTATTTAAATAAATGAATAAATAAAAGTATCCAGAATCTTGGGATTTTGGGAAATAGGAGTTCCATATACATGTCCATATCCTTACTCAATGAATATAGAGCATAACAAAGAAGACTTGCACAGGAGGGAGCACAGACCTGGACCCCAAGCATAATGGTTCCCCTAAAATAAACCCCTGGCCCCTCGGATCTTCTGAGCCTTCCATTCCCTGACTGGATGAAAGAAGCAACCAAGTAAAGTGGCGCCTCTAATATTTCCTAAACTGCTAAATATGCCTTCATACTGAAAAAAGATGCACCACTCTTGGCATAAAAATCAAGGAAAGAATTCCACTGGAATAAGCATGCCTTTCAGTGGGTCTAGAGAAAAGGGTGGGCATAGAGAAAATATCAAACAGAAACATAGTCAAATAATTGTTTCTGAAGTCAGTGAGGAGAAAAAAAAATGAAAGAAAAGAAAAGAAACCAGCACAAGCTGCAGACGTTTAACAGAGCAGCTTAACTGTATGGAAGATGATAAAAATTGGCTTGTGCTTAATCTCCAGACCACCTGGGGTAGGCTCAGCAAATCAAGGAACCAGAACCAATGCCATGTAACTCCAAATAGGTGAAAAATCCAGCTTGCAGTTCAAAATACACCATGAAAAATGCTATTTATGTTCCAGCCTAAAGTGGGGAAAGAGCATGAGATCCTAGCCTTTGTCAGGAAAACTCACACCCTAAAACTGTTCATGAAAGATCTGCTGCACTTAAGCTCTGTCAACACGGAAACAGCTATGGAGGAAGGGAGCAGTGAGCATGCTTGATTTTCCGCCCCCTATAATTTTACATATATTTAAAATCTGCTAGAATCAATACATTTATGTTTAAGCATTTCTGATTTGGGGTATAAAGCCTAGGGATGTGCACAGATATTCATCGCATGTGAAATTCATAAGAATTTGTTCAAATTTGGACATGCCAATTCATACTGAATATTGGTACATCTGAAGGTTGACATTCAAGTGCAAACTGAATGTTTCTACACGTTCTTCTGGAGGTTCATTGCATTCATGAACCTGGGGAGGCGGAAAATGTCTGCCCAGTCACATCTGCAGTCGATCCAGAGTGGATTCAAAGTGGATTCAGAGCAGATATGGATTGAGAGTGGATTCAAAGTGGATTCAGAGCATATTTAATGTGTTCAGTGCAGATTTATAGGGGATTTGTAGGAGATTTGTAGGCGCAACTGGCAGCAGGGATTAAAATCTGATCATATTGACCATTTGTATCGAATTTGAATCCTACCACATTCCAAGGAGCTATATTCGAATAAATGCAAATTTTCTTGCATTCAATTTGATTTGAATCAAACACCAAAAATACATTCATGCACATCCCTAACAAAACCAATTAATATCCTGTTAAGAGTGTTTGGGATGGTAGCATCACAATCATCTAGACTAGGAGAATTGTGCCAATAACTCTACTTCACCTGCCCCATCGATGCTCTGCCTCACTTGTACACATCTCCATATTAGGGTCAAAGGCCCCCTTGAAATGCACTCCCCCCCCCAAAAAAAAAGACATAGCAACCAGCACAGGAGTTGTAGCAGAGTAAGATGGAGGCATATAGCCCCAAAATATTGTGTACAAGCACATGGATCCAGTCCTGTATGGGAGCTTCTGGGAACCATCTGAATATTGTCTTGGATTCTAGGACAGAAGAAAAGTGGGTAGCAAATGTAAGAAAATACCAGACTAAGGGAGGCCCTGCTCCCTCCTGGTATGGCTCATCCACACAGACTGGCCTGGCTGTTCAGAATTGCCACCTGATCTAGTACCAGGTGGTGATAAACCAGACCACAGGGTTCTACAGATGCAGCATGACTCCATGATCCAGTATAACTGATGGGACACATTTTGATGGTACACCTGGGTTGGTTTTTGTAAACCAGATCAAAGTGGGATGCTCTAATTCAGACTACAAAAAGATAAGTGTGGAAATCATCATTTGTACATACATACATACATACATACATACATACATACATACATACATACATACATACATACATACATACATACATACATACATACATACATACACACACACACACATACATACACGCATGCATACACGCATTTCACTGTATGTAAATGTCGTTGTGCATCTAGAGATATACGTAATCCTTCCATCCATGGGGTGCAATTTTACCTGGCAAAAAATGTATCTCAAAGATGACTGGCAGTGTTATACCTGTAAGTGCACATTAAAGGCCAGGAAAAAAAATCCAAACACATTAGAGGTGGCTTGGAGATGGGACAAGAACATTAGTGTTACATGCTACCATCTTATTTTCTTTCTTTTTTTTTCTGTCTGAATGCAACCATTGTATTAGAATATTAAGCAGGGCCTGCTAGTGTTAAGAAAGAGTCTTGAATGTTTTTGAGATACTTCAGGCCAAACTGGTTGTGCAGCTGTGTGAATGCAATAAATGCACATATAGACTTGGGAGATGCTGTGCAGTACCGAGATGAAAAATAGTAGGGGAGAAGACACATAGTCAAATCCAGTGAGCTTATGTGTATTGATGTTAATAGGAGTTTCCCTTGAAATCAATATAGTAGCATGAAAGTGGGACCTATGGCAGGAGAGGGTGGGCTGCACAAATTTAAAATCAAATTTTGCTTTCAAACTTGGGTAGATGTACATAAATGCAAGAAAGTATCATAGCGAGAAGAGGAACATGGTAGGACTGTAAGCTATCTTGGGTTCTTGGATATCTAAATAGATCTGGGTGCTTTAGTAACACAGTATGAATAATTTGCAATGAAAAGGGGCCTGGAAAATTGTAGGAAGGAACACTAAAAACATGCCTCAAGCTTCACACAGACCCATGAACTAAGCAATGAGAATGGGAAATTCTATGGTAAGATTCAAGTACATACTTTTTTAGGCTCAAAATCTAGCCATTCTTAAATGCTAAAGCAAATTTAAATTGTTGTTCACTATGGGCTTTTCCACACGTACTGGTATCTCAGTACAATGCACAACGTGGCCTGCTTCTGGAACTCTCTTTTCTGTACTCTAGTGTGGACCAGAGAAGCCACGCTCCCTGCTAGCTCTGTCCGTGTTAGATGGTATACAGCCCAGGTGAGGTGGCCCAGAAATGTGACAGTGGTAGACCATCTTACTCATGAGTAACACAGCCCAGGAGGTTTGCAGAAGGGTAAACACTTATATTGGTTGGTTTAGCCGCGGGACCATTTCAGTGGCATACAAAATTGTGCTACTGAAATGGGTTTCCTGGGGTCTCTGAGGCAAGGAATTTTAGGGTGCTTCCGCACAGCGGCAAATAAAACCTGATCTTCGGCACCCGGATTTATTAAACCGGCTCCCAGGGGAACCAGTTTTTAATAGCTCCGGGTGCTCGGTAGATCCAGTTTAATGGGGTAGATCTGCATCTAAGAGATGCGGATCTA
>MTQE01001134.1:27262230-27281534 GCA_014337955.1 Aspidoscelis marmoratus | reverse complement strand
TTCATATATGACAGATATGAATCTACACATTCAAATTATTCAAAAATCTGTATAGGATTTTTGAAAATCCAATTCGAGTTTGAATGTTCAAATTCAGATTTTCAAAAATCCAATTTGAGTTCAGATGTCAGCATTTGATAGATTCAAATCGAATATTCAAAATTTCAAATATTTTTGCACATCCCTAGAACACAATGGCAGCAAAGGCTGTGTCGGTGGCTGTGAAAGATGAATGGGGAGCAATATGGGAGAGGAAAGAAGTGATGGGGGTTCCCTTTGTGCACAAACATTTAAGGAATGTGCATGTCCAAAGCCAAAGCCTCCTCATTCATGGGGGGGAGGGGCATGACGCTGCATTGTATTGAATTGATTCATATTGAATTGAAAAAGAAAATGCTCTTTGTGCACATCCCTAATTCTGTCCCCATAGCTAATCTAAAAGACTGGTAATGCAAAATTGAAGAATTTTTGAATCAAAATAGCCTGGTAATGCCTATTACTATTATACTCTTCTTTTGAAGGATGAGGCAACCAAATTTAAAACCATACCATCAAGCATTTCATCTCAAACAAAGTATGTCATTGATAACAAAACATGCAACGCAGTGATAACATTAGAAAAATGTAGAAGGCAAATAGCTTGCAAAGTCCTGAGGAAATATCAAAATCACTAAAAGATATAATAAATAGGACCCATTTAGAAATGAAGATCCCTTTGAAATCTTTTAGTACCAATGGATCATCAACACTCAATTCTTTTATTGGGTAATTGTTTTTTTTTCTTTTTCTTTCTGTTAAGTCATATTGAATGCAACAGATTTCTGTTTAAATTTGATTCTGCTCATATCTCCTTGGCTGGGGGAGGGAAATGCATTTTCGGTGGATGGGGGAGGTACCCTGGAAAAAGATAATATGTGCTTCTCCATTTCAGAGACACTATTTTGAGAGGTGCCTCCACACAGGATAAGAAAAAGTGCATGACGAGAGGCACCTTAGAGGGCAAAGAAGCTGGCGCAAAGTCTGCAAGGTGCTCACTGCCTCCAAAAGTGGAGATGTGGTACCATTGTGCATCTTCTTTGGATGACAAGAACCCCTTCATGAGGAAAGTGAAGACATGGCCTCTTTTAGGATACCTGCAGATAATGGCATTCCCAATGCAGTTTAGATTTAGGGAAGCTATCACTGTTATAGGAACTCCAGGAGTTATAGAGGGTCTCCTGTAATAGTGAAGATTACTTATGTGTCACTTGGCTTATTTTGTTATTATTTCACTTGGGGTTTCCAAGAAGCTCACTAAGTATAGGTGCTTGTCTGCCTTCTAGGTTGCTACATGTGGAATCATAATGAAACAAGTCACTAGACACGAGGTAAACCCGCAATGGCTTCCGATCTCTGGAGGTGACAGCAGGAGACAATTGCAAGATGTTCTTTAGAATCCGCACTTGCCTCTTGTCATTTTAGTTAAACTTCAGGAATAAAACAGGAGTTAATTTGAATTAGTTGCAATGGGTGCAGAACAATTCCATATGAAAAAGGAAGAGATTACTGTTCAAGCTAAACTAATTTTTTTAAAATGTATTTAATACATATCTCAGTGGCACAAAAGGATATGCTTCTAACATGCACAAACTGTGATCAGAATCAGAAATCAGAAGTTCTAATCTTCATTAGTCTGATGTAGATATAGAAGCAGATTTGGGAAAGGAAATAGCAGAAGATGTATGGAAACACCCATGCCTAAGTCCACCTTCAGCAAATGTACAACAAACCCATTTTACTACCTTAACATTAGTAGGACCCTAGCAAAGTTAAAATAAAGTACACTTGAAAGACAAACTCTAATCATTGCTGGGGGGATGCCAGGATAAAGGGGGACCTTTATATCTAGTGACTATATCCAAAAGTAAGGAGGCTTAAGAATTAGGGATGTGCACGAATATTCAAGACTTTCAAAATTTGATCGAATTCATTCAAATTTGGACATTCGAATTCTAATAGAATGTCTAAAAATTCGAATTTAAACGTTCAAACGCATTTTGAAGTTTTGAACCATTTGTATGAATTATCTGGACATTCATATGTGTACATGATACGTATACAACCCACATCCGTACGCATTTGTATGGATCCTTACGGGATGAAAACAGGATGTGTACGGATGCATATGGGCACATACGGATGTTGTTGACATTTGTATTTGCAAATCTGAATAAAAAATTTGCACTAATAGATTCAAATACATGTGATTTTTAAACATTCAAATTGATTCAAATTTTTGGATATTCAATTCAAATCAAATCAAATGCACACCCCTATTTAGAATTTACTGTTTCAAAGGATACCATACATACTGGACTACTAGTCAATCTTCAGTGGAAATAATATAAACCTGAAAAACATGGAGTAGCTAAAATTTGTACAGATGAGTGCTTGATTACTTATAGCAAAATGCTGAGAATATTTAGAAGTGGGGGCTGCTCAGCAAAATCAATTTGGCAAAATACAGTTTATTATGCTACTATCTTAAAAGCTAACATACAAAATGAGACTGTGTGAATAAAATGGGGGAAGAGTGTTTGTTTTTGTTTTTAAATTATATGACAGAATTTCATAAACTATCCTAGTAATGGAAATTGTAGCTAACCTCAATCAGCATATTACGAGAGGCTATGGAAGCAATAATATATGATCAACATATTCATAACATTAACCTTTGTGAGATGCAATAATTTACTACAGCAGTAATAATTTACTGTTGTAACTGCTGGTCATAATACATCATAATTTATTGATTTGTATCTGCTGAATTTTGATTATTTGTTCCAGCTGTTTCAAAATAAGACTAACAATTACAATGATAGATAGGGATTGGCAAAGCAGATAAAAGTTAAAGACCAGAAACGCTGCCTTCTTTGTCCCTCCCCCCATCACACTGTTTGCCAACAAATTTGAGAGATTATTTTAGTTGCAAATGTGACAGTACTGCCACAAATATTTCCATACTCTTTGTTAAGACAATTATGTGATAGGGAAGTAAATGCATTTCTGGGGGAAAGTGTAGTTCTATACTAAGAAGATGGGCTCAGGTTGAAGGTTTCTCCAAGCAACTTACCTCATGCCTTAAGATTTGGCGGGGAGGCACTCCTGGCTGTCCCACCACCCTTAGTAGTGAAACGGGTGGGCACCTGGGAGAGGACCTTCTCAATAATGGCCCCCAGGCTATGGAATAGTCTCCCCCTTGAGGTGTGTCAGGCTCCTTTTCTGTATATGTTGAGGAAGGCAGTAAAAATGAACCTCTTTGCCCTTGCCTTTGGCTAAACAGGGTAACCTTTCCCCCCCCCCTCACTTTTAGGTAGTACTGTTTTTTAATATGTATTTGTTTTGTTTTAACATGCTGGTTTTAAAATGTTGTAGATATTACGGTTTTAAGATATATTGTTTTGTGTAATGCACTGAATTTTGTTACCCGCCCTGAGACCTACGGGTATAGGGCAGGATAGAAATACACACACACATGCACACACACACACACACACACACACACATAATGTGACATTGCAAAACCATTTTATTTAACAGAAAGTTCTGAAAATTCAGGATATTCCAGATGTCCACAACTTGAGCAATCAAGGGAAGGTGGAACCGGTCTACCAATCCTCAGCAATGGAAGTCTTGTTAAGCAGCAAAACTAGCAACAGGCTCAGAGGTTTGCCAAGTATCAGCAAAAATAGCTTCAAAAATGAAGGAAGATGGATGCAAGACTGAGAAGGCAAAAGTTCAGATGGGAAGGCTGGTGGTAGCAATCTTCAGAAGATCTTCACAGGACAGTGATTTTCAGCAAAAGAGGGGACAAAACTTGTGGTTGCCTGTGTTCCCCAGAAGTTAGATCATCACAATCAATGAGGGAGCAAGGGATGGATTTTGCTCAGGAGTCAGGATCCCACCTCATAATTCAACAGTGGGATGAGGAACTAGGAAATTCTGTGGAGTTTTATTTCTTTTTTTTTCCTACCTCAGCAATACCCAGGAGCCATGGAGAGCTTGGCTAGGGGTTGGGCAAAGGTGAGGCAAGTCTCCAAGAGCAGAAAATAGGGACACAAAAGTTGGAACGTAGGCAAGGTCACAACTGGTCAGTCTGTTAACTCAGTCAACATACAGGTGTTTTTCAAATGCCAACTTGGATGATTAGAGCAAAACAGTGTCACAATGTCAGTTCTTTCTGGAAACCAAATAAGTTTGATTTAGATGCACCAGTTTTTATAGCTCTAAGCAGATGGCTAGCAGAGAGGTAAGGCTTGTTTTTGCTTGCTGTTAATCCTTTGATTGGATTATGGTGCCTAGCAAGGATACAAAGTATGAGCTAGCTTTTTTTTTCTTTTTTTTTGCTGCTGGCTGCAATCAGATGCCATTCGCTTCTTCTTTCACAGAACTTTGTGAGAGGAAAAGGGAGGAAACCACTTGCCTTTTTTTAGAAAAATGAAACTATTGTTCTATTGTGGTTTCTTCACTAGCCTGACAATACAGAATCCATGTTTTTGCATGGACTGGTCCTCAATGGGCTTTCAACTGGCACAGCTTTATGACATAAGGACCAATTTATCACATAAAATTAAGACATGTCATATCAAGAAGAAGAAGAAGAAGAAGTGGGGACACCATTATCAGGTGCATCTGCACTAGGCTCATTCAGGTCCCATGTTAATTCTTTCAGAGTGCCATTCCCACAAATATTTAACACACTATTGCTGCATTTCAAGGAGCATACTGAACAATCTTATACTAGACAAATTTGTGGATGACAGAAGTATCAATGGCTACTAGAATGAATGCCTAGGTGCATTTTTCAGGCTGCGGGGGGGGGGGAGTAGGATGCTTCTAAGGCCATTTGCTGGGGTTCAAGAGCAGGAATAGTCTTGTCCTTGTCTCTGCTTGAGATGCCCATGAGCATTTGGTGGGCCACTGTCTGCGACAGGATGCTGGACTAGATGGGCTGTGGCCTGATCCAGCAGGGCTTCTCTTATGTTCTTATGCTCTGATCTTGAATTATCAGATAAGTAAATGGCAGCCATGCAACATTTATTATTGCTGAATAGTCATTTCGTTCTTATATGTGAAATTCTATCATCATAGAAGCCTATCTGTGACATGCACCCCAGAAAATGGGCAGTTAGGGCAAATGGGATTCCCCTGACTGATTGCACAGAGTTCATATGTGGTACTTAAAAAAAAAAATTCACAAGAATCGCACAAAGTTTGACTTCTTGTAACTCAGAATGGATTCCCTTTCCTCAGATCAGAGAACGTATTCTTTTCACACAGCCTTAGCTTTTGTTCTTTGTGAACCATTTAAAATGTTGTTTTTTTTAAAGGTGGGGGGAAACGAAGCAACCATGAAAAATTGGGCGAATAAAATTAAAACAGCCATGGGCAGTTCCAACTTATCCTACAACTCATCTTGTACTTAACACCCTCTATTTCATTATTTTTAACACCAAAGCTGGAGTTCTGTTTTCGCACATGAAATATTCTTGGACAGCTTTCCCAGCATCTGAATCCTTGCATACACACACACTCACACATCCCTTTGGTATCAGTACGCGTTTTTTCCCTAGAAGGCATATTAGTTTTATCCAAGATATTAAGACTCTGACATTCAATAATACTTGAACATTTCTCCATTTCTTTTTACAATATCCTGAGGTCATGATAGTTTTCTATTTTGTCATCTACTTTTGGAAACTGGGGCATATCCTTCAACTTGTTTGTGTAAGTGTAACACAACTAAGATAATATCTGTTTTGATATTTTGTGTAAACACTTTTTTTAAAAAAAGCAAAGATTTGCCATGACAAACAGATTTTGCATTTATAGCTCTTCCTTTGCTACATGGTCCCAGGGCATGCTAGTGAATACAACAGGTAGAAATAACACATTAGAAGCATTCTAGACACCAATACATTAGTGTGAAAGGTAGGAAGACTTTAAAATCATGGGGGTGGGGTGGAAAGTCACTAGAAGCATTAAGAAACCCCCAAATCTACCACATTCCCCTGGAGGAGGAAGATGTTGAAAAATCAGATTTGTGCGTTTTCCCAGAGTTTGCGGACTAAGACTCTGCAGTGATCCCAAACACGCACCACTCAAAAGACTAGTGAAAATAAAAGTTAACTTTACTTAAAAACACAGCAGGAATAACATAGTTCAGACTGATCTGTTCTCAGCTATCTCAATAATAAATCAAGTGACTAAACAAACTGACAGAAGGCTAAGCTCTGCCCTCTTTTGTCAGGTTAGGCTGACTTGTCTGTCTCTCTCATACACACATGAAATGCTGTATTTCCAACAGAAGAGTGGGGTTCCCAGTTTTAATTTGGATGTGGCCTGAAAATAATGCTTTTATATCTTAGTTTAGACTGCATTTACACCATAGTAATCGAAAATGTTTCAAGGCAGAAGCATTTTCTTCTGCTTCAAAAAGGGTACATTCGTCATACCAGAAATGGCCCTAGAAGAGGACTTATCTTGTCTTTGTAAGTTATCATGTGTCTCCACAGTGGCAGCATGGTGGCAGCGTGGTGAGTGCTTTTCTCATACACTGTAAAAAAACAAAACAAAACAAAACAAAAACACTGTGGAGAAAGCTTGCAGGCCTTCCTACTCCCCTGCTAGAGTACTGCATATAGGCAGGCACCATGGGTTTTGGATACCATGCCTGTGGAGTATCCTCAGGATGCCTGCCATTGAATGTTGAATCTTCCCAAAGACCAGATGCCAGTTCACACTTTTGCCCATAGTTTATAATTGGTCAACATCTGGGCAGGCACATCTGCACTTGCAAGAGGTGCTTACAGCCTACAAATGTCCTCTGCTTGCTCAGATGTTGACTAATTATGAACTAGCTGTAGTGCATGAAATTGTGCAGCACAAGAAGAAGAAGAAGAGTTGGCTTTTCGACCCTGCTCTTCTCACCCATTTAAGGGGACTCAAAGCGGCTGACAAAGCTTTTCTATTCTTCTCCCCACAACAGAGCACCCTGTGAGGTTGGTGGGGCTGTGAGAGCTCAGAAGAGAGTTGTGACTAACCCAAGGTCACCCACCTGGCTTGATGGGGAAGGGTGGAGTTTAACCCGGTATTCCCAGATAAGAGTCCGGTTCCCTAACCACTAAACCAAATGAAGCATACCAACCATCTCCAATCCTAACCTTTAGCATCCAGACGTTGTCCATTTGCACTCTTTCCTGCTGAGTGGGCCATCTGAGCTGCCACCCAAGTGCACTGGCAGCTCACATGACCATCTGACAAGACTGTGCTTGCGCAAAGTATGAGCATCACCATAGCGACCGCACTATTACACAGTCACGCAGGGCAGCACGATCAAGATGGCACCCTGCAGAAGGATTGGACGTGCAGCCAATAAGGTGAGTGATCAATTGTGCGAGGGTTAGACAATGCTAATTTATAATTGCACGTTTCCTGACCACAGTATGAGAAAGGAAATGTGAAATCACCCAAGAACTCACTGTGTGTATTAATTTAAAAAAGCAGGTGTGGTGTAGTAGTTTGTTTCAGTAGGTCCTGGAAGCCCAGAATTTAAATCTCCACAGATGAAAGTTTCAGTCCAAAATGTTCAGAAGATCATAAAACTGACATCTCTATCTGAGACTCGGCTATCTCTTTTTATTCATGAGAGCTCTATTCAGGAAAATCCTAAGAATACTAAAGCTTGTAAGTAATAGATATAGAAAGAGGTACCTTTAGTCCTGACTTTCCCCAAAACAAGTACTACTCATTGGTGGTTTCTGATGCAGCCAGCTAGGCCTTTTTTGGGGCCAGGTACCCATAAACAGAGCACTTCTGGCCCTGCTTCTGGGTGCCTGATGCTTGGAATGAATGAAGGCAACATTTTCATACAGTAATCCCCTTCCAGTGACATGTCTTATGTGGACAAAGTAGTGTACCAGGAGGAGTGGCCTCCCAGTAGATTGTTCCAGACTATTACCTGGGTTGAACAAATGGCCCAATATGGGCATGGCCAGAATTGCCAACCATGGCAGCCAGACTCCAAAACCAGTAAGTGGAAGTCATATAGACAGCATGCTTCCTGGCCCATTAGCTGATCGGACATTCCTGCCACAAAAATGGCCGTTTTCTTGGTCATCAAGATGCAGCCAGAGTCTATGAATTGTGAAAGATTACTGCAATTAATAACTGAAATGAGTCAAGAACAAATTCTGGACAATTTTTTTAAAAAACAAAAATCTCCCTCCCTCTTCCCAGCCTCCTTGCCTCCCTCTTTCTTCTAAAACATCCATTTCATCCTGTCTGAAGTAAAGTACAGCCACATGAACTTGGGTTGGGGAATTACTGAGTGGAAAAATCTGTGCATTTGTGAATGTGAGAAAGGAATGTGTATCATTATGAAAGCAAAGGGATTCAAGTCAGGGAGTCAATTGTAAAGAAACACTGCTATCAGTACAGAATGCTTGTAGTATGAAATATTTTAAGGTGAAGTGCAGGGAATCAGAATATTAAAATAAAAGCCTTTATGAAAGTGAATTTAGAACAGAAACTACCCTGTCATTACAGATGATATGTGACAGTTGGTGAAGATTGTTGTTGTCAGTTCTGGGTTTCTAAACAATAAAGATGAACAGCATTAAATGTGTTCACTGATGTGTGTTACTTAGAGCAATGGGGAGATCAAAAGGAAAATTTCTCAACTTTTGCTTCTATTAAAAGATTATTCCTTTTGTACTAACTCCTAACTTCTGCAGATATTTAATAAATACTCAGAACCACTTTCATTTTTTTCTCTTTTGGAAAAAAAAGATTGTTATGTATTCCATTTATTGTACAACCAAATACACAGAGTGCTGAAAGAGAACAAGTAAACTGAAGGATGAGAGTGTGGAAAGTTAATTGCACCTGAACAGCCACCAAATGTCTAACTAGAATGAAATCTGCAGCGTGTGGGTGTATTCAGTTTTTATAAAGGCTTTTGATTGCATTTATTTTGCAGTTAGTTTTTTGGGACGAAGGGGCTTGGTGGTAAAATAGACAAAAAAGGATCATCCCACATCCTCCTTATAATATCAGACAGCTTGTACAGAAAGTGATTGCCCGAATCTTTTTATTAGAAGTTTTTGCAATTACAATTCTGTGATTAATTTCAAATACAATATCTATTAATCCAGGCATCACTGAAATGAAGTGCTGGGGGAGAGAGAGAGAGCAAGGTTCAGAATCTGAACAAACCTATTACCATACTGTATTTGGATCTTGGTGCAATTGCCTTAACTCCAGGCAATAGTTCTAAATATACTGTGCTGAGTATGTTTCAAAATTCCAAAGGAATTCAGAGATTCAGTTGACTCTTGCATAACATTATGGTTGGCTTCCCACAAACCATGTGCTTCGCAACTCATTGCTACTTGTGGAAAAAAGTAGGACAGGGGTGCATGGAGGTCAGACTGCTGAGGCCTTTCTGCACTTACCTAATTAGTCTGCACTAAGGCTGGTAAACTTCTGGTAAAGGTGAACCATTTGTGTTTGCCACGAGGAAAGCTTGACCAAAATGTCCATTACTGGGCAGAAGTGCGAATGGTTCTCCTGTTTACCAGCCTGTGCTGCTGTGTCTGAAGATAGAAGTTCCACCTCTTCTTTCCCACAATTGGCCACCGTCAGTTGTGTCATCACGCTATGTGACATGCTCAGACACTGTTGCAGAGGAGCATGTGCAAGCACAGGGATGTATTACAGCTGATCACATCAGCAACCAGGGGGCATGACTGAACATGGCTATGATTGAATGTGAAGTGCCTACTACTGCCTTGCTGATCGCGTGCCCCCTCACAACTCTATGACTGGACATCACTCCCTCTGTGGCTGGGGGCAATCCCAGGGATCAGAGTTCTGGTCATGTCAGAGGTCATCAATCGAACATGGCCACCACTGTGACCACGCCTGCATGAGTGACATGATCCCCACCCACCAAACACAAGGAGCCAGAAGTAGAGCAAATGGTTGTGCTGCTGGACACTCCAGGTAAGCTTTCGGACATGGCAGGTAAAGGTTAAAGTAACTTGTGGAGCACGATTTCATGCTCCATACCTAATCAACTATTAGGCAATGTCTGGGAAGGTGGTGAATGCTTGGAAGCTGTAACAGCCTCCTCTAAGTGCAGATGATCTTCTCCAGATGTTGCCTAATAGTTGACTACCGGCCAAAGTGTGAATAGGCCTCTGGTGTAAGTCAATGGCACCACAAAGATGAGATCCAAATGTACATCAGTTGTACTGCTAATGGAAAGCTCAGTCCATTAATGAACCATTCCGTACTTGAAGGTAGACCAGACTGTGCTCTAGTCTAGAACTTTGCAGTCAGCCAGTGCAAACCAACAGAGACTCTTCTCCCCTTAGTACCACTTGCCAGTATCAGACTACCAGGATAGGGCACAAAAATGGCACTGTATCCCAGTCAGCAGTAGAGCTATTTAAAGTAGACCACAAATGGACTACTTGTACTACAGGACCACAAAGGACATTCAGACAGCATACCCCAGGGTTTGATATACAGCACACCAATTTTCAACAGCACACAAGGAAGTGGCAGCAGAAGAGGAGTCAGAAAGTACCTGGCTTGGAAATTTGAAGAATGAGAAGTTTTGTTCCTGTCCTTCAAAGGTTGGTACAGGACAGGTTGTTCAGTTGTGGACAGCCCTGAACCAGAACACGGGCAGAATACATCCTAGACTAGACTGGTCCTTTCTGATATGAATCATCCTGGTCCATTGTGAAAAGGGCCCACAATTCAGAAGGACTGCAAATGGAAGACCTAGGATGTGTTTGCATGGAGTGATTAAAATAGCACATTTGGGGTGACTTAGATAGGGGTGCGCACGGAGCCAATTTCCACATTCTATGCTAAGGGAATAGAATGTGGAAATATTCATCTCTGGCCAATTACTCAACCCCCACAGATGTGGGGGTATTTGAATCCATGCATGGATATTCTCCAGCCTCCGGAAAGCCTGTTTGGCTTTCCAGAAGCACCAGGAAGAGGCCCGGGGTGCCGCCCGAGCAGGTAAGGGGAGGCGAGCAGGAGTGCTTGGGTAGCACTCTTGGCCTCTTCCCAGGCCTTCTGAAAAGCCAAACAGGCTTTCTGAAAGCTGGGAACAGGGCCTTTGGGGACCAGAAACCCTGTCTCCAGCTTTCAGAAAGCCTGTTTAGCTTTCCAGAAGCACCGGGAAGAAGCCTGGGGCACCACCCAAACACCCCCACAGTTAAGGGGGCACTGGGAAGGCAGGTTGGAGTGCTTCAGCGGTACCCCAGTCCTCTTCCCCAGTCTTCCAGAATGCCAGCCAAACTTTCCAGAAGCTGGAGATGGCCCTACTTTTAGCTTCCAGAAAGCCTGTTTGGCTTTCGAGACACCCCAGGAAGAGACCCAGAACATTGCCGGAGCAGGTAAGTGGGCCCTGGGGGGTGGGAGGTTTGAGGTAGGCCAGACCAGGGAGGGAGGACCCAGGGTAATCCAGTATCCTTAGAAGCTTATGTCACATAATGTAGTGGATTTGGACTGGAGTCAATCTCAGAGAATAGCTGGACTGTCATTCAGACAAATAAATCCAGAGACAAAATATTTCTTTCCACAATGGAAGGTTCAACAGCAGAAATTGAAGACAAAAACTTGTACAACACAGAGCTACTTTTATAGCCCACAAACTGCAAGTAATCATCATGAGGTTTCAGGATGATGTCATCTAATTACTGCCACAGCATGAGACTGAATCACAAGACTCTGAGTCATGAGTTGCTGACTCTCTGTGACTCTTCAGTTCCTGATAACATTATAAACATTCTAAACTGTTTGACAGCTTCTACCGAAGCTTCTACGGATACTGGATTATCCGATTCATGGAACCTTTGAATAGGGCCCTATCCAATCCGTCCACAAATCTTGGAATCTGGATGTATTCATCTGGATTCTGAATGCACGAATAATTTGTGGACATCCCTAGACTTAGAGATCATTTTATAGATAATTTGCACGTGGGATCATTCACATTCCATTCTGCCTTCCCTCATATTTGAAACATTAAATGCTCTAAAAAGTGAATTTGAAAAGGGAGAACATGAGCACCACACGATACAAACTTTAAGGTGATTTTGCACTGCTTTTTTGGTACAAGAAAACACAACCTTAGAGATGATTTATAGATAATTTGCAGGTGGGATTGTTCACATGTCGGTCTGCCCCTTCCCCTCCCATGAACATTTTGGGCTATAAAAAGTGTATTAAAGATGGAATGAGAATACAAGGGTCACATGTTTCTGTCTTTAAGGCACTTTCTGCATCATTTTATTTCTATGCATGAATTCATCCCTAGATAGCCAATGTATCAATGGTAACCTAGAAGATGAACCAGTCTATCAATACAAGTCAAAGGTGCTCTCAGAGGCTAAATCACACTATTGATAGCTTCTGGCATTGAATTAAATAAGCAACAACTTAATTTGCCCCCTGTGTAAATGCAAAGCCATGTTTTAGAAACCATGCTATATAAGGAAAGTCACATTTTCCATTCTTTTATAAAAGTGTGTTATACAAGAGATGATTGCATCATCAATGTAAAACATTTTGAGAAGATTCATTATTCAGTATCTTAAATGACAGAAGAGAGACAGAATATGAGATATTTGCCTGATTTCCATAGTGTTGGACCATTATATATGATCTCCTTCAAGGGTTTGTGACAAAACCAGAAGGTCTCTTTTCTCTTATAGACTAACAATAGTTCTGAATTATTTACATTCCTAAATGCCATTTATATTAAATGTCTATCAAAATAAATTAATTTCTTAAATCATGGTTTAATGGCTTGATTCACCAGACCACACCTAAAACAATTTGTCATGTTTAGGTGGAAAGCTCCTGTGAATCATAGTAAAATAAAAAAGCTCCTGTGAATCATAATAAAATAAAAAAGCTCCTGTGAATCACAGTAAAATAAAAGCACAACATTCCAGCCTTCTCCTCAAGCATATAGGAGAGAAGTAGAGATGTGCACGAATGTCTGTAATATTCAATATTCATATGAATTCAGATATTTGTATACAAATCAAATGTTGCAACATTCGTACATTGACATTCGTATTCATATGAATGCTTCAGAACATTTATGAAATAGGCAGGAGGGGAAAGTGGCTGTGCCAGTCACATCCGCGACAGATCTAGAGTACATTTGACATGGTTTGCAAGCGGATTCCAAGTGGATTCAGGGTGGGTTGGTTACGGGATACATATCAGATACATATGCATTCGCATCGGATATTCGTATGAATTTGTATGAATACTTTCATATACAATAGAATCCTACCACATTCAAAGGGGATCTATTTGAACGAATATTAATTTTCTTACATTCGATTCAATACAAATAGAATGCAATAATAATAATAATAATTCATGCACATCCCTAGAAAAAAGAGCTGTAGCTTGAGATTTGAGCTGATTTTTGCAAAATTATGAGAATGATCAGATATGCTTAAAGAAATGCCCTCTGTGAGAATTTGAGTCTGTAATGACAGACATTTTTTGCTTGCATTCACCTTACCTTGTCTCAAAGCCTCCTCATTGTTTAGGGTTCCGTAGCTCTGAAGGGATCTCTTTCTTTAAGCTGAGCTGAGCAGGAAACAGCATAAGCAAAGAGGTGGGAGGTTCCCACTGAGTGACCAGTCGGTGGGTAGCACTCCTAGTGTTGTCTGACTTGGAGGCAAATATAGGCTGACGTTTGACGAAATAAGGTTCTTGGCCACGTATTTAAACAACTGTTTTTAAATCTTGTGTGTGTGTGTGTGTGTGTGTGTGTATACATCTAGGGGTGGGGCCCTTTTTCTTAAATGGCAACTCTAATATAGTTTTTGGATACCAAAGTGGAAAGAGGGCCAGAAATATCTCAACAAAGCAATTGACTCAGAATAGTGCAGCAGTGATAGATGCATTGTCTTTGATGTTGCTCACTATTCTCTCAAGGTCAGTGCGTGTATAACATCTTCTTGGCCCTCTTCCAGAGTGTTTCAATTTCAGCACTTCCTTCCAAATCTGACAATTTTTTTTTCATATTTGTTACTAACTGGGAAATGGGAAATCTAGCAAGCTTTTACAACCACAACCCACAATTTCCAGTTTAGTAGATTGGAGTGGTTCATGCCTCTTTCATGCGGTTTCAATTGCTGAGTGTGTAAAACAGCATTTCCACCTGCCAATCAAATGGTATATAACATTGGAAGACCTGACAGAGGTAAGAGTGTAAGGCTATTACTGTTGTCCAGGTAAATCCAGTTCTAATTGACTGATTCAAATGCTTCTGTTTCAAGCATAATGCATCACGCTTAACGCAAGCCAATCTTTACTCCTTCTAGTCCAGTCTAGTTCAATCCAGTTCCAGTTTTTAAAATCCTATAAAGTTTGGTGCAAGGACACGTCCAAACATCCATGCTTGAGTAGCAACATTAGGGCTGTACATGCTTGGATGCCCATATGTGGTCTCACCGCATGAGTGGAAAGTCAGTATCTCAGACTGTTTTCAGACATAGTTTAAGCTGCTGGCATCTGGCTGATATATTCAGCATCCACCCACATGCTGCATTGGCCCAGCATCAGATCAGACATCCTGGAAGTTGCTACATGGTGATGGTGGGAAACAAAAGAAATCAGCACAACCAAGTAGGGATCTGCATGAATAATTGTATACGAATGAAATGTTACAACATTCATACATTAGCATTCATGTTTGTACAAATGTTTCAGAACATTTATACAAATGCTTCGGAATATTTATGAACCTGAGGACGTAGGAAAGTGGCTGCGCCAATCACATTTGCAACAGATCCAGAGTGCATTCAACATGGATTGGGAGTGGATTCAAAGTGGATTTAGGGCGGATTTGACACTTTCAGAACAGATATGGGATATGTCTCAGATACATCTTGTATACATATCAGATACACATGGTCTAGAACTGTGAAACTGACCATCAATCATTCACAATTCCTGGACAGCAACCCACACTGTCCATAATGTGATATGTTATGCTTCTATCCAAATATCTGCAAATACTTCTAAATATTCACTTGTGCATATATTCGAGCATCTCTTTTCCACAGTACATTTCTTTTTTTTCCTGACAAATGGGGGAAACAAATCTCATTCTATCTACCGGAGTTAAATATGAAGATTTCGCCACAGTGACATGCCTGCTTATTTGTTGGACATATGTTATGAATTAGCAAAAGTACAGGCTTTGTGCACCTTCCTCAAATGTCTCGAGGGAAGAGATGCGGTTGGTGTGGTTCAGCTATTGAGAAAGGCCATTTGCACTACTGCCATCTCTGAATGTACTTGGGTGTTGCCAATACCTGAACAATTGGGGCAATTCATCAGCCACTGTTACAGCTAGTAGTACTGTACTGTCAGGTGAAGCCATGCTGTCAGTTTGGCTCACAGTGGCCATCAGATCAAAGGACAGGGTTACTTCAGTCCAGATGGGGAGAAATGAGGCTGTTCCCCCTAGTCTTGAAGAAGTCTTTCATGGATATCTGAGCATGGCCATAGTCTTTACTAATCCCAAGGCCTGGCACCATCTTCCCAGGACCATTCATCACTGACAGCAGGATCCCTTTTCAGTTCCTCTTGGGAGTGACTGGGATTGGGAACAAGTAAGATATGATACCAGTAACCTAAAGAAAATAGTATCATTTTGTCTTATTCTCTAAATAACAGCCACTAGAAATCACTCTCTGTGTAATCAAAAAGCAGATATTTAGGCTCTTTGAACTGTCTTTTCAAACAGTAGAATCCCAACCTTTTAAAATAATAATAATATTTATAAGGCCCTTTCAACCAAAGGGTGGAACAACAAAAATATATATTAAATTAAATCAAAGAAAATTTGCCGAAAGCCGTTTACACAAAACAGAAAATATGCAGTATAAAATGATACATCACGTGCTATAATAAATAATGCATTATAAAATCACAAATAATGCATTACACAATAACAAAAAAGCTTATAAAGTAAAATTAAACAAAGGACGAGAACCTAATTGGAAATTTGGCTTTATCCCCAAAGTGGACAAAAAAAAAAAAAAGGGCTCTGACGACTGGAGCATTTGCTCTAGGCCCAGTTAATGAAGGTGTACTATCTGTGTACTCCCGCCTCTAACTCTCACAAAATTTGAAGCCGGGGAACAAAATATCTCTAGTTTCAGAGTTTCCACACAGCCTCATTAATGGTCACACAGGAAATGACCAATTAAGTGTGATCCATATGATGCCAGGTGGACAGGGATGAATGTAAATAACCTGGACTGCTGCCATCTATATGCCCAGAAGTGGCATGGTTGTCCAAAGGTGGCCATTGTCCTTGGAACTATTTCTCTACACTATGGGAAGGACACTTCTGGGGATACTTTCTGACCCTTGGAGGTAGGTTGAAAGCCAGAAGATAGTTAGACCATCACCAAGTGCCCCCCTCTATCACCACCCCCAGTGTGGATGAAGCTGTTATCACCTTCTGTTCTCTTAGTCTGGAAATACACTATTAGTCAATGAAAAACTATTCTGCAAAAGGTGATAGAAAAACAATGTGCCAGGCTGCTTAAAACACTTTATCTTATGATTTTAAAAGACGTTTGATATTTTGCAGGAAATCAGCATGAGGAGGGGTGTGTGTTTTGGGACAGAAAGTTAATCTATGTACTGTTCAAGGCATGATTTGCTTACAAATAAAAATTGATTTATTTCATTAATTTAACCATTGGCCATTACACCACATAACAAAACTACACACTAAAAGCTAAAGATAATGATATCCCAAAGATCTTTAAAAGTAAAAATGCAAAGCAGCACCAATAAATTCTTTCTTTTGAAGTCCAGGTGATGGTCTTGATTGATCATTAAATTGGCTTCCCGTGTTAAGATATCCCCTATGTTTTTTAATTATTTCCAATATTCTTCGTTTATTGCCCATAGAAAATGAGTGCTATGGAAATCAGAGGAGGTTTTATTTTCTTTTATAATTTTCTTTTATTTTATTTTATTGGCAGCTGGAGACTATAATATTGCCAGCAAGGCACCTACACCTGTACTTTTCCCTTTCAATAACTGTTCAGTAGTGAAACTGGAGTGCCTTTAAAGGCCTCCTGCAATGGATTAGGCAAACCTCACCTATATACATCTCTTTTCAACCTTTTCAACCTTTTGGTAGACCTTTTGGGACATGTGATGACACAATCAGATTACTGCTTGTCAATAGTGAAAGAAGGTTCCTTGAGTCACTGTCTGATGACATCACATGTTCTCATGGGCTTTCTGCAGCTTTGCCATTGTATGCAGGCTTTGGACATTAGCAAGAAGACAGGTGTGCCTAGCAGGACTGGTAAAGGAATGCACCCCAGATTAATGATGGACAAGGCTTCTAGAGATTGGAGGACTTGAAAACCACCAAATGTGAAGAATGCTGCTTATATCCACTTCCCTACTATTTATCTTCCTTTCTCTTTCCTTAAATCAGCTTTCAAGTTAGGGATAAGTCTCATATAGGATCAGCCTTCCTGATGTGATGGGGCTTCTTTCTTTCTTTCTTTCTTTCTTTCTTTCTTTCTTTCTTTCTTTCTTTCTTTCTTTCTTTCTTTCTTTCTTTCTTTCTTTCTTTCTTTCTCTTGTTTTTGTATATAAATATATATATATATATCCATCCTTCAATGGTTTTAATGATTCGGCCATCTGGTACTATTGCATACACAGCCCAAATCTCAAGATAGGTCCCAGGGAAGTCAAATTTCTTTTCATACTAGCAGATGATGCCCTATTAACTTCCCTATGACTTGTCTGAATTGAATGGGCACAGCACAGAGACCTGACAGTTGAATGCCTGACTTTTGTATGGCTCGAAAATGTAACCAAATCTCTGCCAAGGAAAGAGCATACAGTCTTCCCAATAAATTTACGATAATCTTTTTTTTATTAATTGTATAACAATGAGTCTAATTTAATTGGAAAAGGTGATGCAATTGATTATGAAAATTAGTTCCAACTGGGATCTAGAATGTATCATTGCACACATGTGTGGTTAATTACTCTAAGCACGAGACCTCGTCTTTTTCTCTGCCTTTATATGTTCTTTTTCATCAAGTGAGGATTCTGTATTCCAGTTTCTTTCTGCTGTTCAGCTCAAAGCTTTAACAAACAACAAAGTGTGATACTGTCTCTCCGGTGCAATGTGTTGCCAGGCAATCAGGGCAGAAATAATTAACCCATGAAAGTGGTCTCCCAGTATCCTGCTGAATGCAATTGGAAAGAGTTCAAATGAAAAGATTTCTCCAGCTTTATCACTTTCTAGGTTGCACACATATATGAGCATTTAGCAAAACAAATGCCAGGTTCCATTCAAAACTGCTTCACTGTGCAAAATGGGTGAGTTTCCTTATGAATTCCAAGTGGATTCCTATTTAACTGTTTTACTTTGGTAGTATGCAGATGCATTAAATATGCTGGTAATCTGCCAGAATTGTGGTGAGACTGACAGATAATCCTGAACCCAAGTCAGTGACACTATCAACTTACCTTCACCAAATTTCAGATTAAAGCTGGTGCAGGAAATTATCTGTAACAAGCCAGCATGTTGCTGGAGGATCAGGCATGTGGTGATCGCTGCTCTGAAAAAAAGCAACAGATGATAGGGATGTGCACGAATACTCGACGGAATTCAAAATTCAATCAAATTTGTCCAAATTCTGACATTTTAATTCGAATTCAAATTTTGGATCTATTTGTTCAAATTATCCAGATATTTGCGTGTGTACGGGGTCATACACGATACATACTTGCATGTACACATCTTTCCCGCATCCGTACGCACTTGTATGGTTCCATATGAAAATGGGATGAAAATGGGTTGCATACAGGATAACTATGGGATGAATACAGACGCTTACAGATGCGTACGGATGCATACGGGATGTGTAATGATGCGTATGAGCACATACAAATGTTGTCAACATTTGTAAATGCAAAATCGAATTGAAAATTCAAACAAATAGATTCAAATTTCTTAATTCAAATTAAATTTGGTTAAATTTGAATTTTAAAGATTCGAATTGAATCAATTTTTGAATATTTGATTCAAATCAAATCAAATCCCAAACATTGCATTCATGCACACCCCTAATAGATGAAACTTACAGGAACTCACCACATGGGAAAATAATAATAATAATAATAATAATAATAATAATAATAATAAT
>MTQE01001134.1:27238740-27258082 GCA_014337955.1 Aspidoscelis marmoratus | reverse complement strand
AATAATAATAATAATAATAATAATAATAATAATAAACATTTGTGCACATCCCTACAAAAGTGCCTTAGAGACAGTAGCATGTGGCCCTTGAGTTTCATCCCATCTCTAATCCACATTTTCTTAGTTAGAATGTTCATGAGGGAGGGAGGAGCAGAGCGGTGTGTGAATGATCTCACCTAAAACCATCTCTGAGCCATGTCTCAACTGCTTCACAGGTGGGTATACCTTAGGGCCTTTTTCCACTAGGGCTTAGAACCCTTCTAAGACCCCATTAGGAACCCAATTAGTACCTGATTGGTACCAATTTGGAAGGCCCTATCCTCACCTGGACCCCATTGAAGGCCCCATCTGTAAGGCCCAGTCCCCACGAGGGCAGGTAAAATCCAGATTTAATAGGTTCTTCAGACCCTTAAATATGGATTTCATGTGGACCTGATTAAAGGTGTCCACAATGGGGTCTTCAGGCATCTTCAAGATCTGGATCTCCAGGAAGACCCCATCACAAAGATCTGGATCTTGAAGATCTGGATCTTTGACTGTGTGTGGAAAGGGGGGACTTGACTTCTTCTCATGGAGATTTCAGGGATTCTGTTTGGGTTTTCAATCCCTTGTTTGAGAACTATGTATAAATGATGTCCTACCTGCAGCCTACATCAGGCCTGAAGCCTCATTCACCATTTCCCCAAAGCAGCTCAATTCAGAGCCTACGTCTGTTTATGCACATGACCCCAAGTGACGTCTGGCACTTTGTTTGCACAGAGTTATTCAATGTCTGCAAAACATAATTGAAATTTGCTTTAAGTGCAACTAAGCTTCTGTTGTTGCTGGGAGACATGAAGGAATGAAAGGTTGCATCAACACTGGCCACAAAAGGGGTGGCAGGTGAGTGTTAGCGAGTGGTTGCCAGCACAGATGTGGGAAGGCTGAAGCCATATATTGCTCCAGTGAGGCCCTCTTCATCACCTGGACAATTATTACAGGTGGAACCTTGCCCTCAGAGACAAAATTCCTCATCCATCATGACTGGGAACTCAACAGGGCAATGCAACAGAAGGAGGGTCTTCAGAGTGGGAAGTACTGCTCTGCAAGACATCACTCCTTCTGGGGACTGAAACAGTGATATGTGGCTAACCTGCTCCTCCTGGGCAACCCTATGTAGACCAGCTTTTGAGCATTGGAATGATGCCCGACCACCATGCCTGAAAAGGTGTGGGGAGCTATCTCTTAGGCCGAGGTTAAATCATGATTACTTTGCACTACATTTATCATTAAAACATATTACTAAATGCATATGTTAGGGCCAAGGAGTGGTTGCCTCTGTCATGGCCTGGGAGCCCTAATAAAGATTAGAGAAAATAGCCAAATAGTGTAACATCCACTCCCACTTAGGTTGCTGGAGTCCCTCAGAGAATTAAGACCCTCTGTGTAACCAATGCCATGCACATAAACAAAAAGTTGTTGTTTCTGGGTTTATTTTTCTGGAGAACCATCATTTGAAACAACCACAAGGAGAAAAAGTGCGACCTTTCACATGGCTTTCTTATCTCCTTCTTGGCTTCCCTGAGGTAAGTCTTTGCCCTTCACAAAAGAGGAAGTAATAAATCTGGATCAATCTTCAACTCCCCTTAGGTTTTTAATGAGAATTTGGATAAAGGACAAAGAAAAGCTGCATCCACAGTGCCAGAAAATGAAACTTGGTGAGGAGGACCCAAAGGGCATGGTGCTTTGAGGCCTTTAGTGCTTTGAGGTCTACCGTCTCCCTCTGATAACCAGAAAGGACCCTGAGAGATGTCCTTCCCATAGTGTGGGAAGAATGACTGACTCCTCCCATGCCATCCTCTTCATTCCCTATCACTCCTAAGCGAGCAATAGCTTGACTTGAGTGGCTTACCTTCATCCCAGCTGACTTCCATGGTCATTTCCAGTGCATCTCTTAATGGGGCCTGGTAGAAAGCTCAGAGGCTGTGGAACAAAAGTTCAGGTCAGGCCTTAGAGGCTGCAAGGGTGAAAACCACACAGACTTTTGTGCACCATACCTCCTGTCTGGAAGATGGGATTTGTGGATCCAGCTACTCAAAATGACATCTTTCCTTTCCATGGGGATCCAGCCAAAGAAATACCTTGGTTTGTTGCCAATTCTGTCAGTCAGGAATTTAAAATTATGATAAATGACACATTGGACTTCTGCTTAAATGTTGATTAGGAGATGATTTTTTAAAAAACTGCATTTTTTAATTTCTGATTTTCTCCCAATCATTTCTGATTCTTAATAATTCACTGCCTTCACCTTTTGATTCCTTGCAAATACCTCAAATGAAAATAAATTATTTTTTGCTAGTTTGCATAATCCCAACACATGTGACTGAGTTAAGTATGGACCTTACCTTAGGCCTTTTCGCATGAGGGGTTCCAGAATGCATGGAGGATACGTGGGGATGGAGCATTCACTCCTGTGGGCCGCCGATTCCATTCGGAACTGCCTTAGCCTGTCCCAGAGTGCCCTCCACATGTTCCGGTTTCAGAGCACAAAGAAGTGCTCTAAAACCATCCTGGTGCGTTCAGTGCATCCCGATGTGTTCCCACCCATACTTGAGGGAAAGCATTTGCATGCTTTCCCTCCGTGACAGCTGGGCCCCTCCCCTGGCCTCCCCCATTGGCTGCTGTGGAGCCAGGAGTGGAGAGCCCAGGCACCTCCTTTCCCTCGGTTCCCACTCACTCTAGGAGCCCAGATCAGGCTTCTAGGGCCAGTGGGACCCACACCCTATGCTCCCCAACCCACCCCGGGGGCGCACGCATGCGAATGCTCCTTACCTGCTCACCACTGTGCAGAAACTGAGGCGATCGGGCTGGCTGCTTTTCATGCATACATGCCACACCTTCCCTGATTGGTCAGGGACCTGGGCCTGTGCAGATGGCCAGCTGAAGCCAGGCGGGTCCCTGACCAATCACTGAACGCATGGCATGCATGCGCGAAAAGCAGCCAGTCAGATCGCCTCAGTTGCTGCACGGCAGAAAGCGGATATGGAGCGTTCACACGCACATGCCCCCGGAGTGGGTTGGGGGGTGTAGGGTGTCGGTCCCACTGACCCTAGAAGCCTGATCTGGGCTCCTAGAGTGAGCGGGAACTGAGAGAAAGGAGGCGCCTGGGCTCTCCATCCTGGCTCCACAGCAGCCAATAGGAGCAGCCTGGGCTCTCCTCCCCTGGCTCCACAGCAGCCAATAGGAGCAGCCCAGGGGAGGAGTGTCCTGCGCATATCCCGAACTTTTCAGGCTAAGACAGTTTGAGACACTTTCCCCATTTGCACTTAGGCAGGTAGGAGCGCATGTAGATGCATTCCTTTCCTGCCTACATGCAGATGGGGAAAGCATCCCAAACTGTCATAGTCTAACTGCATTACAGCCGTTCTGGCTGTAATGCGAATAGGCCTCTTATATTTGCATATAGACTTGTGCTTTCGTTTTGACTTTTCAAAGCATAGAGATAATACATTAGAGAAACAGAACTCTGCAGGACTCATAAAAATTAGAGATTTGTTGGGTAAAACAGTTTTTGTCTTACCCCTATTTCCCTCCAGTATTCTCCTGTGAAGCACAACCCACTGAAATGAGACTTGAGTCCTATCTGAAATGCAGAGAGGGAAAAACACATGCACAAACACACATACTTCCCACTCCTTGTTAAAATTCTAGTTCATCACCCGCCGTGCTTCCAGCTACAAGCAAACTGCACTACTTGTCTCTCAGTGAGCCAATTTCCATACAGTGTTCAGTCACCTTCTTGTGTTGCTCACCTCTTGAATGGATGGATTCATCTATTTCTAAATGCAGAAAAATCTGCTAAATTCACTTGGTTGAAAGGAAGCTCTTTAACATCTTCATCTTCCTTCCCACGCCTGTATAAAATTAGAGTGCTGGTAGTAACATGCACATGGAACAGCACTTTGATGAAACAATGTCTTTGGCTTCAGAAAAAAAAGGTACATTTAGGTTCAGTGGGGGGTTCCATGGAACTTCCACAAGGGAGTAGAACTGAGACGAGGCTCCAACTGGAAGCCTCTCTCTGATCTGCTCATCTCTCCACTGCAGATCAAAACACAGTTTGGCAACATTAAAAGTCTATTTCCAATGGGAACCCTATTCCATACATACACATACTGAGTTCCGTATTTACAAAGTGCCATGCGCTGAGTCTCTAAGATCTCCTAGGGTGGCACTCTTAAAGGTGCCAAACCCCTCAGCAGATAGAGGATGCATAGGAAGGCTTTCTTGGTGATAGCTCCCAGGCAATGGACCAGTATCCCCTCTGAGGAGCATCTGATGAAGATGCACCTCCTTATCCTGGCCTTTGACTGAGGGAACAGCATCTCATTACCACACAGGCACTGTCATTGTAGTAGCCAAATCTATTTTATCTGCCTTTATAATGATTTTATTGTGATCCCCCCCTTCCTTTGTGTGTAGGGTGGGATAGAAATATAAACAAATAAATCAAATATGTGAGTGTACATACTGTGTATATAGTATTTTTTCAGGGATTTTCTCATAAATCTCCATATGCTGCCTGGGAGGTCAGTGAGTGAGAAATGTGATCCTCCATAGTCATCTTCCTATCTACAGTATTCAAGGCAACTTCTAGTGTTTTAAAAGGCCTGAAACCAGAGGCCTATTCACACTAGGCCTTCTGTAGCATGACTAGGGCAGCTCTGGGACAGAGCATATGCATTGACTGGAGGCTGGTCCATTCAGAAGTGTCTCAGCCTATCCCAGAGCTGTCCTAATCATGTTCTGGGTATAGAGCACAAAATCATGCTCTACACCTGTCCGAGGCTGTTCCACAGCTGTACAGCAGGGAGAGCATTCACACTCTCCCAGCTGGACAGCTGCAGGCCCCCGGCCTCTGCCGTTGGGCCGATTTCAGCCTAACAGCTGGCAGGTCCTGTTGGGGGTTGGGTGAGAATGGGACTGTCTGCCCTGTTGCCATGCCTGCTATTGCAATCCCAATTGGACTGCAGCAGCATGCATGCCCCCCGCTCCCCCCACACCCAGGGGCTCGCGCCACCCACATGATCCACTTACCTTGTTGGGCCTCTCGTCCAATGTGGTGGTTGCACAGCCTGGCAGAGCGATCTGCTGCACTCTGCACAGGTGCGCGCTCATGTGGATCGCCCCCACACTGACCTGACACTCAGGTCAGCATGGGGCTGAGGTACTGAAATGAGTGCCTGTGCAGAGAGTGGGAGATCACTCTGCCAGGCCGTGTGAACATAGGATCCAAGCCCTGATGAGGTAGGACATTGTGCTTGTTTGGGGGATGGGGTGGCGTGAACCCCTGGGTGTGAGTAGGCACCTAGGGATTTACTGCCAGCTGCTGCCATTCTATTGGGACTGCAGCAGTTGGCGGGACACCGAGACAGCACAGTGCATTGTGTGGTCTCTGAGCAGGACTGAGGTTGCCACTTTGGGGTTCTGGGAGGTGGCCTAAAAGCAGTAGGTTCAGATGCAAGGCTGAAATGCTCCATATTCCCTGAGTTTGGTGCCCGATACACACCTAGCATTGCCCTAAAGATAGGGGTGTTGGCATCATTGTATCTGCAAGTCCACAACATGTGGAGCAGAACACCGATTAACTGGCCTCATCAATTCCACAAGTCATCAGCTAAGTTCTATATGTAGGTCATCTTTGAGTAAGACCTCAGTTACCCCTGGCACTCTCTCTGTTTTTGTGTATAGATAAGAACATAAGAACATAAGAGGAGCCCTGCTGGATCAGGCCACAGCCCATCTAGTCCAGCATCCTTTCGCATACAGTGGTCCACCAACTGACCGTGGGCATCTCAAGCAGAGACAAGGGCAAACCTTCTCCTGCTCTCGAATCCCAGCAAATGGCCTTAGAAGCACCCTGCTTGTTCCCACGGCGTGAACGATGTACTTAGGCATCTATTCTAGTAGCCATTGATACTGCTGTCATCAATAAATTTGTCTAGTCCTTCCTTAAAGCCATCTAAGCTGGTAGCTGCCACTTCTTTTGGCTGCAAATTCCATAGACCAAATACTTCCCCTTGTCTGAACCGACTCTCCTACCCATTAGCTTCATAGAATGACCCCTGGTTGCGTTGTGTGATAGAGAAAAGAAATGTTCTCTATCCACCTTTTCTATATCGTGCAGGTCCCCTCTTAAATGCCATTTTTCCAGGCTGAAGAGGCCAAGACGTTGCAGTTTGATTTCATAAGGGAGGTGTTCCAGCCCCTTAATCATTCTGGTTGCCCTTTTCTACACCTTTTCCAATTCCACAATATCGTTTTTGAGGTGTGGTGACCAAAATTGTACACAGTATTCCAAATATGGCCTCACCATAGATTTATAAAGAGGCAAAATGACACTTGCTGACTTGTTTTCTAGATGTACAGTAGATGGTGCAGATGCAGATAGATAAAGGGCCTTTTGATCTGGATCTGTCTGCTTCATGCAGCCAGAGCTGACATAACAGGGGTGAACATGTGCATGTGGAGGCCCTAGATCCAGATCAGAGGCCCTTTGATCTGGGTCAACTGAAAGGGTGACAGACAGACAGACAGACAGACAGACAGACGATGATGATGATGATAGATAGATGGATAGATAGATAGATAGATAGATAGATAGATAGATAGATAGATAGATAGATAGATTGATTGATTGATTGATTGATTGATTGATTGATTGATTGATTGAGGGATTGAGGGATTGAGGGATTGAGGGATTGAGGGATTGAGGGATTGTGGATTGAGGTTATGTGTGTATATGTCAGAAGGAAAGTGTTAGCACAAGGACACAAAAACTTTTAAGAAGTCAGAAATTAAAAATTACATCTGTTTACTTCCTTTTCATTCCTTCCGCAGCAGGGGTACTAGAAAAAAACAGAAAAAGGCTGTGGGCCAGTCATGCCACCAGCTTTCTACCCCAGGAAATAAAACAATTCCTATTTGCAATGTCTGAAAACTTCCTCCTGCAATACACTATGTTTTGAGTAGGAAAACAAAGGATACAGAAAGAAGAAGAGATGCAAAAGAAGTGTGGGCTCAGCTATCAGAAATTTGGGTAGCACAACTCTGCTAACATCTCTGCAATACATCTGTATCTGCATGGATAGTTTTGCTGCTCTTAACACTCCACGATTGCTACAGGTTAGCAAGAAAACAAGCTGTCAACATTACTTTAACGTACCTACTCGGATGTGTGATAAGACTACTTCAGCTGGTTTTGTGTCTACTTGAATCAAGGAAAGTATTTGTATCAAAGCAAAAAATAGAAGCAGTCACTTTGTTAGCACTGCTGCAGCATACAGGAAACCAGCTACAAGTTACATAAATGAGTTATATAACAACCAATTCATGGTAATGGAAATGCCACTACTGCGATCTTCTCAAGGGGACCAGAGGGAGAGCTGTATGCATGAGAAATGGTGGACAGCAGGGCAGATAGAGCTTGGTTCTTGTCATGCCCCTAAGGTCACAAGGAGACATCAAAAAGGGCAGAACACATTTTATGTCCCTGCTCAAGAACAGCTAGTGACTGCGTTTTTTACTCTTTCCCCCACAGGACTAATTGTTCTAACTGATCAGCTGATATTTTACTGCCACATGTTTTCTTAGGTAGTTTACACAGGGAGTTAAGAAAGCAAGCAACTTGACTCCAGTTTCCGCCATGTTTTCTCTGGTCTTCCAAGTCTGTATGATGGTTTGGAATAGGAGCAAGCAGCTCAGGCAGGTGCAGGTGAAAGTATTTCAAATCAGCACAAGGTGTTTCCAGCGACTTCCGCTGCTCATGGTTCAGAACAGACACTGTCTTCTTGTCCTGTAGATGATTTTGTCATGAGCTGTCTGGAATTGATGGAGCTGCAAGGCAACAAACTGGTGGAAACCCATTTTACTCCTATAGGGCCGAAGTGATTCTTGCTGCAGGCACCATCCACACAGGAACCCAAAGTACCCCCCACACCAGAGGACAGGGCATCCTGGAACCTAGGCATTCAGCTATCTGAGCTGCTGCAAAACCCAACTGAAGCAGCTTTTCTCAGGAATCAAGTCAAAGAACACTGGGGTAACTTCTATCAGGGGAATTTGATTCCTTTTCCTGAGTGGAGGAATCACTCAGGAGGAACCAACTCGATAGCTAAGGAATCTGCCAGAACTGAAAATGGTCAGCTTCCAGCCCCATTTCTGGTTCTCCAAGGGGAGTCCCAACAGGTCTGTGCTGTGGTGAGTCAAAGCTCCTTTCACAGCTAGGTATGTGCATGAATATTCATCAAAATTCATATAAATTTGTCCAATTCAGACATTCAAATTTGAATCGAATGTTGGTACATTCAAAGATTGACATTCGAATATGAGTTGAATGTTTCTATACATTCGTACAAAGCTTCATTATATTCGTGAACTTGGGAAGTTGGGAAAGTGGCTGTCCAGTCACATCTGCAATGGATCCAAAGTAGATTCAGAGTGGATCCAAAGTGGATTAAGAGCAGATTCGACACATTCAGAGTGGATACGTAGGGGATATGTAGGAATACAAAGGGAATTTGTACGCGATTCGTAGGTGATTTGTAACATGGATTCGTACTGAACAATAGTATTGAATTAGAATCCTAGCACATTCTGAAGGGATCTATTCAAACAAACACAAATTTTCTGACATTCGATGCAATATTCATGCACATCCCTATTCACAGCAGTGACATGGGAGCCCCCAATAGGTGCACTACAGGTGCCCAGTGCTTTCAGCCATTCTAGGATAGCTCTGAGCCTCAAGCTGTGGATCCCACCTCCTTTTAGGCTCTGTCAGACAGCAAAATAGCTTGATTCAGCCTCAGATGCAAACACTCCTTTAAGAACCTTTGGACCTTTGGATTATTTGTTTACTGAATTCATTGCCTGCTCTTCAGAAGTGATTTCAGAGTAGGAGAGAGAAATAGACAAAGTGTAGCAAGTGTAAAGCAATAATACAACTACCAGTTTACCAGAATAAAAAAGTAACAAAAGCACTAGCATGGCAGAGGAGAAAAGGTGTGTCTCAACCTGGGAGCAACTATTGAGAAGTCTTCATGCACTGTCACTAATGGTTCGCTGTTCTCCTCCATAGATTTTAACATTCTGGAAGGTCTATATACAATACCTTAGCTCTGTTCTGATCTGCAGATTGTTGTGACCTGAGGATGCAGACAAGCTGTTTGCGGAGGTGCAGCCAATGATGTGCTCTCTGGATTCCTGCCCCTCGTGGCTGATAAAAACTAGCCGGCAAGATATGACCGGGTGGATCCAGGAGGTAGTGAAAGCCTCTCTAATGGATGGGCTAGTTCCCCTGGCCCTGAAACAGGCTGTGGTGCACCCCCTTCTGAAGAGGGCCTCCCTGGACCAAGAAGATTTAAATAACTGTCACCAAGTGGCCAACATACCTTTTTTAGGCAAGGTTCTGGAGAGGGCTCTCACTGCTTGGAAGAAGCTGATTATCTAGACCAATTTCAATCTGGGTTCAGATTAGTTTTGAGACAGAATCAGCCTTGATTCTGAGGGAGATATCTCAGTGGCATTCAGTAACATTGTGCTTACTAAAGACCTATCCCTTTATGTTTCCTGTGGGAAGGTTCTGATGATTCCTTTCCCTGATCCACACATTTTTAAAGGTATTTTTAGTTATTGATCTTTGTGTGTGCAGCTTCATCTGTATATATTGCTTCTCATTTTTTAAAAAAATGAGAAGCAATACATACAATTTTAAAATAACAAGCATCAGCATCAGCCTCTCCCAGCTGAGGCATCTATGGGGAGGTGTCAGTGCTCTATTGTTATTTCATGCACTGAGGCTTGGTAGCCTCAGTGCAGGTAATGGAAACCAACTGAGTGCCGGTGTGCATGAATGCAATTTTCAACATCTGATTCATAATGAATCAAATATTTCAAAATCTGAAAAACAAATGTCTGGACATTTGAACTGAGATGAATACATTTGTATCTAATTATTTGAATATTCATACGTATCCAATGATACGTATTCATATGTGTCTGTACATATCCCATTTTCATCCTGTACATATCTGTAAAGATGCATACGAATGTCCAAATTATTCATATGAATAATTTGAAATATTCATATTCATACAAATACTAAAGTATGAATGTCTGGACATTCAATTTGTATACAAATATCCAAATTTGTCTGAATTTATACAAATAATGAATATTTCAAATATGTGTGCATATCCCTACAACTGCAATGACTTCAAGGTGAGCATGTATGCACCTGGAGGCTTCTTGTACAGATGTAGGAGATGCCTAATACAGCCTGTCCTGGCAAAAACGGAGGTAAGAAGGCATCTCACCTCACCTTGGTTGAGCTCCATGGGAGCCATTATGGCACTAAGCCTGCCCCAAATGCCCTCCACCATGTATGAGGAGATGTGATATTAATCTGCAAGATTTTCTATGGCTCTGTCTTGCCTTTTATTAGAATCAGAGTTTTGAATACTGAACTAGGAAAATCAAGGATAATTCACCTTCAACCAGGCTTGCAAAACTGCCATCTCCCCAAGAGAGACACATAAACCTCCATAGTTCCTTTGCCAAATGAGTTGTGAGTTCACCCACATCACATAGTGAATTCACTCTTGATGGAGTGACAAGGGCCTCTACGGTAAGCTTCTGTGGTGGTGCTGTATGATAATTGAAAGGCAATTTTCCAGTTCAGTTTGCACTCTTGGAATTGATGACATTTCTTGAATTCAAAGCTCATTGCAAATATTTGACTCATCTCGGAGAATCTAGTTTTGATATTTCCAGCCATCGTGATTGGCAGATGTAAAGGACAGTGAGTGCATAGTAAAAACTGGGAAAAGAAGAAAAACCTTCTTTTCTGACATTCCTTTCCTAAGCTCCATTTTTGGGAGAGAAGGGAGAAAGAGAGGGAAAATTTATCTGCTTTTAAACCGCAAATAGTTTAATTTTGTCACATACTGTAACACAATTAACAAAACCTAAAAGCAGCTGCATGCACTTTGTTCCTGTTGGGATGTCTTTTACATTTGAATTACCTCCTTTCGTCCAGGTCAGGTCCAAACAACTTCTCCACCCCTACAGTTTGGAGATCTAAGCCAGTTTGGTCTAGTATTTAAGGAGCCAGATTCTTATCTGGGAATACCAGGTTTGATTCCACACTCCTCCATGAAGTCAGCTGGATGACCCTGGGCTAGTCACAGCTCTCTTTTGAGTTCTCACAGCTCCACCAACCTCATAGGGTGTTCTGTTGTGGAGAAAAGAACAGAAAGCTTTGTCAGCCACTTTGCGTCCCCTTAAATGGGTGAGAAAAGCGGGGTAGAAAACCCAACTCATCTTTTTCTCCACCCCTACAACTGCCTCTGAATAAGATAATTGAATTGAATTGATTTGTACGATCACAGACTAGAATTAAAAGGTATTAAAAGTACATTAAAATATTTAAAATCACAGTAGGTGAACAAAACCAAATATAAAATGAAAAACCAGTTAAACCAAGGAACAATGATTGTAAATATCAATACAGAACTAAGGAGAAGGCACTGATTGTAGGGACAGCTCTGGGAAGTTAGTGCCAAGGGCAGTGATATTACGGTCCATGATCTTTTAGGTGACAGAATCTTGTCAACTATCTTAAAAGGGACGAAAGATTGTCAAGGATTCTAGATATTGGCTAGTAGAAGAGCCTGTTGATAATGAGGGTCAGTTGTCTGAGGTGATAAAACCAAGTAAGCCTGAGGTGTTGCTATGCACATATTGGTGTTTAGATGAGTTGATCTGAGCAATGGGTCTGGGTACATCTGAGAAGACATAGAGGTAGAGCCAAGGCTGGTGAGTGGTGTCTGGACTTCTATTAGCTCTTGTGCTAATGATTTGGCTGAGCTGTTGTGGAGGTCCTTAGCACAAAGCGAACATAACTGTTTATGAGCATGTAGCTCATAATCATACAGAGGTAGAAAAGCAGGTAAGGCAGCTGTAAGTGGGATCCCCTCAGGGTCAAGAAGAGCAGAATTGTGTTCTGAAGCCATTTGCTCTGTCTGAAGAGTACTCAGAGGGAGGCTTCCTGCACCAGAGGGCATGAGATCAAGCTGGGGCAGAACTGTATCTAAGTCTGCATTCATATGATGATGAACCTCTGCAGTTACCAGAATGGTTCTGGGGTGTTTGGTTCAGCATTGGGGGATTTACGGTCCAGGTCACTGAATAAGATAAACCCTCCCTGGAGCAAAAAAAAAAAAAAGCAGTCCACAGTCTGTCCAGGATCTAGGGGAGGTTTTCCACTAGCACTGAGGACCCATTAGGGACCCATTAGCCTCAGAGCAGGAAGACCCTGTTTCCACTGCAGACCCCATTAGAACCCGATCTGTTCACACCTCTACTAGGGAAATCCGGATTAAATGGGTCCTTCAGGACCTATAATCTGGATTTCCTGTGGACTCCATTAAAGGGATCTACAATCCGATCTTCAAGCATCAAATCTGGATTAGACATGTCACACACACACACCCCCAAAAAAGTGGCATGATGGACATCTCCCACTTGGGTCCAGACGGATGCTCCACATGGATGTTTCGGCATTCCCACTGCAAGCTTGCCTAGCACCCATTCCTATTGGGTGCCACACTGCCTGTGGAGACACATTGGGTACTTTCTTAGATCTGGATCTTCTAAATCCAGATTAGTTGAAGGACCCATTTCTTAGATCCGGATCATCTTAGGTCCGGATTAAGGGAGGTAAGTAGAAAAAAAACCTAGATCATTCCTGGGAAGGTGGTTTCATACCACTTCTGAGTCCAGTGACTGGATGTGGCTGTGTGACTGCAGCAGTTGCCAAATCACCATGGCAATGTCTGACCATGCACCAGATGCTGGTTTGGACAATGCATTGGCAATTCAGGCAGCCCTGGGCTGGTTTGAGGCTAGTTCAGTGCTTGTAGTGTGAATGGCCACTACCATGTTTCCAGACCGGACCAACAAGTGAACCAGGCACCTCCATTTCTTATGCTGGTATAATCTAAAGGGGCCTTGTTGCTCTGGTCCTTGCTAGGGCTTGCACACCTTAGTGTATATACAGAGGAAGGGGACTGGCGATTATAATATTACTCTGTTTCTTGCTCTTCATGTTTTCAGTTTTTCTTTTTAATATGATCATATAACTAATCAATACAATTTGACCCGACCATTGACAATTTGTCATTGACATTGACTTATTAGCAAATTGCACATTCTGCGCAGTAGCTCAAACACAGAGCTTGTTTTCCGAATAAGGTCAGAAGGTGAATGATGGATACCTGTCCTGGCCTAACTTTGGAGGCTGAGAATGAAAGTGACTGGCTTCCAAACTGTGTATTAGAGATCCACACATTTAGTGGCTTTCCTTATTTGCCAGTAATGACAATCATAATGTGATCATATCTAATGAGGTTTGCATTATCCAAGGAAAAAGCCATAACTGGCTATCTCTGTATGTCTCGAACCACTTTAGGTGTGGTTGGGTAATAGCCAGGAATAAAAGTACTTTGTGGACAAATTTCAGGATTGCATCATTCAAACAAAATTGCATTTTACCAACTGTGTATATGCAAAACCGTTTAATACTGAGAATGTCTATATTCTATGTGCTTAATCTGCGACAGTTTCTTAAAAAGGCATTGTGAAATTTGACCTCATAAAATGCATCAGTGAGTTTGCAGAAGAAAATCTGAGCTGGGAGCGGCTTCCTTCCTTATTCCTTGGTCTGCGGAAACCCAGTATCTTGTACAAACCAAATCATTAAAATAGAATTGCTAGGAGGCAGCTAAAAAATTAAGCAAAGTTAATGTCAATATTCACAATCAAGTCAATTTTCCTTTTTTCACCCTTAATGTTAGTTTGCTGTAGAAGGTGGTCAGAAGCCCAAAGGTTAGGTTAAAACTCCCTTCATTAATGACTTGGCTCACTGCACACAGCAGTATAATGTCTTTTACGAGGCAGGGAAATGATATCGGTTGGAGTGTTCTCATGTAACAGTCATATCCTGTCCAAATGTAATTTTGAAAACAATCAGAGCCATTATGACCCACACAGAAAAGAAAGATAAAGACAGATAGCTGTATATGGGTTTTTAATAAGTAATTCACCCTGGGTCTTGAAACATCAGATTGCCTAGTAATGTTATTAATGTATAAGCATGTTGGTAAAACCCTCTTATTCTTCCCTATTGGCTGACTACATAGATATGTTCCTGATGCAAATCTATTGTAAGTATATTGAATCTACGTTATGTAAATAGAATAGAAAAGACATCCATCAAGTGTTTGCCTTCATTATTTCACACCTTAAAGAGCTTTTGGTGGCATCAATCGACATTCTGCCTAAATATAACATTTTCCACTGGCCCTGAGCATTATTTCGCTCTCCATCTTACATTAATGGCATGACACAAGCATTGCTCTTTGGGTGTTTTTCCATTGTCTCTAGAAGTACCCATTAAATACCCATTAATGGGTACTTAATGGGTACTTCTAGTGACAGTGGAAAAACAGCCTTTGTAACACAAACCTTCTGAACTTTGTTCTTGATCCTGGAAGACACATGAACAAAACCACAGTTAAACCGTACAACAAGTTGAACACACAATTTTCTCTCTCTCTTTGTGTGTGTGTTGTGTCATTCTGTCTGTCTTTCCCCCAAAAAAAGCTGAATAGGTTTCCACTTACAGATCTTGCAATTGCAAGACATTTTGTCACAAGATTGAATTCGTGCTTTTCAACCCTGCATTGTAACAACCTTTGCAGGAGAAAAAGCATTGAAAAGCAAAGGCTGCCTGAAGGAAGAACTAATTCAATTGGGGGGGGGGGAGATGAGCCACTATTATAAATGACCGGCTCACTTTATCATAGTGTTTCTCATGTTACTTGATGCATTGGGAGGTTTTCCCCCTTTAATGATCACAGATCACTTGAAGCACACAGCATTTTTCCACACACCAGGAAAAAGGCTGGACATCAACAGATCAGCTCAATATCTGAAATAGTCAAGCACCGGACGAATCCAGTGATGCAGCAAATACAGAATATCTTGCAGCTATGCAAAGCAGTGGCCAGGAAGGAAAATGGTCACATGTTTGAATCCTGGCTTCTCCTCCGAAGAAGGCAATGACAAACCACTTCTGTCAAGAGAAACTCAGAACATAAGAGCATTAGAGGAGCCCTGATGCATCAGTCCATCTAGTCCAGCAACCTGTCTCACACAGTGGCCCACCAACTGCTTCTGGTCATCTCAAGCAGAAGACAAATTTGAGCTGGGAGTGGCTTCCTTCACCTGCTCTAATCCCTGCAAATGGCCTTTAGAGGCATCCTGCCTGTCTCTCCAAGCTGGAAGCTGTACCGCAGTACCTAAGCATCCATTAATTCATGTTGTAAGAAGGAGTCAACCCTGACTTGATGGGATCCAACAATAAATAGTAGAGTTGTACTTCTTCACGTGGTGCAAAGGCAGAAAAGAACAGATTTTGAAAAGTAATAGATGCAGTTCTGCAGAATTTCAAAAAATATCTTCTGGTTCTTTATTCCCTTTCACCTTTATTAGCTAGCCATATGAATCTTGTTATGAAATGCCTCATGCATTGGTTAATTTTAGTCCAAGAGTGTCGCCAGAGAAACGTTATGCTCCTTTGTTAAATACTATGCCCCGCCCTTTTGTTTGCTTGCTAAACAAACTGCATTATGGACTGCTTTGTGTCCTTGATTAATTTTAGTTAACGACACTGTATGAGAAATTTTGCTTTGCTTAGTTAAATGCTAATTTAGATCCTAGCAACCACAGAAAATGAATGCTCTCATTTGTTGGGGTAGCATTGAGCAATCTCTGCTAAAGCAACAGTAATAAAAGCATTTGGGTTTTTTTGTTGTCGTTGTCGTTGATGTTGTTTCTTTCCAGTTTTGGAGAAACAACATGCTATTTGCAAAACAACTGTAATCCTATATAAAAGTGAATTTGGGGCAACACAACAGACTTTGCATTAGTGAGAGGAAGGTGACTGCGTCAGCTGATTGATTTTGAGGTTTCATAAGCATGTAGCAAATTGTTGGCTATTCCATTTATATTACTGTGTTTTTGCACCCAAGGAAAATTAGTTATTGGATTTCCTACCTCAGATCCCTATGGTGGGAGTGGGGGTGGGTGAGGAAAAGCCTAGGGCATTTATCAGCTTTGCAAACATGGAGGATGGGGCATCAGTTTCTGCCCCACTTTAAGAACTTTGTGAAGCTGGTAGGCAGGAAAGTTGGGGCTGGTGAGGGGAAGTATTCTTTTCACTCAGAGGGTAATCATTATATAGATTTTACTTCCAGAAGAGGTGATAACAACTAGGGATGTGCACGAATGCATTGTTCGCATTTGAATTCAGTTCAAATTGAATATTCAATTCGAATCAAAATTTGAAAATCTAGATTTTCAAAAATCTGATTTGAATCTGGATTATCCGGATTCATATTTTCAAAAATCCAATTCGAACTCGAATATACGAATGTTGGGAACGTTCATATCTGATTTTCAAATTTATTCACATCCTGTTTTTATTTCGTTTATGTTTCGTTTGCACCCCTTTTGCACCCCATATTATAAGCGCAAATAGACCCAATATTCGGATGTGATACATAATGAAGAATTCAGTTGAACTATTCAAAAATCTGTATTGGGTTTTCGAAAATCTGGATTTGATTTGGATTCAAAAATCTGGATTTTCAAAAATCTGATTTGAATTTGAATGTCGATATTCATCGAAGTCAAATCGGATTTTTGAATTTTTGAATATCCGTGCATGTCCCTAATGACCACAACTATCCTGAGTAGCTTTAAGAGAGAATAAGATAAATTCATGGAGGTGTATCAATGGATACCAGAATAGATGTCTAACTGCTGCCTCCAGGGGAGTTTTTGTACTTCCTTCCTTACCTTTGTTTAACTGCCAGCTAGTCAAGAAACAAAAAGCCTTTCTCTTTTTATAATACCACCCAAGATCCTCATACTTTTCTCTGTCCAGACTGCCAGAGATCTTAGCCAGCTTCTCTTAGTTACTGTAATTTCTGCTTCTCTGATCTTTGTGTGTGTGTGTGTGTGTGTGACAACTTCAGTCTTATAACCTGCAATCTCATTCAGAGCACTCTTCCTGCAAATATTTGCTTCCTCATCCATCATGATGATTACAAGGTTAGTCAGCCTGAGGTCTTCTGGCAGGCAGCCACACCAAGCAAAAGTTCAGAGGCAAAGGCAGACAGGATCAGAAAGCATTCTCACATAAGTTCAGGCCCAACATGCAGAAGACACACACATGCACAGAGACATTCTTTTGTCCAATTCTTTGGCAGAACAAATGCTGCCCCTCCCAACAGACAGGTACATTACACTGCATTAATCCCGTTATGTTACTCTGTAAATCAACTTACAGAGCAGATATGTTATGGGAAATGTATATTGGATATGTATCGGATACGTATTTGTTCGTATCGGATATGTACAGGATATTTGTATGAATTCATATGAATACATTCGTCTCAAATGGAATCCTAGCGCATTCGAAGGGGATCTATCTAAACGAATACGGATTTCCTAACATTCGATTCATTACGACCCAAATACCAAAAAAAAAAAAACCATTCATGCACATTCCTAGTCAGCACATAGACCTCTCTTACAGCCTGCCAAATCACAAATGTCTACTGATGCAGTTACTGAAACTGTTACTATTTTTCTTTATTTAAATTATTGAACCAGGCAGGCTGGGATTTGTGGAGGCGTTTTCACAAACAGATGCCTACCTGCTGCCATCTATGAACTTTCTGATAAATTTAAACCCCTACTTTCTCCTATAATTGGTTTGTGAGGGAACCTCTTGGCAATCTGCAGCAATTCTGAAAAATCACACCTTCATTGGTGGCACCTCTGTACACAAGGATTTATGTGTAGTCAAGCTACATGAAAATGGAAAACTAGCTACAGCCAGCAAGTCTGCTTGAAACATGTTCCCATCATTCAGTGCACATCAGGTTAATTGAAATAGAACGACACAATTCCACATGATATCAAATAAAGGTATGAACAACTGTTAATATCTTCAGAATATACATGTGGATTAGTTGTCCTTGGCAATTTTATCATCAGTAAAGCAATTTTTTTCACCATCAAGGTGGTATATTTATACTTGCACTCTAGTGAAGTTTCTTATATCCTGGAATTAAGACAAAACAGGTATATTTTACTGAGGCATTAGTAATAGATAGAGAGCATTGCTAGCTAGAACATCTTCAGTTCTAATGGTCCAAGACGAGTGCTAATGGTCCAAGAAAGGAATATCCTATGCTATTAATGCAAGTTCCTTTTTTGTCACTTTATTATAATATGCCCCCTTTCACATATATAGAAAAATGCAATGTCTACATAAGACCAACACTCCATCATTAATTTCAGCATAACTTAAAACAATGTTTCTGTGGCTGCATCCACACCTCATTGGCACCAGATGCAATGAAGTGGAGACACTTGCTTCTGCTCAAGAAACAGGCTGTGGGACATCCAAACATCCTACTCCTTGCCTCCACACTCATAATTTTTCCTTCTTTGAGGAAGTGTGTCTTCATTGTATTTGAACATCATGCCCCTAGGGCTCCTATGACAGTGTTTGGCTCCAGCATTTGAACACAGTACCCTGGGGCTACCTTAGGATACTTGCCACTCTAGGAGCCTTTTCGCACAGGGGTTTTTCGAACGCATGGAGGGCACGTCGGGACGCAGCATTCGTTCTTGCGGGCGGCGGGATCCATTCCAGGCCACCCGCAAGCGTCCCGACGTGCCCTCCATGCGTTCGAGTTTCAGAGCACTAAAAAGTGCTCTGAAACCGTCTCTGCGTGTTCCGACCTGTCCCAGAGAGAAAGCGTTCGCATGCTCTCTCCCTGTGACAGCTCGGCCCCTCCCCCGGGCTGCTCCCATTGGCTCCTATGGAGCGAGGGTGGGCAGCCGGCTGCCTTCTGTCCCTGGGTTCCTGCTCACTCCCGAACCCCAGATCGGGCTCTGGGGGTGGGCAGGAAGCCCAGCCAAAAGCCCCCAACCCATCTCCAGGGTCTTACCTTTTCCTGCAGGCTCCATTCTGTGTAGAAAGGCTGGGCCGTTCTGAGCACGCTTGAGGGGGCGGCCCCTCAGATGGGCAATAGAAGCCAGCCAATGAGGGGCCGCCCCCTCAAGTGTGCTCAGAATGGCCTGGCCTTTCTACACAGAATGGAGACTGCAGAAAAAGGTAAGACCCTGGAGATGGGTTGGGGGCTTTTGGCTGGGCTTCCTG
>MTQE01001134.1:27192769-27214167 GCA_014337955.1 Aspidoscelis marmoratus | reverse complement strand
AAGCCAACTCTTCTTCTTTCTAAAACCCCTGTTGAAATATTCTTGGGACATCTTTTTTGCTACATTTGACCCTGGACGTTCATTGAACAAGCACAATGGACAGGAGCTGACTGTACAGCCAACAATCCAGCTACAATCACTGCAGGAGACCAAAGCTCTAGCAGATTTCTGCAAGAACATCCAGTAGCTAGCAGCAAATTTGTTGCATTTGGCCATATTCTGGAATATATCTCAGGATAGGGATCTGTTGTGCACATGCGAATACAGACTCTGGAAGGCCTCAGCTGGGTCCTGCTCTAGTCTGCAATAGCATGTGGACAGTAGGCTCCCATTCTAGAATATATTCCAGAATAAAGCCAAGTGTGAACATGCATGCATTTTGGGGCTAATATGGAGCCTCATGATTTTTCTTTGTATCCAAAACCCTTGGGGCTGGCTCTCTGTGTCATGATCCAGATACTGTCTTAAGGAGAACATTCAGTTACTCCTCTTATTGGGTAGACTTCAGTAGGGAGTGAATGGTGGCAACCCAACACCTTTTCCACCACCTTCTTTTCATCCTTCCAGGGCCAGATTATACCTTTCTAATGAGGAACTCTCATATAACAGATCCCCAATCTATTTGTATACAGTTCCAGTCTACACGGTGGGCACTGTAATTTGTGTGTCCCCAATGCGTTACATCTTTTGTCCTCAAAAAGTTACAGCCTCTGACATTTTGGAGGAAGGCTGTCACAATTAAGATCACGGCTGTTCAGCACTTAACAACTTGCACTTTCCACAATGCCAGTGGCAGGGTGTTATTTATCAGAGGATATATTGTAATCTCTTGATAGCAGAAGATCAAAGATTGCCTCCCGCTTCAAATGGAATTATGATGCCATAATATTTGATATTGTTATAGCCGGTATCAATCAGTCCGACAGCAGGCTGCGCAGAGGGCTTTTCAGTCAATATCACTGACATGCTCGAACATCTGAAATACAGCAACTGACTGCCACGTACTTCACATGGAAACTGTGCGACAAAGTAGTAAGAGGCCAGGGCCATGCACTCATCTTTCCTTGACCAGTTTAATTATCCCAGTTCACTCTGTTCCAGGATAAGAGAATAGGCACTGCTTGTACTGTAAGGGTGGGGATATCATCTGTCCTGGGTTAAGCTAATGAGGATGCTTAAGGGTGGGTGAAAAATATTTGTCAGCTTTAAATTCACCTTCAGATTCGAAGCTTCAACAATTTGCATGAGAATTGAAAGGGACATACATTCATAGGCCACCCCCTTTGCACACAAAGCAAATGTATCCATCCTTCATAGAAGCTTTGTAGAAGCTTCAACATGGCCAAATCTGCCCACCCCCATCACATATTCCCTACAGTCATTATTAATGCTACAATTAACAAATCCACTGATTCTTCAGATAGTGGTCTAGTTTACACCTTGATGGGGTGCAATGGCCAACTAACAACTAGAATGGTTTTAGCACCTGCATTTTGCAATGCCCAAACCATTCTACACTTAGCTGGTGCTTCACCAAGCATTAGCTTAAGTGCAAGTTGTTGTGGCTCGTGCCTCACCCAACACCCTGCTGCTTCTGGGCTTTCCGTGCCAGCTTCTTTAAAAGCAGCCCCATCTTGTTAGGCACTTAACCATGGCCAACAACTCCTTTCTGCTTGCCTCAACTAGCGGCCAAGTTCTATAGCCTTAGCCGTTAACTGCTTTACCATTTGCTTTCACTTTTAGTGGGATCTCAGTGAGGTCTTCCACCTCAAAAGATGCAATGTTCAGGCACTTGTATCGTGAACTAAAGTTTTAAGCTTTATTGGTTACACTTTGTAAGATGCTCTTGTTCTTCAGTAAACAATCTTGAATTCTATCATTAACTAGCTATCAGGTCTAGGCTTCCCAGTTCCCCCACTCAGAGGCAACAGCTAGCCCATTTCTTTTCCTGCCCCACCCTCAATGAGTTTTCCCCAGGCCAAAGAACCTTTTTTTTTCATTGCTTGACCTTTTATTCTCCTCCCTCTGATATTCTTGCTCTCTCATTGGTTCTTTCTTGGAGCTAGCTTACCCCTCCCAAAGGTGAACTGTCAGCCACGCCCCTTTTCCATAAACCTACAGCTAATTTAAACCTAACTCTAACTAACTGACCTACCTCCTGCGGTCACCACACAAGTCACCTCCATTTTGGAGGTGATCAATCTGCTGTGGCAACAGCGACAACAGTGGCATGGTGCTATTGCCATGGCAATCAGGTGAGGTGGCATGCAACCACACCTGTGCCATGTAACTTCAGGGTCCATTTGACTGAGAGAAATGTGAATAGAGCTATTCTGGGCAGCTAGAGAAGTTGTGGGGCACAAAATCATGCTCCACAAGTATCCTGGCCGTGGGACACTCTGGCATGCACAGAGAGGTTTCTAAGGTAGAAGCATTTCTATGTAATGCATATACTCCACCTGGGAGCGTATGTGAGTGGCCCTTTTCTCCAAGGGCCTTTCCGCACATGCTTCCAGAAAACGGATCGCAAAGATCCATTTTCAGCCAGAACGTTTTAAAAAAGAATCTGACCCATAGAGGGTCAGATTCTCGGAAACCCCACACGTATGCACACGTGCGGGGTGGCAGCGGCCGGATGGGGAAATGGATTGGGGCAGATGCACCAGCACCCATCCCAAACCGGCCCTGACGGCGCATGCCAAGCTGTCAGAGATGCAGAGCGCATGCTCTGCATCTCTGACAGGTGGGTGCCCTTCTGGCGGCTGGCTTCCCTGCCTTCCCCCTGGCCAGAGAATGGCTGATCACCACTTCTCTTGCCAGAGGGAAGGCAAGGAAGCCGGCCGCCGGACTCACCCACCTATCAGAGATGCAGAGCATGCGCTCTGCCTCTCTGACAGCTGGGCATGCGCCGGCAATCTGGCTTTTCCCCTGCCAGTGCGGAAGCATTCACTTCCAAACCAATTTAAGACCTGATTTTTTCAGGTCTTACATCTGGGTAGGATTTGGCAGCAAAACTGGTTTAAGCGACCGTTTTTGCGTGCCGACGTGTGGATGTGGCATCCTCAAACGGACCCTAATTGGGTTCCCTGTGCAGATGCCACATCCAAATCCTTCCCGCATCTGGCTCTAAATCTGTTTTTAGAGCCTGTGTGGAAAGGCCCCAAGTGTAAAAAGGCCCAATATATCTGAAAGACTAACATCTGTAGTTGATGGCTGTTTCACTGTAGTCAATAGATACAATCTACTAGTTGTTGTTTAACTAATACATAAATTCCTGGTTTTATCAAGTCTTTTTGCTGCATCTTGGTCTTTATAAAGTGAAGGACTTCAGGGAGGAATCCAACTCCAGGATGACCAAATTATGGGCATCCAGCTGTTGCTAAAATGCAACTTTACTTTAGCTCCATGCAGGCCAGCCTATGGCAAAAAACCTGAGTTAATTTTTAGATCATAAACATCTGTAAGAACATAATTTGACCAGTTCTGGTTGGACAGGAAGGTTCCAGATACTCCAAATAAAAGATGTTTTCGCACACGGGGGTTTGGAACATGCGGGAAACAGCTTCGGGCACAGCATTCGCTTTGCTGTGGCCGAGTTTGCGTCCCGGCATGTCCGAAGCTGTCTTCCGCGTGTTCCAAATGTAGAGCACTTTAAACTGCTCTACATGCGTTCGGGCGTGCACGAACTGCCCGCAGGCATTCGGGAGGAGAAGTGTTTGCGCCTGCTTCTCTCTCCCTAACAGCCGCGGGCTTGCCTCCCCCGCCGGTGCAGCTTTGACAATCAGCTGTTTTCAGCCAGCGCCGGCTGCGGGAGCCTCCTCAGCTGTCTCCCCGCCCCTTGCCGTTGTTTGCCGGCTAAGACAGCTCACGAGGCTTTGAGCATTCGCACACGGGCACTCCGGAATGCATTTACACGCATCCCTGCGCCCCTCTGTGTGAATGCTCAAAGCGTCGTGAGCTGTCTTAGGCTTCCCGTCCTACTCCCATTCCAAATGGAACTGAAGTAATGCGAAAATCCCTAAAGTTACTGTCAGTCACAGTCAGCATTGCCAAGGTTTGTATAAAAATACAGTACATAAAATTAAGATGTCAATATTATACACACAGATGTTCTGCACACCTATCATGACAGCCCTACCAATTTGCTATTGAATCCAAGGTCTTCTAATGCCCTACACAACATAAGGCCCAGAGGCCTGAGGGAAAGTAAGTGGACTTTTTCTTGCTTTAGTGAGTCCATTTTTAACTGTGTTTTTATTCTGGTTTGATTGTAACCCAACTTGACATCCAGAGGACAGGATAAAAATACAAATTAAAAAAAATCATTTTTTAGTTGATGCTTCTCCCACCACTCCTTGTCATGGTATACATACCACTAGGAAATTCAGTTAGTCCTACAATGTCATTCTTTGCTGAAAACAGGATTAGGAGCCCCAACGCCACCCTGGACAAGAGGAGGAGGGAGAAAGAGCGCTCAAACGTTTTCATCTGCTGCAAGGACTACAAAAACCTGGCAGCACCCAGCACAATGCTCCAATGCCGCCATGGACATGGGGAGGAGGGCGAAAGAGCTCTCGGTCGTTTCCACCTGCTACAAAGACTACAAAAACTCAGTAGCCAGTTGCCCCACCTGTTTACAGTTTTTTTCTCTAATTATTATTATTATTGTATATTGTATTGGATGTTATAACATGTAATATATTTTTAATTATTCTTATTTGCTGTACTCCTTGATATAATGATTGAATTTGTATTGTATTTTGTTTTTCCATTTGTTGTGAACCGCCTTGAGCAAATTTTGTTTGGAAAGGCGGTATATAAATAAAAATGGAAAATGGAAAATGGAAACTAAAAACAACTGTGCAAGGGACATGGTTTTAATAACAATAACAATAACAATAACAATAACAATAACAACAATAATAATGTTTCTTTTTCATATCTCTATTGTGAAAGCACTGAATCTGCAGACTCCCACACAGCATAGCAGGTCTGAAAACTGCTAGACAGATTTGCTCCTAACATTAGCTCATCTAAAGTCTTAAATAATTGACCATTTTCTTTCCAGATGTGTGCTGCTCAGCTAATTTGTCGAGCTTAAAATGACTGCAAGATCAAGAATCCAGATGTTAAGAGGCTGCAGTCTAGCATTTCAGTCCTAAAAAACTACCACTGGTGTCCACAATTGCATCTGTGGTGTAATAATATCTTTGCAAAGTTGGCATAGTGTCATCTTTCTCCTTCTCCTCTCTCTCTTTTTTTTTTGCCATGGAAGAAGCTTTTTATTTTATTACATTTAAGGCTGTGGGAATTGAAAAGGAAACAAAAGCAGTTAATGGATGCATCAGTTTCCCGGACTGCATTTTTTAAAAACTTTGGACTTCATGCTATCCTTATGCAGGAGTTCCACATTACAAGAAAATAAGGGAACCTGAGGTATTTCTGCACTTGGTCCCATAGTGAGCAATTAGTCAAAATCTGGGCAGGTACATCTGCACTTGCAGGAGGTGTTTACGGCCTGCAAACACCCCCTGCCTGCCCAGAGGTTGACTAATTATAAACTAGCTGTATTGCATGAATTCATGCACCCCAAGCAACCCAACCCTTGCCTAACATGAGTGAAAGCTTACCTTTTCCATCCTGGAGGCAACCATCTGCACTCTTTCCAGTTGAGAGGGCCACCTGAGATGTCACACAAGCACACTGGCCCCTTAGGTAACCCCTTGATGTGATTGTGCACGTGCGGAGTGTCATTGTCACCTTGATACCACTGCCAGTGCACACACAGTTGCACAGAGCACCATGACCAAAATGGTGGCACCCTGCAGAGGATTGGATGTGCCACTGGCATAGTGTACTAGCATTTCTAAGTGCAAACGCTAGTACACACTAGTTTGTAATACACTTTTCCAGTCCAACGGACGGGAAAGCAAGTGCAGAAACACCCATGATCTAAACAAGTGAGTATCAAACTTACCTCTTTCTAACTTAACTTAAGGAGTTAAATTAAATTATTGAACATTGAGGCTCAAGGCAAACACACATAGACATTCTCAGATCTGTCCACCATATCCCTTTGAATAATTACATAATTAAGGGAAGTAAGTGGGAAAAAAGCCATAAATTGCTTAAACAGTTGAAAACTAAGCAAGCTATGGACCAGTCCTTCAATGTTTACTACCATCTGTTTACTTCTTTCCTTCTTCCACTTCATTCTCTGTGTTTTGATTTCTCTCACCCATTTCAGTTGATCACAGAAGGGGACTGAACTCTGAGATTTTTTCCAGTAGCAAAATTTAGCCCATTGCCATTAATGAATTGACCACTGGCCTGAAAACAGTTGGGGTAGAAAATTATCCCACTACTGGCAAACCTAACTATCCCAGCTTCTCTCCCTCTTTCTCTCTCTTTCTTTTGAGCTGGATACAATACATGTCCAAGCTCCAAAAGATTTATTCAAAGGTTAAAAACTGTCAAATGAGTAAAAGTAACTGGTTCCATCTTTTGCCCTTTCACAAAACAATCATTTTCCTAATCATCCCATACAGATAATAACCTCCTCATGGCAAATTTAACCTTCACTCGCCAACTTAACCCTTTCCATTTCCAAAGGAAACTTTTAAGTAAATGTACTGTCTTTGGTTAGTTTTTAGGCTGCTTTCTGGTACAATATTGCAGCAATATATAATGAAAGTATTGAGGTACATATTTTCTGTAAAAATCAAAGCACAGTTATATTCTGGGGTAGACAACTACCCCACCAGGAAAATGAAATCAGGTACCTATTTATAAAAAGTATCCATGAAGGCTAAAATACTCCTAGGTTGTCTTGGTACAAATATCAAATAGATAAGGAATTTCCCATCTTCAGCAGTAGTGGATGCATCATTGCCTTCTGCCACTTAACTTTTTTTGTATTGCTAGTACAATCAGTAATCAGCATAGTGCTAAAACATCAAACATGTTAGGCTGGATTTGCTGAACGGTTATCTTAGCATGGAAAGTTTGGACCATTATATGGTGAGCAATAGACACTGCTGTACCATGATCATGAGATTTTATCTGCCCACACCCCTGCTTGTTCTTCTTTAAAGTCCTGGCTGTCATTTATTTTTCTCCTGCAGCAGAAATTGTACATCAATGTACATGTGTTCATCTTTTAAAAGAAATAAAGAAATGCTTTTAAAGTCTATGATAAAAAAGACACATGTAGGTTATGGAAATCCTTTTATATTCCTATGTTATCACTCTTTTGCTACCTGAAAAGAAGAAAGCTGTAGTATAGACTGAATACTCTTGTCTACAATTTTTAGTCTCTTTATAATACATAAGTATTTCCCAGGCAGGTATTAAAATACCCCCCCTCCCCCCACAAAAAATTCCAAACTCTTGGAGAGGACATTTCTGTCCCTTATGCATAAAACATGTATGCATATTTGTCTCAAACATTTGGAAAAAAAATTTGTACCAGTTATAATTAGCATGTTTTGTGCATCTATTTTCTTGCTATTAAATAACAAATGTGTAGTAACCATAGCAACTAGAAATCATCACATGGTACTGCTGCTATTTTGGGGATAACATAAGTACCTTTTTTAAAGAAGCATTCACACCTCTGAGCTATGAATTTTAATAATTTTCAAGGAAGAATATCTTCTGTGATCATTTTTTATTCATTTTCCATCACACTAATTTAATGTAGAATGCATTTTCTTTTCCCCTGCCTTTCTCTCTCCTCTTTCTCTCTCCCCTCTCTGTTTTTTTTTTCATCCATTGAGTCCCTTATGCTATTGATGTCTTTCTTCCACATTTGTGAGGGGCGGGAATGGACAGAAAGCAGAGAGTATTTCTGAGAAATAATAACAATAAAAAAAGTTTTGTCTGACTGTGGTCATCTTGCGGCAGAATGAAGTTATCTGATAACTTTGACAAAGCAGGGCCAAATTAAATGAAATCACTCTGGCCATGTGGAGAAGACATAATTAGCTGAAAAGCCTTGAATAATTTAAAAGTTTTGATTCATATATATATATATATATATATATCTTAAAAAGTGAATGTTCTAATCCAGAAAATGGTGCTAGGAAAAATTCAGCAACTGAATGTTCCATGGAAAAAAATGTGGATGGGGTGAAGTAGGAATGTTCAACCTCCCAGCAAGAGTCTGTCAACTCTTGAGTTTGCAATGAAGTGGCAAGGATAGATTAAAATACTACAACACAACAGGTAGAAAGAAAGAAAACTTTCCCTGACAAACTTCCTTCATAGTCATTCAAGTTATAGGGAAAGCAAAAACTGATCATCCCTGACATTTGTGACCATCTCCTGTTTGACTGCATGGACACTTCTATGCAGTTTTCTTGGCAGAGATACAGAAGTGGTTTGCATTGCTTGCTTCCAGGGAGTAGCCGGGGAACAAACCAGCAACTAGGGATGTGCACAAAAGTTCTAAATATTCAAAATTTGATTGAATTCAATAGAATCTGGACATTCGAATTTGAATAGAATGTCTACACATTCAAATTTAAACATTCGAACGAATTTTGAATGTTCCGAAACATTCGTTCGATGATTCGAAACATTTGAATGTACAGATACCAAATATCATACGTATCTGTACACATTTGTGCTGATAGTATGGGATGAAAACGTGATACGTACGGGATAAAACAGGATGTGTATGAAATGTGTACAGATACGCATAACATACGAATGTTGTCGACATTCATATCTTCAAATACGAATGTTATCAACGTTCGTATCCTCAGATTCAATTAGAATCAGATTTGTTGCATTCAGATTCTAAACATTCAAATCAAATCGAATGTTTGGATATTTGATTCAAATGCATGCACATCCCTACCAGCAATTCTCTGCTTTCCAAGCAGTTTCTTCTAGGGATGTGCATGAATTATTTGTGCAGTTGGCATCTGGATGAATATGTCCAGATTCTGAGATTCATGGATGGATCAGATAGGGCCCTATTTGTCCATGAATTGGGTAATCCAGTATTGGTAGAAGCTTCTATGGATACTGGATTACTCTGGGGCCTCCCCACCTGGGCCGGCCTACCCCAAACCTTCCCCCCCCCAGGGCCCACTTACCTGCTCCAGTGCTACTCTGGGCCTCTTCCTGAGGCTTCTGGAAAGTCAAACAGGCTTTCTGAAAGCTGGAGACAGGGCCTTCCGATCCCAGAAGGCCATGTTTACAGCTTCTGGAAAGCCTTTTGACTTTCCAGAAGCCCCGGGAAGAGGCCCGGAGTGCCACCTGAGCATTCTGGCCCGCCTCCCCGGTGCCCCCTTACCCTTAAGATTCAATGTGGGCAGAATTTCATGTGGCCCCATTGAGGAGACACTAAAGAGCTAATTTTTCTCTGTGTGCTTTCAGGACAGATTTCAATCAATTCTGCCCCCATCACTTCTAGAGAGGCCCTGTTGCTGTGTGTGTTGGTTCATGCTGTCATTTAGGCTTTATGCCTGAATTTCTTCTGAAATCAGGACTTCTGAGCCAAAGAGATATGTGATTCTTTGGCTGAATCACTGAGCCAGGGGAGACCTGTGTTGTCTCCTATTCCTGAGTTAAATTGCTAAGTAAAAGCCAAGGACAGTGACACTTGCCCTCACACACTCTACCTCTTTGGAAACTCAATTCAAAGAACATGTGTCTTTGGGCAAAGCCGTGAGTTGTGTGTGCATGTACATTTGTAACTTTTTGTATATGTGAAATCATCCCCTGATCAAGAGAAGATCCCCTCCTTCTGCACTTGCCTCATTTCCTTTAGTAATCTTTCTCTTTTTCACTCCACTCCTTTGCTTTTACTCTTTGCTTTGGTTTCTACCTTTCCTTAAGCCTGAGAGACCAGTGGAACTGTAAAACTGCTACAAGTTACTGCTTATTTTGGGAATTGCGTTCCTTGTGTTGCTTTATCATTTGATTAATTCATCCAATATTGAATGTGCTTTCTCTTCAGAACTGCTACTTGTTTCTTTTTATTGCCTCTTGCTTTTACATTTGCCACTTACTGTATAATAACATTATTTCCTGTGTGCCTTTTGAAACTTTAATAAAGAAACTGTGCATTAGGGTCAGCCAAGTATTTCCCTACCCTTGAGATAAGCTCCAATCCAGACAATTACCAGTTAAACAAAACCAGTAGGCCTAAAAAAATCACTCACAAAGGGAACACTGTTAAAATCCATATTTTAGGGCAGTTCCCATAACAGGCTACATTTGAAGAATCTTCAGAAACTTCAGTTAGGTCAGTGTGCATTAGGAAAATTGATAATGGGCACTTATACATGGGACCAAATTTTGGTCCCAGTAAGGTTACAGCAATTTCACTTCTATTATGAAATGTATGAGAAAGCTCACATACATATACATAGCTAAAGCATAGAAAACAGGGGTTGGAAGGATTTTTTTTCAAATAGTGTTTACTTTTTATTTTTGTATTTCAAATAAATATTACAATTAGAAAAATTACAAAGTTTAAATACAAATAATCAACAATGTGCTGCCACTTGGTAAGGAATTATATCTGCATCATTACTAAGACATTTTCTGAAAAAGCAGGTCTTGGTTCTTACTTTAAATGAACAGATGAAGAAGGCAAATTACAAATAGAAGATTCCTGTTGTATCTGGGCAGCTGAAAAAAAAATGGTTGCCATATGCTGTAGTTGTTAAGTCTTGGGTTCTGTTCTTGCATTTGTTTGTCTTGAGTTTTGGCCTTGCCATTTGTCACAACGGAGAATACCAGTGAGAAATTGTCAACTGGTTTGAATCTTTCCGTCACTGGGATATTACTTGCCCAGCCACTGTATGTATAAAGTCAAATACCATTCCAGGTGCAATAAAAATCAGGTTTTTGGAGCACAGTTATTGATGACCTTGCAATTCCTGACTCACATCACACTGGTCTTAAAAGAGCTGCACTGGCTAGTCCAGGTGCCTAAGCCCCACAGAGCCTCCACCCCCATCCATCTGCCCTGGAGAAGCTTTTACTCCACTTCCAAGGTGCCCACCTGGAGCAGGGGGAGGGTGCCACCCCACCCCTCCCAGCCCGCAGTCTGGCCAGGAGAAGGTACCACTTTACTCTCGCTTCTGCTTTGAAAGCAGAGAAAAGCTTCTCCCACCAGGATTGGGGGGGAGGGGTGGGGGAGCTGCCTCCCTCCTGCTCCTGGTAGGCACTGGGGATGCCCACCTGGAGCAGGGGGAGGACACAGATCCCAGCAGGAGAAGGCACCCCTTTACTCTCGCTTCTGCTTTGGAAGTGGAGTAAAAGCTTCTCCCGCTGGGATCGGAAGGGATGGGCGGGGGAGGCTCTGCAGGGCTTAAGCACCTGGATCCCTCTGAAGTTACTTAGACCATGTGCACTACATCTGTTCCAGATGTAGTGCGAAAAGGCCTCTGATGTCTGAGCAACTTCTGGGAGCAAACCAAGCATACAAAAAGGAAGGAAGGAAGGAAGGAGAGAGAGAGAACAGACACGAGGTGAGTTCTGAGAAGCTGCGATTGATCTAGTGTTGGCAAGCATTCAATACATGACAAACACGTTGCAGGAACTCCATGCATGTAGGGCAGGCCATGTTTAGGAGAAACACCAACACGTCCCTTAAGATCCACCATAGCTTCTCACTATCTGGAGGCAGCCTTCATTGTTCACAATCTAGAAGAACTTCAGGGTCACCGCTAAATACTTCTAAGGCTTCAGCCAGACATCAGTTACTTATTCTCCTGTATTAGGATATTCCAGGATAGAGCATGGATATCCAAGTATCGCAGAATAAGTAAAGGACATATGTGTGCAGCCGTAAATTTCCCAGTTTGTCTGCAAATATGTGAAATTGGTTCCCTGCAGCTGTGTCTGAGAGCAACACTTTGAGCCATCCTCGTGATGAGGCAGTCCAGTGGAGTTTGAGTCAATGATGTAAGCTAAATGTCCTGAATGTGTTATGAGGCCAATTCACACTTGGCTTCCTGGTTTGCAATAAGTTAACATCTGGGCAGGTGCATCTGCACTTGCACGAGGTGTTTACAGCCTAGAAACAGCCCCTGCCTGCTCAGATGTTAACCCATTTCAACCTTTGGGTGGTGCCCAAAATTGGGCACCACACACAAACTAACCCTTACCCAAAACTTACTTGATAACATCTAAGTGGTGACCGTTTGCACTGTTTCCAATGTGCGGGGTCATCTGAGGTGTCATGCAAGTGCACTGGCTCCTCAGATGACCCCAAATGTGATGGCACTTGTGCAAAGTGCCATTGTTGCCATGACGCTGGCGCTAGCACATGTGCTCTCATGCCAGGCACCACGATCAAGATGGCGGTGCCCTGTGAGTAACTAGGCATGTGCCTGGACAGAGGTAAGTTTCCAGACGTGGGGGGGGGGGTTAGGCTGACATGTACTAGCATTCTCTAGTGCAAATGCTAGTACACATTAGTCTGTTCTGCACTTTTCCTATCCAATAGACAGGAAGCTAAGTGTAGAAATGCCCATAGATGGCATTCCTGTTTCTGGCTTGTTTTTGTTGTGGTTTCTGAGCTGTTGTCTTCTCTCCTGGCAAGGGTATATTGGCTGGAATGATTTGAGTTTCTGCTCAGTGTGGAGTTGTGTGCTGTGCTTGAGCTCATAATTACTCTTTGGTTCTAATATTTTCAGAACAGATTCAGTTAATGTTGTTAATATAGCTCTGAAGTCTGCTAAAAATGTTTTTATTAAAGTGATATCGGCATTCCATGCCTGGGACAGTTTGTTTAAAGTGTTCTGGTGTTTGCTCAAGATATGAGGGACCAGCAATAAATAAGAACTTCGATTTTCCTCGTGGGAGTCTTGCACTGCTGAGCTGGGGGTCTCTTTAATTGGATGTGCTTCTTCTTCAATGTCCGAGACTGTGTTGTTCCCGCGTAATGCCTCTGTAAACGTACTGTTAGCAGAGGCTGCTGAAGGTTGGCAAATAACAGGAGTTGATTTATTAGCGAAGATTAATTCCTGAAGCTAGAGAAGGCCCCATATCTGGACATAGAAAGGTAATCCGGTCCAGTGTTCATGGCTGTGAATCCAGACTAGCAGCAGCTACGAAAGAATGGAATAATTTTAGCCTGATTTCCCTGGTTATTGGGGGTCACATTGATTTCAAGGCCAGCATTGCAAGCTCACACCAGGTTTTTGATACGAGCCAGTTTGGTCTTGTGTTTAGAGTGTTAGATTCCGAACTGCTTGTCTCCTGATACAATTCACACTCCTCCCTGAAGCCAGCTGGGTGGCCTGGGCTGATTCACAGCTCTCTTTTTCTGAGCTCTTACAGCCCCACTTATTTCACAGGGTTTCTGTTATGGGGGGAAGAGTCCCCTTAAAAAGGATGAGAAAAGTGAGGTATAAGAGCCAACTCTCTTCTCCTTCTCCTTCTACTGAAGGCCATTATGAGTGGAGTAACTATGCATGCTGAAGTGGGGTTATTCTTTCATACACTAAAAAAAGAAATCAGCTCCCAGACATATTTGTATGCATTTAGTATGCAAATACATACAGGTACGTATGAGATGCATACAGATAGGTATGTGTACATTCGTGTCTGTACATTCGTATCTGTACATTCAAATGTTTCGAATCATTTGAATGAATGTTTTTGAAATAATCAAAATTCATTCAAATGTTTAAATTGGAGTGTGTAGACATTCTATTTGGTTCAAATTCATCGACTGAATTTGATGAATTTTGAATGTTTAGAACATTTGTGCACGCCCCTACTCATTCCCACCATCTTGCCTCCCTCTGTGTTAATAATTAAATATTTCATCATGATTGAGGGGACGGACACACGCAAAAATGGGCACTTGGGAGGGGTACATGTTAGATTTATTGTTGCAAAGACCACTTTTATTACAGTAAAATACACTCAAGTTAAAAACCGGTAAATGTTTCAACATGACCCCTCTACATCAGTACTGTATGTAAAATCTGAAACACAATTTAGGTATCCAGCTGCTTCTAATTAAACATTGGGCTCACCTAATTCTCACCCTTTTAGAGGCTGATCTACTGTAGGGCTTCCAAGTTCCCCACTTTGTTGTTGACTGAGGGTTTTAGTTTTTGTATGTATATAGCCTTCGGCTAAAGCCAAACATCTCCTGAACCAACTTCTAGCAGAGTCCTGAGTCCATTTAATAATCTTTTGTGACTCACTCCTGGAAGCAAAGGCATCAGAAAGGTCATATTCCCTTCTTCACTCCCATTTTTTGTTTTTTTTTCCTTCTGTTTCTTGGACTCTGCAAAGGTAAAACAGTTTTTTTATATATAAAAGAGAGTGATGACATGGCCAAGTCTCATTTCATGGCTGAGGCAATTAATTAAGTTTTAATACTAAAGGGAAGCAGTGAGAATTGATCTGTGAGTCACAGGGATTTAATTCATTCTAGGAGTGCCTCAGCCCACTTAGCCATCACTCCCCAGTTGGTAGACAATCTGAAAATTATTATCCTTATGCTACTGAGCGTAATCTTCCTGGTCTCTCCTAGCAACAGCTTCTGATTGGTTCTAAAATTCTTCCCCTACTTCGATTAAGGAAAATCCTTTCCTCTTTGCTTTCAGACTGTTGACTCTTCACTCGATCAAACAACCATTTATCTAGCACTTCAGGTTGCTTTGCCATTTTGCTAATTCTCTCTATTACTCTGTATCTTTGTAAATAAACTGGTTCATGTGGATTTTCAATGAAATAACTTTGGCTTTCAATAAATCATTTCCCTTTGCTTTAAGGATGGGCTGTCAGCTGAATAGTTGTGAAATCAAACCTTCAGTTCCAGGAATGTGTACAAATGTTCTAAGCATTCAAAATTTAATTGAATTCAGTTGAATGTGGACATTCAAATTCTAATGGAATGTCTATACATTCAAATTTAGATAGCCGAATGATTTTTGAATGTTCCAAAACATTTGTTCAAATGATTCAAAACATTCAAATGTACAGATATGTATATATTGCATATGTATCTGTACAAATCTCATACATATCTGTACACATTTGCGCTGATAGTAGTGGATGAAAACAAGGTACATATGAGATAAAACAGGTTGCATACGAAATGTGTACAGATGCGTATAACACATACAAATGTTGTCGATATTCGTATGTTCAGATTCAAATCTAATTTAATCTGAATCTGGTTCAGTTCGAATCAAATTTTGTTGCATGTGGATTCTAAACATTCAAATCGAATCAAATGTTTGGATATTTGATTTGATTTGAATTCAAATGCAAAAAACAACAACATTTGGGCACATCCCTATTCAGTTCTAAAGATCCTGCTTATGAATCTTGCATTTGATGTTCTCATGTCATGAGAACATGTCTTGGACAGTTCTCATAACACTTCTTACATTTTTTTTTCTAACTAAGATTACTTCAGTCTGCATCCCCAAAAGGGATGGATGCAACCAGGATCAAAGTTGGGGAGAATAAGTTGCTGAAAGGTCAGCTCAAGATAAGGGATCTTGGTGGGCACCAAATATCCACCTCACTGTGGCTCCCGCCAGGCAGATGAATACTGCTGTAAGGGAACTTCCCTCTCAGCGGCAAAACTGTTGTCTGGTCTGTTTTTTACTACATCAGAATTGGGAGTTGGAAGCCCCACACTGTGATGGTTCTGCTTCTGTCTTAAAAGTGGATGCCAGAAAATGGCCATGGGAGATTTCTGCTCAATAAACCTGGGGACTCATGTGTTTCTTCAGAGACTGAACTTGCCTCTCATGCTTTTTAGCACCTGAATGAAGTCACTGGGAGGTTGTCAGGACCTCTGAAAACAGGTGTCATCAATATGCAAATAATACCCAGGTCTACCTCTCCATATGTCACAGGTGTTTGGAGGGAGTAATGAACTGGATGGGAGCCAATAAACTGAAACTGAGTCCAGACAAGATGGAGATGCTGTGTGTCTCAGGGTCTTATAGCCATGAGGAAGGAGACATTCTTTATTCTTTATTTTATTTTATTTTTATTTTTATCCCATCCTGAACCCGAGGGTCTCCGGGCAGCTAACAACCTTTAAAATAGAACATTCTGTTCTTCATGGGGGTGCTTCACCCTGGAAGGTACAAAGTTTAGGATACTCTTGGACTCTGTGCTGATACTTAAAGCTCGGGTGAAGGTGGTGGTCAGAAGAGCCTATTTCCAGCTATGGCTGGTTCACCAACTACTTACCTTTTTTGGAAAGAGATAGGCTGCCCACAGTAGTCCATGATCTGGTAACTTCCCAGATTGAACTGCTATAATGCACTCTATTTTGGGCTGCTCTTGGAGTTGGTTCTAAAGGAATGCCTCCTCAGATGTAGACATGTGTGTGCCCTGAAATCTTCTAGTGAGGCTCTCTTGACTGTTCTCCCCCCTTCAGCAGTAAAAGACATGGGGAAATGTAGAAAGGCACACCCTCATTGCATGCATTTAGATCTCTGGTGAAGACACACCTCTTACCCTGACCTTTGGCTGAGGGAATAGCATCCCTTCCCAATGCAGGCACTGTTGTTGTTTTAGCTAATTTACTTTGTTTTTCTAGTTCCCCATCCTGAGACCTTTGGATATAGGGCAGGATGAAATGGATGGATGGATGGATGGATGGATGGATGGATGGATGGATGGATGGATGGATGGATGGATGGATGGATGGATGGATGGATGGATGGATGGATGGATGGATGGATGGATGGATGGGATTTACAAGGTGGTTGGATCCTCATCCCTCATGTTGTTCTACTTCTGGAAATAGCTCCATGCAGATCCTACTGTTTTCTCAGCACTGTACTTGCTGAAGGTTGAATATGCCAGCAGCCAATATTATATTTAACTCTTTCTAATGGCAAGCTCTATAATGTAACTGCACGTTTTGCTCCATGCAATAATCATTCAAAACAATGTATTTAGGAGTCCAAAGGCCTAACAATGCAACCTGGCAACTTCAGGAAAGTCTGGAGACATTGTTGGTTGGTGTGCAGCTCCACATTTCACCATGATGTGCAATGAGAAGTGTCATTAAGCAAACTGGGGCTTCCAAATTGCTGCTTAGAGGGCAGTTCAAAGCATGCATGCATGTATATATAGTTCTTTATTATTTACACAGATTGCTTTATATATTAGAAATAAAGGATTATTGTAGCAGTAAGTCACTGTTGCTGTCCAATCACTATAAAGTTCAAGTATTTATTTCCAAGGAAATATATATAGGACTGCCAATGCCTTATCATCACAGCAACACAGATCACATTTTTGCAAAATAGTAAGATACTTTACATAAGCTGTCCCCAGACAACTGTGTAAATGGGGATGAACAATAGGCAGTTTGGACTTTGGTTTGATTGCCAGTAGTGGCTCACAGAGCAGGACAGATGAATTGAAACAGGGGCAGCTTTTGAGAATCTGACCCAGGACCTCAGACACAAAGACCTGAGGTCCACAACCCAAGCAGAAAGTGATCAAGTTATTTGATGAGCGTCCCACTCAGCAGAGATCTCTCTCAGGTGTCTCCTGCTGCGGAAATGGAGATATGTCCAGAAATGGGACCAATACAAATAAATGGATTCAAGTAAGATGGCAACAAACTCAACTTTCCACACCAAGTATTCCATTTCAAAGTAGCTAAGTGCCTCAGATATGATGGCTATTTTAATCTGATGCTTTAGAAATGTTATTTGAGATTTAGAAAGGATCCCAAAACTGCTTCTGATGTAAGAAAGCTACTGCTAAAGGATCTGTGAGAGGTGGCCATTTAGTTAATGGTGAACAATCTGTGCCTTTCAGAGGTGCTTACCATTAGCCAAAATTAGAGGGCTACTTCAGGTAGTAGATTTGGGGGTTTCATGAAAGGGCAGCAAATGGTTCATTATTTGTTATTGCCTTTTTAGTGCCAGAGAGAAATGCTTATGGGATTTCCCTCCCCTCCTCTATCTCCATTGCTTAAATTACTTGGCTGTCTTGGATACTGTGTATATTGGCTAGTTGGAAGAGGGAATGCTATTTGCACCTAGAGCAGTAAAAAAAAAAAGTTTTCAATGGACCCGGAATTTTTTCCACTGTCAGATGCCTCAAACTAGCAGGAAGTTCTCCCTCCCTTCTGAATCCCTTTCCTAAGAAATTCCTTCCTGTCTTCTCTAGTCTGAGTGTAAGCTGAATTTTCAAAACTCATCATTTTAAGAAGCAGAATGCTCCTACATTTTGCCAGCCCTTTCCTTGGGTTCTTCTCTCATTGAAATTTGCTTGCCCATCTAACTCTGTAGCAGCCCAAGCTAATTTATTCTCTTAATCGCAATTACAACCCTGTGACAATAGGAAGACACTGTTTCCATAAGGGTCTGAGGGAACATTTCATATTCATGTAATTTAGCTGACAGTGTTTTGGAATACATTGAAATGATTTGAAGCATTTTATTGTCTTTCTTTCTTTCTTTCTTTCTTTCTTTCTTTCTTTCTTTCTTTCTTTCTTTCTTTCTTTCTTTCTTTCAACACAAAGAAAATTCCTCACAACACAGATAAAAATGCTTAATGGAGTGTAGTTGCCTCATATTTATTTTTATTCCTCAAGGATGCATCCCCATCACCGATCTAAAGAAAATAGAACATATAACTCAACCCTGGACATATATCTGGAACATAAGTAGGATTCCTATTCTGGGGAGAAGCTATGGATTCCATATAAACATAGGAAAGTGCAAAGAGGCAAAAAGCCACTATCCTTTTAACCTACTACTGTTGAAAGTCATGGTTATTAATATTCTTGTGGCTGTTCACAAAAGTCACATGGTGAACTCAGAGAAAGCCATAAAAAATAGCACCTATGGTCCGTCTATCCCAGCATGCTGCGCTGACCAAGAAGGTACATACAAAAAGTTCATGAACAAAAAGCAACCTTCATTGAATAATGTACATTCTGAAAATTGCTATATAGTCTTCTGTTAGGCAATTTAAAGCAGAGGTTTGATCTGTACCTATCAGGCATGTTGCAGCAATAGATTTCTGCAATGGAAGAAGGTTAAATTAGATGACCTCTAAGGTTTTTGTCATTTGCAGAACTGCACGACTGCCGAAGCTGGGCATGCCTTCGTATGGATACCTCTCATTTTCTCTCCTCTCCTTTTGCGTTTCCTGCAATATCATACCATAATAATAATTATGCACTCCGCTGGATAGATACCTTTTCCTTTTCCCTTTCTTTTTGGAATATCACTCTGTAATGTAGCATATGTTCAATGACAGTTATTCGGGAACTCAATTAATCTGGAAGACACTCTTTACATGGTAAAATTGCGAATGGGCAACTTCTCATTCCATAAACACCAATTTCTTCATAAAGTCAAAATTCTTTTGTTTCTCTTTTCCTATTATTATTATTATTATTATTATTATTATTATTATTATTATTATTATTATTATTATTATTATTATTATTATTATTATTATTATTATTATTATTATTATTATTATTATTATTATTATTATTATTATTATTATTATTATTACAGTGGAAGTGACAGGCTGTTTTCTTTCAGTGTTAAATAACTCTGAAAATTCACCATTGGGATAGATAATGTGGAAAGAAAATTGTCGGTCGCTTTCCTGTTCTGTTTTCTTGCTTTGAAAGTGGACTGAAGCTGGATTAAATGTTAGGTGTGACCATAGCCAAAGTCAGCCTGTTAGTCCACAATCAAGTCATGGATGAATGATGGCTTATTGTGGATTGACTTGGAATTCAAGGCTAGCATCACCAAGCCAGTAAGAAACTGACCAGCATCCCTGCATTCTGATGGTTGAGAAACAGAGTAGAAGGAATGATAGCCTCAGCATGTGTAACACTCCTTAGCTGAACCATATCTCTCTGGGAGTTTTTCCACTGTCACTAGAAGTACCCATTAAGTACCCATTAATGGGTATGTAATGGCATTTTTGTACCCATTAATGGGTACTTAATAGGTACTTCTAGTGACAGTGGGAAAACACCCTTAGTCTCCTATTGCCATATCTCCTTAAATAGTTCCCCATGACTCCCTCCTCTTCTCTGTCCCATGCACATGCTGCTGCTTAAAAGATCCTCCTGGCAAGAATGGCCTAGACTCTGTTTACTCAAAGTGATCTGCTGTCCAGTACTGAGACAACAGAGGAGCCTCCTGGCTTTCACCCAGGAAGCTGATCTGTTGGATCACCAACACTGCCTGTCATATAGGCTGATGGTCCAACACCACTGAAGTGACCAGCCTAACGTAGTCACTGGAGGCATACAGACACATTAAAATACATTTTTTTAAAAAAATCCATCCCACCTCCCCCAACTGATCTCCCAATGGGTCCTTAACCATTATTGTTCAAAGCCACTTTCTTGATTCTCATATGCAATAAGTAGCCACCCGGTGGCACCCTCCACGTACCTAGATAAGGCTGGTTTGGCTAGCAGTAACAGCTCCAACACCAGGCAAATGTTCTCCAGAGGTGGTTGGATGGTTGATGGCAAGAGCAACAATCACGAGTCCTTCAAGGCAGCTGAGTCCTCATGGCATGCACCCAGAACTTCCAAGAATGCATGCCTTCCACCCATGTGGATGATGCCTTTGAAATCAGAGTTAACAGAATGCGAACTGGGTGAGAAGGAAGGTAGTAATGGATGCTGCTCAATTCCAAACAGACATTATCTTTGCATGACTTTGGGCAGCTGTATTAAGAAAAATGGACTAAATTAACTTTAGATAGTCGAGATTTCAATCCATAATAAATCAAAATTGTTTGTTTTACTAGGACCAATGATTAATTAACAATCTTCTCGGTCAAAAGTCTGTTTAAGGCCAGTGCTCGTTAAGTAAAACATCACAAAACACCAGTGTTTTTCTGGATTAAAAAAAAAAATCTATACGGACGAGAACCTCTGCCTTGGCACAATATAGTTTTGTTTCTTTTAAATAACATTAAGAATTCCAATTCACTACAATAATTAAGGAAGGGCATTTACTTCCAAATCTGTAGAAGCTGACGGTAAGAAAATGATAAGGAATTCAACAGCACAGTAAATTATAAATGTCAAATTATTAGGATGCATGTAAAAAAGCATGTAGCTATTAAGAACCAGACTGAACATTTGTGGGAAACCTTGCAGCCTTTATCATTGTTTTAAATCTCTCTATGGACTCCTGTCACTCATTGCCACATATGTGGTGTAAGATAATGAGACATATGTCAACTGTGTGTCCAAAACTGTTGGATTTGTGGAGCGAGATACTGCCTTTTTTGGGCTACACCAAAATACTGAAGAGCCCTCTAGGAGAACTAGCCAGGGGTTCTTGCTTTCTAGAATTCAGTTACAGAATGTTTTCCTCTGATGTGCTACATGTTATGCTTTTATCACAAAGAACACAGGTTTTTTTTTT
>MTQE01001134.1:27178381-27192670 GCA_014337955.1 Aspidoscelis marmoratus | reverse complement strand
TTTTTTTTTTAAAAAAAAAGAAATGCATCAAGTGGGGTGTATTTTGGAAGCCCCAGACTAGAGGATCAATTTTAGAATTCATACCTATTCTATCAAACAGCAATTCATTTCAGTAGCAAACCATTTCATCTACATTGCTAGTGAAGTTAGCTACTTCTTTAAACTCTAGGACAGTGATGGTGAACCTTTTGAGCTCGGTGTGTCAAAATTTACAAGAAAACCTAGCTTAACTTGTGTGCTGTGTCACATCTAGAAATATCCATAATTTTGTGATATTTGTAGCTCTAGTAAAAAAGTTATATTTTTGATATATGTATTTTATTAAAAGCAAAAACAAATAATTATTTACATTAGTGACTTTTGTTGCTAAATCTTCAATTGAAAGTTGGTATTTCATACACTTCAAGAACAAGCAAGCATTACACGTCCAGGTGCCAGGGTGACCATGTGTGTCACCCAAAAGGGCTTGGCGTGTCACCTGTGACACGCATGTCATAGGTTGGCCATCACCGCTCTAGGAGATACATACATTTGGAGAGGAGCTTGCAAATACATAATCAAAATAGAGAACTTAAATATACAAGGGATCTGAAAATAATTTTCACATTGATACCAATTCATATGTATAGAATGTATAAAATACTTGCTTTGTACATATCGCTAGGGGTGTGCACAAATGCTTTTTTGCATTCAAATTCGAGTTGAATCGAATGTCAAAACATTCTATTCAATTCAAATGTTTTAAATCCAAATACAGTGGTACCTTGAGATACGAGTTTAATTCGTTCTGTATCCTTGCTTGTATGTCAAATCACTCGTATCTCAAAGCAATTAATTAATGGAATTCCATTAATCCGTTCCGGGTCCCAAAAAACCACCTCACCTTCCAGCTCCACACCCAAATTTCAGTCCCTGAAAGCGGCCAGCAGCTATAAACAGCTTTATTTTTTGCCCTACGTCTTTCTGGAGCTGCTATGTTTGGATTACAGGAGCAGCTGCCAGGCCTCAGAGGCTGCCAAAATTCAGCCTGCCCTCGGCGCTCACTTCCTCACCCCCTCCCTCCCTCCCTCCCTCGCCTCGCACCGCCGCCTTCTTTTTCTCTTGGCGCGTCACAGCCGTCGCCCCGCCTTAGCCTTCCCTCGCCTCGCACCGCTGCCTTCTCGTATCTCAAATTATGCTCTTAAGTCAAAGCAAAATATCCCTTACTCTGCGGCTCGGGTCTCGAAAAATTCGTAAGTTGGGGCACTCGTATGTCGAGGTACCACTGTACAGCAGAAACGATTCAAATAAGAATACATTTGAATCTATTCATTTGAATGTTAGATACAGATTTGAAGATATGAATGTCAACAACATTCATGTGTTACACATATCTGTACACAGTTCGTATGCATCCCATTTTATCCCGTGTGCATCCCGTTTTCATCCCGTATTATAAGCGCAAATTTGCACAGACATGGATGATATTCAGACGGTTCAAATCATTTGTATGAATGTTTTGGAACATTCGAAATGCGGTCAGATGTCTAAATTCGAATGTGAAGACATTCTATTCAAATTTGAATGTCCACATTCGAACTAATGTGATCAGATTTCGAATGTTTGGAATATTCATGCACGTCCCTACGTATCACTCTAAGAAAGAATATTTTGCTTGCATATCTGGTGTGCCAAGATGTGGCCCTTGAGGTGGTGCTGAATTATGATTCCCAGAATTCCTTGCCTTTATCCATACTAGCTGGGACTATGTTTGACAAAATCTAGAAGACTATACTCCGAACTACTTACCCTTTACCTTCTGCTTGAGAATACCAAGAAACAATTGGTTGTCCTCTGTGTGAGACAAAATGGTGGATTACATGGTCTGTGGTCCAGTACATCAGGGCTCTGCTTATATTCTGTATGTTCTGTAAACTAAGACTGAAACCCCACAGGGGCTGAATGCAGCCAGCATCTGGAGTGGAAGTTCCAAGATGCACAGAATCCAGTGCAGGGACACACTTCCTTTAGATTTCCACAGATGCTGCTCTTGAGGAGAACAATCCTGCATAGAATGGTCTCCTAAGTACCCCACCACAAATCCACATAGAGTGAGGAGGCAACCAAAATACTGCAACCATCACCAAGTGTCTTTTGAGGAAGATTGAAGGTAATTTTCCTGTTGTCAGGACTGTGGTAGCTTAGGAAATGGTAGAGGCTGTGTGCGTGTAAATACATTGCTCATGGGATATCCTGGTGTGTGGGCATGAAACTTTCATGGGGCAACACTCTACAGTAAGTGCCATGTGGACGCAGCTTTGTTATTGCTAAGCTAGCGCAATGTCCCTGTTCTCTCATTTCAAGATGGTTTGTTTTAGCTGTATTTACAATAGATGGGGCAGGTTTTCAAACTAAACACTGTCTTCTGCAAAATAGGATGCCCAATTTTCTACCCAAAACTGTAAAGATGCAACACTACCTATGCTTCTACTGGGAAGTGTGACCCACTGAACTCTGCAGGATTTACTTCTGATTATCTGGCTGCCTACCCTGAAGTGCAAAGGAATGCAGTTAACTTGCAATTTATTTTAATTACAATCAATATAAACATTTTACTGCCAAAAGTTTAATGAAAATGCTTACAATGGCTCCAGAACAAACAGGAATCTTCAGCCTTCTTCAAAAATTTAATGAATTTATCAAGGTTGTTATATGAACGGCAACTTTTGGAATATGGATGCTTTGAATCTTTATTCTCTACTACTGCTTTGTGGAAGAAAGGTCTGATTGTGTGTTACGAATACTACCTGAGAACCAATGTAAAAACAATAATAAGCCTTTAGACCTTACATAGGTACTTTACAGGTAATTATCCTTCCTTCAGTTCTCTCTCTTATGCGGAGAGGCATAGCTAGGTCCTCAACTACGGAGGACATTCATCAGCTATAGTAAATCAACAACGTGTGGTGTTAAGACTACATTACATGACCACCATTGGCCCAAGCAGGACATGACTGGTTTCGCTGTATTTGCAGCTCATCAGGTGCCTACAGCCTATGTTCTGAGTTCTATTCCCTTATGGGGATTTTATAAAGTATAGTAAGCCCAAGCACCTGAACTGAAGGAAGGATAATTACCCGTAAATTCCTATCTAAGGTCTAAAGGACTGCCTCCTTCCGAAGCCACCTAGTGGCTCAGTAGGCTGGTGCACCATATAATTAACATATACATGTGCACCAGCCCAGGAGTTCAAATACCCATAAGGGAACAGAACTCAGCACACAGGCTGCAGGCACCTGATGAGCTGCAAATACAGTGAAACCGGTCATGTCCTGCCTGGTCCAATGGTGGTCATGTAATGTAATAATAAGCCTTCTTGTATGAACAGCATATTCCTGCATTTCCCCATCATTAGGGGAAACTTCAACTCTTGGCATAAGGAGGAAAAGAAACAAGAAGGGGAAGGTTAGGACAGGAGCAGCCACCCACAGAGCAAGGCTGCAGAGCCCAGGGAAGGGACTAGGGGTGTGCATGAATGCAAATATCCAAAAATTCAAATCAATTAAAATGTTTAAAATTCAAATTTATTCCCATGCGATTTGATTCAAATACATTCAAATCTATTCATGTGAATTTTCAATCCGCATTTGCAAATACGAATGTTGACAACATTTGTATGTGCCCATATGCATCCATACACATCTGTACGCAACCCGTATTTATCCTGTATGCATCCATTTTTGTCCCATACAGATCTGAACAAATGTGCACAGATGTGAGAAAGATGCGTACGGACAAGTACACATCATGTATGCATCTGTACAGATACGAATGTCTGAATAATTCATATGAATATTTCAAAAATTCAAAATCCATTCAAATGTTTAAATTCAAATTTATAGACATTTGATTTGAATTTGAATATCCAGATTTGAATGAATTCAATCAAATTTCAAATGTTTTGAATATTTGTGCACGTGCCTAGAAGGGAGAAAGTTTTGAACTCCATTTTGCATGGGGGATTCAAGGGAAGCTTCCAATCAGAGTCTCAGGACCTTTGAGTACTTACTTGTTAATCTGGATCAAGGAGTTGCTAAGAACATATTATTTGCACAGGAGTTGAATTGACCAAGATCAGAACCGTGCCAAGGGCTCACTAATCCAGATTAGTGGCAGACCAGATAAATGTGGTCTACATCTGTGCTAGCACTCTTCTTTGGCACATATTTGCTGTTCTAACACTCACTCAGTGCAGATGCCTGTTTGTGGTTGATCCAGATCTAGCTAATATGGATCTACTGAGGCAAGTGCAGAAAGCCTTGATCCTCCACCTTATCCTTGCCATCCAACAATGTAGCTGCTACCTAGACTTTCTGACTTGTAAGAGTAAAGTAGGTAATGCTTTGCCTTACTCAGACCAAAGTTCTGGTTCTGCTCTCTTCTTCCATGGGTAGTACACGGGAATAGGTAACCTAAGTTATTCTTGCATTCCCACATAAAGGTATTCAAAGTAAGTTCCTTTCTCAGGACTTCAGCTTTTTAGTTTCCTGCTGCCACTAATTCTTACCAAATCTACACCTGCCTCTTCCTACTTTTAACCATTCTGGCTGCTGCCCACAAGCCCTAATTGATACCATTCACCCTCTTAGCTCATGGTCACCATCATCTACACCCTTGCTCTGTCCCCCCCCCCATTTGAGATTTGTTACAATTGGGACTGAGTGCTGAATGACAAACATTCTGCTTACTACACTTTATAAAAGATGAAAATAAATTGTGCACAAATACAATTGTGGTGACAGCTGCCAGTCTAGATGGCTTTAAGGTAGGGTTAGAAAAATTTATGGACGACAGATGTATCAATGGCTACTAGAACGAATGCCTAGGTGCATCTTTCAGGCTGGGGGGGGGGAGGAACCAGGGCACTTCTAAGGCCATCTGCTGGGACTTGAGAACAGGAGAAGGTTTGCCCTTGTCTCTGCTTGAGATGCCCATGAGCATTTGGTGGGCCACTGTGTGCGACAGGATGCTGGACTAGATGGGCTGTGGCCTGATCCAGCAAGGCTTCTCTTATGTTCTTAGCAGTCAGGTGGAATGGAACCTCATTTGGAAAGGTAAGGTTCACACCATGCCTGTGTCTTCAGTCACTTTTGCTTCTGGCTCCTCCCTCAGTTGCATATAACTCCTGCCAGTAAGATTAAAGATCTCAGGCTCAAAAATAGTTTCTATTTCTGGAGCAGCAATTTCAAAAGTAGGAAGAACTTAGCCAATGGCGTTCTCTGAACCACAAACAAAATCTGAGTTCCAAAAGGAAAGGACAGACTAAAGGCAAGTGCAGAGTCTACACACTCTTCTTGTGGAACTTTTAGGATGCCAGTTGCTTGCCAGCTGAATGGCCACAGTTGCCCTGTTTATTCTGGATTTTCAGTACAGTACTGTGGAGCTATTTCTTCATTATGTGACAAAGGTGACTTTTCCAGTCCTACGGGTTGCCAGTTTCTATTGTTTCCCCTGCCAAAGCCTCAGGCTGGGTGATCTCCTAGTGCCCTGGGGCGACACAAAAGACACCTTAGGAAGAGCATGAGGAACAATTTTTGGATTCATACCATAAATGATGTCTAAATATCCTCTGCTTGCTCGGATGCTAAAAGATGCAGAATTATTTCAGATCCCAGACTCCACCAGTTTCATCTCCAAATTCACTCTGCATCCATTCCAAATCTGTTCTGAATCCTCTCTGAAGCTTCAAATGAAGGCACAAAAGCTTTCAGTTCTCATGCAAAGGTCGGTCTTAAGGATGGCAAGAATATTCGAAATATTCATTATTTGATTGAATTTGGCCGAATTTGGACATTTGAAATTGAATCAAATGTCCAAATATTTGTTTTTTAATATTGGAATGAATACAAATTTTTTGAATCATTTGTATGAATAATTCAGACATTTGTATGTGTACAGATGCGTACGCATTACATACGTATCTGTATGCATCTTATTCGTATCTGTACACATGCGTACACATCCATATGGGATGAAAACAGGATGAGCGCAGGATAAAAATGGGATGCGTACAGACACATGCAAATGTTGTTGACATTCATATCATCAAATATATATTGAATATTCGTATGAATAGATATGAATCTATTTGAATTGGTTTGAATTTTAATATATTCATTTTTTCTCTATTTGTATGAATTCAGATATTTGAATTTTCCATTTGAATTGAATGTCAAAAATTGCATTCATGCATGCGCACCCCTAGTCAGTCTTCAAATATAGGCAATATTCTATTCAAATGCAAAGTTCACAATTCATGCAAATTGGAAAAGTGATGAACATTTTTCACCTCTTGGGGGATAATACATTATATCTAGCAACCCAGGTTCCCCAGTTCTGCTGTAAAGGACTGACAAAACTGGAATAGGTTTTTCCAGGATAATTCTACAAGAGGCAACTAGCTTCTTTCTCTTGTACATCATTACTAGTCAAATTCAGGTATTCAGCAAGTCAATATGTTGTGTTCTTTGGAGCATCACCAAAGGGTTCCCTGGAGGCTCATAGCTTTATTGTTCTTCCTAAATTAGTTGATCTCAGCATGTGCATTAGTGTATAACATTGATCAAACATAAAGTCATCAAAGATGCCCAGTACAGAACGAGGAAAGAAAAGAGAAGATGATCCACAAAAGGTGTGTTTAGCATGCATCAGATAGATTAAGCAGAGACAGAACTACAACTGATCTAATACTTTAGGGTATGATAAGTCTTCTCCCATAATGAGGATCTGAGCACATGGCTGTGAAGCCTGGCAACAAAGCAGCATTAAAAATTTCAGAGCTTTGTAACAATGCATAAAAAATTAGTCATCCTTGATGCTATCACTGGGTTGAAATCTTGAAGCAGGGGTCTTGCAGTATCGCAATTGCTTCCTCCAATTCAAGTATGCTTATTAAAACTGGCAAAAGGAAAGAGATGAAGTTTGAGGCCCTTTCTGCACCTGTACCTATTCCAGGTTATATCCTGGAACAGGGACCTGGCATCAGCATGTTGTAGACTATGGCAAAAATAAGACTCAGTGCAGAAAGAGCCTAAGAGTGCTTCCACATTGGCCACTAAATACCCATTAAGCACCCATTAAGGACAGATTTTAAAAACCTTGTCTGCACCACAACACCCATTAGAGACACGTGTCCACATTGGCTCGTACGAGATGTGTCTCTAATGGGCGTTAAGAGGCCCTTAATACATATTAAGGGAAGACTACCTTGGAGGTAGTCTTAATGGGGACTTAATAGGTACTTAGGCAGTTAAGACACATCCATTTAGGATGCGTCCGCACCTGCACAAGTGTCCTTAAGTGGGCCCTCCCCAAAGCCTCCACAACTGGCTCCTCTGGGTCCAAGCATGGCGAGCTGGGGGCTTGACCTACACCCCCCTTACCCACCCTGGGGCGAGCGCGTGCTATCCCCTCCTTACCTTCAGGCAGCCAGGCCGATTCTGGCTGTTGGGGCCCAGTGCGCTTTGCGCATGTGTGCAGCGCACCTCCCTATTGGCCAGGGCCACGCCTGGCTTCAGGAGGCCCTCTGTGCATGCACATGGGCCTGGCCAATAGGGAGGTGCACTGCTTGCACACGCAAAGCATACTGGGCCCCAGCAGCCAGAATTGGCCTGGCTGCCTAAAGGTAAGGGGGGGATCGTGCACGTTTACCTCGGGTGGGTAGGAGGGGTGTAGATGAAACCCCCCTGTCTCAGGAAGCCATGATCCACAGCTTCTGGGGTGAGGGGGAGCCCCGAGATAGGAGGCCCCTGGCTCACCATGCTTGGCTCTAGAGGAGCCAGTCAGAGAGGCGGGGGGAAGTCTTTGCAAGGATGGATTGAGATGGGTGCTGTGCTTTCGCACAGCACCCACCCCAAATCCATATCTAAATCCATTCTTCCCTTGCAGGTGCAGACTGAAGGGGTCTTAGTAGATCCATATCTAATAGATCCATATTTTGGAGAGCCAGTGCAGAACCACTCTAAATCCAGATTAAGGACCAGTGAAGAAAGGGCCTAAAATTCTGTATCATTAACAATGTTCCAGTGTTGCTTTTACAAAACATCATATTTCTATTGATCAGTGGCTAGGGATGTGGACAAGTTATGTGTGTGTTCAATTCAAATGGAATTGTACACAAGGAAATTTGCATTCATTCAAATAGATCCCCTTCAAATGGGGTAGGATTCGAATTTGATATGAATGTTCCTTGAATGCTATTTGAATCCAATTCGAATGCCTGCTGCCGGTTGCACCTACAGATCCCCTACAAATCTGCTCTGAATGCATCAAATCTGCTCTGAACCCACTTTGAATTTGCTCTGAATCGATTTTGAATCCGCTCTGGATATGCTGCAGATGTAACTGGGCAGATGATTTTCCACCTTCCCAGGTTCACAAATGTAACGAAGCATCATATGAATGTATAAAAACATTCATTTTACACTTGAATGTCAATCTTCAAATGCATCAACTTTTACTTGGAATTAGAATGCCCGAATTTGTACAAATTTGTACAAATTTTGAATGTGATGAATATTCATGTGCATCTCTATCAGGGGCTCTTAAAGATACCTAAAGATAGTTTGACAAGGAACTGTGGAACGTGAAGTACAGCACTCTTCAATGTGCCAAAGTTTGTTTCATGAAACAAATTTGATCACATCTGCTCTTTATGACTGCATATCCAGCAACCCTGCATAGTATATACTTTGACTCAGCCACATCTGAGCAGGGAGAACCTACCAATATTTCCTGGTGTGTGTCAGCAATTATCACTCCTATGTTACACCTGAATCTAGGACGAGGTGTGCACATGGGAGGGGGAGAGAGAGGGAAGAGATGAGCTGATGGCAGAAGGAAGACAAATGCTGGAGTTTTAGATTGAAAGAGAGGTGGATAGACTGAGAGAAAGTGGTGTCAATGAGATGGGAGAATTCCAAGGTGCTGTGAAAATGCACCACACTACTACAACTGATATGTGGCAAGCCACAATTTTGAATGTGTGCCTGCACTGTACTACTACATAGGATATAGAAAAGCCACAATCACAGGCACCTCTTTCATTCAAGATTCTGCCACCTCATCCTGGTCCCTTCCTGCCTGAGAGCAAGCTCTGAAGGAAAGTCCGTCATTGCAGCATCAAGAGAAAAGAGTGGAAACATGGGGGAGGAGAAATATGAGGAAACTGTTACTCAGCCCTGTGGGGTGGGCAAAATTCTCACCAGTTGATTCATGATACAGTGTGAATCAAGGTGTGTCGCCATGCACAGCATGGGAGACACTGGGAGCAGGTTCCTCAGCAGAAGTTCAGATTTTGCTGCATTGATAGGCACTCTCCCTACTCATCCACAGATGGCATTCAAGGGGGCCTAGGGGAGCAGCAGCTGAGTGCTGTTTTGTGACCTTACCCCCAGGCACCTAAGGCAGGTATCTTACACCACCATGAATGGAGATGCACCACCCAGGATGCTCCACTAGGGCATCTGACAATAGATGTGAGTGGAGATGTGACCTCAGTTCCTGATGGATCAGGTATGAGATCAACAGGGTCTGCCTTCTTCCCATAGGAGGACACTAACTGCCCTTCTAACTCAAAGACTCACCAGCTCAGAAAACCTGTGAAACAAAGGGCAATTATCTGGACAACATAGATCCATATTATAATAGTGTGGTGATAGTTAAGGACAGTGGGAAAAGCAAGTTCCCCCTGCTAATAATTCAGGTCATCTAAACAATATGTCTTCATGGAACTAAAAAGGATGTTTCAAAAAAAGCAACCAATCAACTGTTCAAGGACCCAGACTCTTCCACCAAGGAGATGCCCTATGGGGAGAGAATAGGGATGTGTATGGATGTTTGTTGTTGTTGGTATGAGTCCTACCACATTTGAAGGGGATCTATTCAAATGAATATTAATTTTCTTTCATTCGAATAGATCCCCTTCAAATGTGGTAGGATTTGCATTCAATATGAATGTTCAATCCCATACAAATCCCATATGAAGCTTCATACAAATGTATCAAAACATTTGATGTTAATTTCAATGGCTGAATTTGTGCAAATTTGTACAAATTTTGAATGTTATGAATATTCATGCAGATCCCTAACAGAGAAGAGCAGCCCTGCTTCAAAGAACCACTGATGCATCAGCGATTCTTCCCTTCTCTCCTTCAAACTTCCCTTCCAAGGGAATTTCACCCCCATTTGACAGGAACAAAGAAAACACAACAGCCCTAATAACTGCTTGCCCACCACTCCTTTCTCTGCTGTGTTTTCTTTAAAAAGAAACAACAACAAACTGCTATGAACGTTGAACAGAAGTACAGGAACAGGTTTATGAATACAAAGAGCATGAAACTGAATTATTGAAACACTTATGTTCATTTCCTCTTTAATTTATTTTGCTTGGGTGGTGATTTTGTTGTTGTTGCCCTCAGTACAGTCTGCACTTAACAATTTGACCTGCAAATAACGATGGGCTAGGAACGAAGGGGCGGAGCACTCGAGAGATCATCTGCAATCTTCTTGGTCTTTGTACTCACAGGAGAAAGAAAGCTCTTCCTCCATGACCTGTTTAGAAATACACTTGACTGGCGGTAATGGGGTGCAATGGTAGATTCCAGCAGTATAATTTGGCAGAAATCATGGTACCTTTATAGCATCCAAAGTGGCTAGTGTCCTAGGAGGATGAAACTTTGGCAGCTTCCAGACTAATGGATTAATCCCCACAGCAAACACCACTGTTTGTTTGTTTTTTAACATGTTGGATTTTGGACATTGTGATGATTGTTATTGTTTTATATATATTGTTTTTTGATATGGTGGATTTTAAGGTTGTAACCCGTCCAGAGACCTTCGGGTATAGGGCGGGATAGAAATATAAATAATAAATAAATAAACCCGCAGTTATATAAAAATTTACAGCTTATCTGCTGCAAAGCAGCAGTCCAGGGTCCAGACTTCTGCAGCCTCCCATAGCTTCCTCCTCGGGGAGTTGTGATACTTCTGTGGCATGCATGGTGAGGCAAACATCACATGGGAAAGGGCAGCCAATGGGAGCTGAGCTACAGGCTCAGCTCTCGTTCGCTTTTCTCGCCATCCTGTCCAGAACATTTGCCATTTCCTGACACTGTGGAGCGAGTGTTGAAAGTTCCACAGTAGGTAAATTTGAGGTAGCTGTGGCACAATGCACTGTTGCTATGTAGTGTCGGGCATCAGGTGTGTCACCCGTGCCTCAGCTGTGTATTCCGATGCACAATTTTCCTAAGTCTGGACACACTCTTTCTCCCTTTTCAGTTAGGATGGGAGGGAGGGAGGGAAGAAGAAAATTGCAGGAGTGTAATTTGAGAGGGAACTAGTTATAAGCTTGCAAAAATACACGCCTTTACAAGTCTTTTGAGTGGTTCTTGTACATATTAATTCAGCAATCTTTATCATAACCTGATAAAGGATGCAAGCATTAAACTGTACCAATTATGAAGACCTACTGAGTCCCTCTCCTTCCAAGTTCATCAAGGAAGTTTGTGACTAATATAACCTTTGAACTGAAGGATTCCCTGCTCAGAGCTCTCAGTTTAGACTCACACCCTAATCTCATGCTTCCAGTATGATCATTGTCTTATTTAAAAAGACACCACGACTTTTTGTTTACCTGTTCCTGGCTAATGTATAAATCTTACACACATAAGCATGGTGAAAGTCTCTTAGCCACAAGAGCAAATATCATGTGGATCAAAGTTAAATCAAACTCTACCAAAAGAAGAGGAAGAGGCAGGAAAGTTCACTTCATTTGTTTTCCTGCCTATTCAGAAGGATGCCAATTTTACTTCTAGGAAAGTACATGTAGGAAAGACTTTAGGCCTTCTTATACATGGCAGTGGAAACTATGACATTTCAAGAGCTGCTGAACTACAAATCCTGCCATTCTTTGTTATTAGCCAGATTGTAAGAGTTTGTAGCCCGTGTGGTTCATGGTTCCAATGCATTTGGTGGACCACAGTTTGGTCAGTGATTTAAACAGTCTCCTATTACTTACTCCTCCTGGATCTGATCTTACCCTGAATTTGTCAAATGCCTAATCTGAGGCATGTAGTAAGGACAGAGATTTCGTGACAGGCCCAAGGGCAAAAACAGCTTATAAATAGAAAAGTGTTATTGTAAGTTGCAACCAGTTTGTTATGAAAGTTTCACTGATTGGACACAGAAACTTTTCTGTGGCGTAATTAGCTGCAGGACAACATCTGACAGAGGGTGCTGTAGCTTATTATATACACACATGCTCTCTGGATCACTTACTTCTTCTCTCACTCTTCTCCTGTCTTGACTTTCAGACAACTCTGAAACATTGTTCTCATGCAAACATGCATGTATTCCCTTAGCAATTATAAGGACTGTATTTACTGATGTCCATGCATATAACCACCATGTATTTTGTATCCAGTTTGTAACACAGCAACAACTAAGCAATAAAGCCTCCTTTTGGATGAATTGCCCATTTGTTTTACTCAGCTCGGGTCAGGAGCTTACATGCTAAACCAGCATGCTGAGCTTACAACTGGAGATTCTACCCCAGTCTGGCACTGGGAGTGAGGACAGGGATCTCACGGCAGGCCCAAGGCCAAAAACAGCTTGTAGATTTCTTTTCACCCTTGCAGACAGTCGAAGCCAAGTCAACAAGGATCAAATCTGCTTTTGCTAAGAGATTAAGAGAGGACTTCTCCTAACCATGGCTTTAGGAAAAGAGTTTGTGGTTCAAAGTACACTGTCCTAACTCCATTGGTATGTTGGCATAGCTTGCCTGTGTCCCTAGTTCTATCAAATGAAAAGGAGCCTGTGATGTTTCAGATAGTCTTTCACTTCAGTTCCCATCAGATCCAACCAGTACAGGTATTAGAATCCACTGTCAGAACCTAGATAGTCACATCTCTCTCTCTCTCAGTCTGTCTTTCATCCCCAAATGCTATATGGACTGAAGGAGCAGCCCTGAGGAACAGCAAATGCACACACAGTTTCTTGATATCTCACTACTGCTAAATACGCTACTTGATCTTCTAGCTGGAAAAACAGAGACAAGAGAAGCAAACATTCTGACTTCTTCCTGCCCCCTCCTTCCAAAAACAGCTGTAAGATGCCACTTTGTACTAAAATCCTATCTACGGCTGCTCAGTATGGTGTCCAGTGGGATTTTGTGAGCAGCCAAAGAGCTGTACCCTCAAATGGCATGGAGGAAAATTAAATGTTCCCCATGTTCTGTGTCACTGTGTCAGATACTATTTGGAGCCTAATTTTGGGATGTTTCAGAAGTGGCTGCTTTAACTTGAATTTGCATAGCCAACATATGAAACATAGCCTGAGCTCTCCGTTTAGCTTCAGAGTAGGTTCTCAAACGTCATTACTTCTCAGATATCCAATGGAACTTCTTCCCAGATTTGTGTGGGTCTGGGGCCTTAAGTGGTGATCTAGGTGACTAAAATGGTTCAAGATGAATCTGGCTGCAGGTCAAACAGCCTCAGTGACTCATGAGAGAACCTGGTTGAACTCTGCCTAGAAGAGCCATTTAGAACACTTTTTCAGATGCCTCTTTGGGTAGTCAAGCCACATTTCCACTTACCTGGCAAGCTCCCTGGTCAAGCGTCTTCATTTGTTCATTTTCCACCTGTGCCAGTAGAAAGTATCTCACAGAGATTACACTACCTATTAACAGATGTAACTGCCATCTGAATTCCATTTTATGGAGGTATAATGTTGTCACCTTTAATGGAGACATCTTGGAATGCCTCTCCAAAGAACACTTCCTCAGTCCTATGTGGCGTTGAGAAGGTGGCGGTTGTGGTACCACCCTGCCACCCCTTATGCAGCTGCCTCCATCTTTAAGTCATATGGCCTCAGTCTGAAAGTAGACCTTGCAGTGATAACCTTCCCTTCAAACCACCAAAGTTTTAACCACCAAAGTTTGGTGGTGAAGTGAACCCAATGTGGTAATTTCTGACCCTGCAAATAGGAGCAGGGAAGGGAACTTCTCACCCCTGCTGTCGAACTGGTAAAGTCTTGTCTCTCTACTGATGAGGCATATGGGGCCAGCTGAAGCAACACCAAGCACAGTCCACCTGACCAGGGACAACGCAATCCATAAGGCCTGAATCATCTATTTTAGCTGTGTCATTCCCATTTCCACTTAGATGCAGCCTTTGCTTCTCTGAGATGAAGACTATCTGCTTAATCCAGTGGTTCTCAACCTTCCTAATGCTGCGACCCTTTAATACAGTTCCT
>MTQE01001134.1:27153555-27164974 GCA_014337955.1 Aspidoscelis marmoratus | reverse complement strand
CCCCCCCCTTACATTATGCAGCAGATCGCATTGTCTATAATCAATTATTCTTGATTTTCTGAAATCTTCTCTATTTGGGCGGGGGGGGGGATAGAAAAAATAGAGAAGCCTTTAATGGTTTTGTTGTTTTCTCTTGACATCAGATGGAGCCAATGAGAAGTTCCTTTCCTAAGCTAAAATTTCTGCTTGTGTTTCTTATGAGTAGGTTTGACGTGAGATTCCATGCATGGGATTCCTTAGGAAGTGAGCGTCAATGACTAAACCAGATCGTGCTCTGGGAACTTTTTTTTTCCCCGGCAAGGGGGGTTAGTGAATTTCTAGTGAAGGAAAATAGAAAGGAAAACTAGGGAGTGATCCCCCCCCCCAGTTTCATAGTACTCAGGTTGCCATTCAGCAGTGCCGCATTGAGGCTTGGACAAGGCATAGGAAGCAGGAGATCACCACCCAGGTGTGCCCAAAAGCAGACTTTAAAAATGCTTTCATTAACAATATTAGGAGGCGAGCAGGGAAATGGAAATCCAGTGGGGGAAATATAGGAATTTTAGAACAACACTTCTGAAATCAAAACAAATAACATACAATAAAGTTCTCGTCCCTCACTGCAAAGCATGTCAGAGGTATGTAAATAATTTTGAAAAAAAAATGTATGAATTAACTTGAAAGAGCTGGCGGGTGCAGGAGAGAGACAGTTCAAATAAAGAATCTCCATTCAAATTTTCGAGAGTCAAACATTCCAGCAAAGGAGCCCAGAGAAAGGAAGGGAGTGTGGGAGCGTGCAGAAGTCTAGCCAGTCAGCCAGTGCTGGCTGGAGCTGTCTTGCTTTGTGGTGCTGAAATTGCAAAGAGCTGATCTTCATGGTCTGATGGGGGAAGAAGAGTTGATCTTCATAATCTGACTCCTTCCTGTGTGTCTTGCTAATTTTTCTACACCTGCTCTCTCCTTTTTGTATTGACTTTTAATTTCCACTCAATGATACCCCAACTTTAACATCCATTTCCTCAAAAGAAAGAACTGCCCAAAAACATAAAAATACTACCTTTCAAGAAAATTTAAACAGCTCTGACAACAAAATATTGTTGTTGTTGTTGTTGTTTAAAATGCAGGAATTCAGATCTAAAACTGTGTATAAAATCTCAGTGGTGTGCATGCTGAAAGTCTGGCCAATTGCATGATGGCATTAAATTAAATAACCTTGGAACAGCCATTTACTTCTTTCCTTTTGTCAGTCCAGAAGCTAGGCTTATCTTTTGTTGGGAGGGGACAGATGTAGGGGAGGAATATGACAGAGAGGTTTATGGTCACAAACCTTTGAATGACTCAGAAATTCCTGTGTGATAAAGCTGTTGACATGGGAGATAAGGAGTATTCTAGAAACCGTATATATATTCTATATCTTATATCCAAAGATTTCCTGTCTTAATTAAGTCATGCTCCTCAGTATAGATAGCTTCTTAAGAGGATTAGACAAATTCAGGGCTATGGCTGTTAGTTGTAATAGCTAAGGGCCACTAACAGGGATATTATTCCTGCATGACAATAACTTCTTTGTAGGAAGAAAAACAAGCAGACACAGTGCAACACCAGAATTTATTTTGTCATTAAAATGTTGTTTGGGAAGGTGGATAAGAGGTGGTTGTACATGCGCACAGTCCCACTAAGAATGGTGCCATCATGTTCAGAAGTTGTGGACTTTTGACTAGCATGGAGGGTAGCTGTTATCATGTGCCAATTGCGAGCGTCCTGCATTGCTGTCAGAAGTGCTTAATGGGCCTTCAGTAATTTGTTTGTGGTCCAAATCTAACCTTGTCTATTTTAGAGTTACATGAGGAAAAGAGGACAGAATTCCTGCATCTGTAATAGTTGGGCAGAACAGGGAATTTCTGCAGATATTACCTGTATGACGTTCTACACCTGCTGGAATTTCCTCTTCTACACAGATGTTAAGTGTAATGGAGCCCTGCCCTCTTTTCCATATGGTAATCTTAGTCTATTCAGAACTAAATCTGATTTTGCCCCAACAGTGCATGGGTAGAAAAGCAAGAATAGAAATCCAGCCCCATTAACCATTTATTTTCAGTGCCAACCAAATAGGTATATTCAGCTTTAAAACGTTTGTGCTTCATTTGTATTGCAGAAATAGCTAAAAGTTATAAAAATGTTAAAATCACACCCAGATGTGGAAGCATGAATCAATGTCATTATTGCTGTATCTGTTGCAAGCAAGTAACCTACACGCTCAATCCCTGTGCGTTCTTATTATAATAACAACATGTCACCCATTTTGTAGAATTTTGCTTTAGTTTTAAAAAAGCATTTCCTTACTCTCTGAGTGCTTCCTATTCAAATTCTACCATGGAAAGAAAGCAAAAGGAAGAGTAAGAAAGAGATAAAAACAGCAAGGAAAAATATGAGCACACATTGTCAGAGATACTTCATATCGGATGGGGCTGGAAAACTCTTTAATTATTCAGTATATTGACAAATATACATAAAAGATCAGCATTTCCATTGTATAGAAGGAGATGAAGAGTAATTGTGGATTATCTTGTCTGCCAAGTAGGCAGATGAAATGGCTGCTGAGACAGAGGAGTTCATGTTTGAACTTTGTGACTAATTTGACCCCTTTCTCCACTCTCCCTTAGGTCTCTGGCATATACATCCACCCTTTTAAACGCAAAATATGGACCTGGTTGTCTCATGCTATACCATGAGTGGCCCCAGCATTTCAAGTAGTAACTACTTGGAGAGGGAGAAGTGGTACTGCTAATCTTTCTGGCTATATCATTCCTTTTCATTTCTGTCTAGATTTGTATGTGCGGTGTGTCCTGTATTACACTACCACAACTAGCCTGCTGCCCTCATTTGAACTAGAAGACAATGTCACAATGCCAGTTTTGAACCACTGGTTCATTCAACCAACATATTTAGTTGGCGACAGAGGAACCATTTTGTCAGGCTTCAGGCTTCAAGATTCTTTGGGCCAATACTGAGCTACATTTCTGTCAGTAGTATATTTTCAAATATTACCTAAACTTGGCTTACTCATTCATTTATTCCACACATTTCCTTACTCTGCTGATTGAGAAAATGGCAAGGTGTGTGTGTAAATAAAACTATTTGCACACCAGGCTTGTATATTGTAATAGGATAAGAGAAAACTAAACACACAGAATTAAGAGTAGAGTAAGACGCCATTTTAAAAAAGCAAATGCAAGGAATGGAGACATTAATACCTGTAAAAGGAATGGACTCCAATAGTGGTCTACCTCATTGTGTCTGAATTCTTTTTTATTTCTCTCTAGATTAATGAAACCAAACCTAATGCTGTGTTTCTAAAATAGATTTAAGCACTTGTTTTTTTGGGGAAAAAAGTTTTTCTGTTCCCTCTTATAGGTCAAAAAAGAGTACTTGAAAAGTAAATATTGCATATAGATCTTTGAAAATAAACATTTACTGCCTCTACGGCTCTTATTTTTAAAGTGCAATGTATTTCCATTTCCCCTACACAGAGAGAGATAGAGGGAGAGAAAGAAAGAGAGGTTCTCAAGATGTTAACCCAAATCAGTTCTTTTTTCCAAGCACAATATTATTTTCGTTTATTCAGAATTAAGTCTTATTAAAATCAGCAGGACTTTCTGTAAGATAAGCAAGTATTCAAGTGACGCTTCAAGTATTTAGTCTGTTAACAACCCAGCAAATGTAAAGTTCAGTTCAGAAGCTGAAGTAGGATTTGAAACAGATATATATTATAAACTTTCATTTGATCTTTTTGAGTTAAAGTGCTATTCTGGATTTTATTTTATCACCTAAGTCAAACCATTATTTGTTTATGATGTGGTCATTTATCCTGAGGCCAGTTTTGGCTGTCGGTGCATAATCCTAGGTAATCATACCAGTACATTTGTATTTCTTTCTTTCTAAGGTTTTCTTGCTTCATATGATCTACTTATGGAATTTTTAAATTTCAAAGTCTACACAGTGTCTTAATGATATAGGCACATATTTTTAACACACATATGCTACTTTTTGCTGTTTCCTAAATTAACGTTTTACTTTTCCACTTTTTGTAGCATTTAAGAGATTGTTGCATTGTGGAGTTAATAATAGCAGATATGTCTGTCCTGCTCAAAATTATATAATGTCAAGAAATGCTAGATGGTGCATAGGCATCTAGAGGTGCATCCCCAGAGGCCTTGCATTACATACAGCCTTTGTGATTTTCCTGGAAATTTTTTAAGATCTGCCACTTAGGGTCAAAACTCAATATGTGCACAAATTTTTCGGAGGGTATTCAATTCAAATTGAATCAAATGTGAGGAAATTGCATTCTTATGGATAGAGCCCCTTTGAATGTGAAAGGACTTGAATTCACTGTGAATGTTCTTCACTGCCACCAGTTGTGACCATGAACCCCTTACGAACCTCCTATGAATCCCCTATGAATATGCTCTGAACAGTTCAAATCCACTCTGGATCTGCTGCAGATGTGACAGGGCAGCTGCTTTGCCACCTCCCCATGTTCACAAACATAAGAAAGTTTTGAACAAATGCACAAAAACATTTGCTTCACATTCGAATGTCAGTCTTTGAATGTAGCCAATATTCAATTCAAATACAATTGTACAAATTCATATCAATTTCAAATGTGGTGAATATTTGTGCTCATCTCTAGTGAAAACCCCATAATTATTTTGTAATTGTATCTGATTTGCTAGATGCAATGATAGTGGTCCTGGTACAGTTCCGGAATATAGACCTGATTGACTGGATTATTGTTCTTCCAGTAAAATTACCTATTGTAGTGTAATTTTTCAAATTTTTCCATAACTGCAGCTGTGTCTGGATTGCAGCAAGAGTTTGGCATGAGATGTTGCTCTTTAGAAATACTTCATGTAATACTATTGGTCATGCATATAGCATGATGGGAGGGTTAGATCATATGGAAAGAATATCTCATAGCTGTAACATCATTCTCCTGCTGTGGCAAATACTAAAATGCGGAGTATCAATCTAATGTCTAGACAACGTGTGATAATTCTGGATGTGTTTTACATTGGTAAATCAATAAGTTGCAGAATAGATAAGTGATGTTTGGAGGTGCCCTTACCTGTAGATACATAAAAGCAGCAGAAGTTGTAAAATCCTTGGTCCACATGCTAGGGCCCTATCATTGTCTCCACCAATATGCAGATAGCAGGTCTCTGTTCTAGGATATAATCCAGAAAAAGGCCCAGTGCAGAAAGGGTCTTAAAATTTTGGAAAGTCTGAAAGCCCTTCATAATGCCAGTCTTTATATTTCTTCATACTAAGAGATAGTGCACTTTATTTTCCTTTGCAGCAACTGAGAGCTGAATAGGGAGGTAGACACCATCATCTTTCTTCTGTGAGCACAGGACATATTTAGCATTTAGTGCATAAGTGTAGATAATAGCAATGTTCTAACCAAATCAGTAATGGAACTGTATAGTTTATATATATTCTCCTTCATACTCCATTGGATAAACAAAATGGCTAGATTGTTTTTTTAAAAAAAAAATAAGAAAGGACCTTGATGGTCCCATTGGGAAACATCAGTCTGGAGCAGTTCATGACATTATTGTCCACCAGTCAGTTTCCTTGTATAGTGGCACAATCTTGCATAGCTAAACAAAAACACCACACACATACATTCACACACTTTCGATCATGTCTGCTTCCTTGTAGTCAGAGGAGATGTTTGACTCCGTGGCTTTACCTAATTTTGTACCTTCTAACCTTTAGAAATTAGGCTTTGTCCAGACAGGAGTTAAAAAGCACAATTATGGCATGGCTGTGTTTGGATTGACAACCATACCTATGGCAACCCCAGCATAGCCCATCTACACAGGGATAAAATTGTGCTCGTTCCTATTCCCGGAGAACCCAACATTTAATGCAGTTTTTTTTCCACAATACTGCAAAATCTGTCTGAAAACTCACCAGTTGCTGAATAAAATGTCCCCCTACACATAGCCAAATCCAAGCTGAAAGTGGCCAGTGTGCATTTGCAGGGCATGTGCATTCATACATACCTCTGGGTATTTCACGCTGTCAAAATGCCCGGGTGTGCATGTCATATCAACATGGAAGAAAACACTTCCCCTGTGCCACTGCCCAGATGTCGGGGCAACAAATGATAAACTGGGAAGACCTTTACACCAGAATAGCACTAAAAACCACAACTTTCCAGGAACGTCTGGAGATACCCTTAGGCTGTTATCACCCAAATAATACTGTAGAACAGGAAAGCTAAAGATCATCTCACCCCAGAGTGCTCTTTCGAGCAGATACATAATAGCAACTATCTTGTAATGTCAGGAATATATTCTCCAGGGACGCAAATCATTTCCATGTCTAGCATTCCGTTGTCTTATACCTTTTACCCTCCTGAGCATTTATATATTTATGTATTTATTTATGCCCCATTTGCTTCAGAGAGTTTAGGGTGGCTTGGCAGAACAGTTACTCTGGCTTTGTTTGGTCCATTTGTTTAAACAAGCAGTGGGATAGGGCAGAAATAAAGATTGATCCATTGATTCATAATCTAGTGGAGATCCAAAATCAGGACTCTCAAATTTCTGTTGCAAGCTGAATACACCAGCAGGGATATAGTGACAATAGAATGGGATATTTCAAAAGAGAGCAAGATCACACCTGCCCATATGATGCAGACAGCTTTTAAAGAATGGCTTTGCATTTACACTTAAGATTTAATCCAGCTTCAATCCACTTTCAAAGTGAGAGAACATGTTATCAAAGAGATAAGCTGTTTTCCTTCGATATTATCTAACTCCTAAACTCCAGCTTTCTGATAGATAATGTGAAAGGAAAATAACTAGTCTCTTTGATGATGTATTCACTCACTCTAAAGGTGGACTGAAGCTGGTTTAAAACTTAGCTGTGAACACAGCCCAAGGGTTGTGCAATAATGAATGCTAAGATTAGCAGCCGATTGAACGGGGCATATTCCTAGGCCAGTCAGGCAGATGTAGCCTTGCCTTCTGCCCTCAAAGAGCAGATTGCTAATAGAACCAGATATAGAGGAAACATTTGAAGATGGTTCTACCTGAAAGGAAGAACAACATCGCAGATCATCTCTTGAGCTGTGCCATAGAAGCAGAAAGGCTAATTTTGCAGCCTTTCGAGTTCGTAGGTTTCATTGGTTCCTACTTCAAGGTCTTTGTGCAAAAATGTTTATCAGATAGATAGATAGATAGATAGATAGATAGATAGATAGATAGATAGATAGATAGATAGATAGATAGATAGATAGATAGATAGATAGATAGATAGATAGATAGATAGATAGATAGATATGGATCAGTTCCATTTTTTTGTACTGGATAGGATACAGAGGACATATTCCCTTCCATGTTACCTAGTTTTCTTCTATATTTAAATATTGCAAAATATCACATCATCATTGTCAAAATGCCAAAAATGTTTATAGTAAGCACTTCCCTCTGCCCCAAAAAGTTTCATGTGTATACATTAACTCAGAAGTAAATCCCAGGTTGGTGATTATAGAATTGGACGAGTGAGTTGCATTGCTACATTTACTAGCCAGGTGTGAAACCCACTGAACACAGTGATACATAATTCCTAGTGAACAGGCACAGCATTGTACTGCACACTAGAGAAAATAAGTTATACATCAATTTAAAAGCTAGAATTAATTATCCATGGATAAAGAAGTACAAAATGCTTAATTATTTGTGAGATTTTTAAAAAATTCAGATAATGCACACACATTAAATGTAAGAATAGGTCTATTCACAGTTCAAGGTGATGGCCACTTTCTAAATTTAAATGAAAGCATGGTGCTAAATGTGAGATCAACACTATTAAACGCCCAGATCTATCAAGCTGGGATAGGGGTGGGACTAGGGATATGCACGAATATTCGTAACATTCAAAATTTGTATGAATTTGGCCAAATTCAGACATTCGAATTTGAATCAAATGTCAGCATCTTTGAAGATTGATATTCAGATTTGAATTGAATGTTTTGATACATTTGTATGAAGCTTCATATGCCACATCCCATCTCCAGTTCTCCTCTAATGAGCTTTCAATGTGTATATTTTGCCCTTCAGTGTGTACAAGAAGTAGAATGGGTACATTGACCCATGTCAGAACCACTTCTGAACCATCTTTGAGCCAGCTTCAAGGCCTCTTCCTTTTACCCTTCTTTTATGTGGAGGCAGCCTGAACATTAGAAGCAGTAATATAAATTTTCAAGATAGCATTTGTCTCATAAAGCAAGCAGGCTCCGTCTTGTAGACTAATGCATGAAACTTTCCAAAAAAGAAATAAGAACTGGGACATATGTCAAGTAGCTATAAAACCTGGTTTTGCTCTATGATCGATGGCTATTTGTATTAAAAATGAAAGCAAATCCCCTTTAAAGTGAATTAGCCCCTGTATCTTTATCAGGCATGAAAGTACTGTATTTCAAGAAAAATTCCATTTAAATAGGCTTTTGGTTTAGCTTATTTTCTTTCTAGGTTTAAGGCTCCTCCAGATATACTGTAAAACCCATGATCTTCTTGGTACTATATTGGGAATGCCAGACATTCGCTGTTTTTCCTGGTATAATCCCCATTTAAGCAGCTAAAAAGCTGATATATCATGATTATGGGAGATCCAGCAAGGGCACTATGTTTCCCGTAATAGCGATGCTTACCTTAACACCTACCAAAAGCCAACCAAGCTCATGAAAAACAACAAAGAAGTGGGCAGAAATGTGACAAGCTTCTAGTAGCCCCGGTTAAGCTGAATGTGGAAGTTGCCAACAGACACAAAGGCTGCATTCATACATGTTTTAATCGAGTTTCAGTCCACTTTCAGAGTGAGAGATCACATCAGCAAAGTGTCTTTCAGCATGCCTTCAGCTTAGATAAAGTGGAAGGAAAATGGAAACTACCTATGCTGATGTTTTCTCGCACTCTGAAAGTGGACTAAAATTCAATTAAAACTTAGGTGTGAATGATAGTCAAAGGATAAACAGGGGGTTGCTCCTAGCATCTGGCAAGGGGTCATGAGAGGGAATCCTAGAATCCAGGAAAAGGTAAAGACAATGTGAACTGCATAAACAGACACACACACATGCAATTCATATAGCTTGCAGCTTTTGTGTATTATATTTTATCCACATGCACAGAGCTCATATTTTTCTATATTAAGCTCTGCCGTTTGCAGTTTTGATTTAAGCACAATTCTCACTGACCTTAGCAGAGCTTGCAAGATCAGACAATAATCGGTATTCAATAGCCTACAGTTTCCAAGTGCAAATTTGTCATAAACAACAGCTTGTATATGCAGCTCAGCAATGCAGCTTGGCACAGAAGACATGTTTTCCTTAGGGGCCAATCCAGCTTCCTGTGTATATCCAATAGCCCTTTCCATTGATTTCAAAGGGGATTTCAGTCTGCACCAAATGTTCACTTCCAGATTATATACAGAATGTGTTCTTGTAATAAATCTTCCACATTCTTAATACTGACAAGGACTCAGAGATGCTTGTGGAGTAAAAAAAAAGCAACAAACTCCTTGCATAACTGAATATTTATTATGTATATTTTTTAAAAAAAACCACTAAACTTGCTTTTCTTATAAAATAGTATGGCCATTAAGTGATCATCCTGTACCTAAGCTAGAACATTGTGAGGGAGACTTTATGCAAAGTAATTTGAGAGTACGGCTCAGCTTGTTCAGGCTAGCATTGTAATAGTGGACAGATATGGGATTGGATTCCATGTTGCAAAACCAAGCAAATATTTCTTCTGTTTGGGTAAGATCTTGATCTTCATCCTTTCAGTATAGCAAATTCAGCAAGGCTGAAAACTTCATTCTGTTACAAATCCATTCCTGCACTTAACTGTATATCTGGACCAAAGGGCCTCTGATCCAGATCCTGGGCCTCCTCATCTGCACGTAATGTGGATTAAGGAGATCCCACTCCTGTTAGTCTGGATCTGTCTGCACAAGACAGAGGCAGATCCAAAGGATCTTAATCCAGGTCTATTGTAGACCCATAAAATTGGGTCTACAACTATCCTTGATCCAGATCACCCCTCCAAGCCCCAAGGCTAGGTATGTTAGTTTAGATGGTGCTAATCCAGTTTCCCCATGATCTAGATTAAGGGTGATATATCTATGGCAATCCCAATGTTACCCCAGGGGAAAGAGGTGGAATCCCACATCATCACTATTTGCTGAATTTGCTATAATGGAAGGATAAGAATTAAGATTTAACACAAAACAGGAGAAATATTTGCTTGGTTTTGTGACACGGAATCTAATTCTATACCTGTCCACCATTAAAATGTTAGCCTGAATAAATTGAGCCATACTCTCAACTCCCATTGTGGCTTTTCCTTGAATAGTGATGTGAGTTTACCTGTCTGGATTCTTGTTCCTGTGATCTTCCGCCTCACAATGGCCACTGAACATGCATGGGGTAGAACCAGTTTGGAAATGGCACCTGCACATGAGCAAATATTTCTGTAATTTTGCTAAACACTGGTGTGGCCTTTTGTTTTGTTTATATTCCAGTTTTGCTACAAAATGACAGTTATGACCCTTTTCAACCCTATTTTATCCTTAGAACAATTTCTGTGAGATAGGTTCAATTAAGCGTCATACTGGACCAGCGAGTTTATTTAGGAGCTTCCTTTCTGCATGCTGGTACAGTCTAAGTGAGAGACCTAGTAGGCTAGCTACTTCAGCATACTGGCCAGTGCGGAATCGCCATTCACCAGCCCAACGATGAACCGGAGAGCATCAGGGGTGGAGGAAATTTTTTTAGATGATGAGAGTTTAGTGGCAGCTGGGAAAACGCAGAACCCGGTTCCATACCAGCAAAGCATTTCACTCTTCTTCCGCCATCTCACCACTTCCAGTTCTTGGTCATGACTGAGCTTAAGGCTACTTTGCACTTATGCTTACAGATCACATCCTATGCATCTCCCTGGATCTTTGGGGGCTCAAAACCACTAATTTGCAACTAAAGGCAAACACCCTGGGCAAGAATTTTAAAACTAGCAAGATTAACACCTAAAGGCAAGAATTTTAAAACTGGCCTTAGATTAAGAGATAGGATCAAAGGGCGCAGCTTTTGCAGGGCAGAACTATTACATTATCATTATAATAGCAGTGAACATTTATGTTTGTGACAGAACAGAGACACTCTGGAGCGTCTTGCATTAATTTCTTTCTGTCAAATGGAAAGAGAGAAACAGCATTTTTTTATTTTTTTTTATTTAGCATGGTAGAGTTTTTCTGTATGGTTAGAATCCAAGTTTTGATTTGCCTTCCTATTAGCAATTCTTCGGGGCTACGCTATATGTGGTGACTATACATCTATATATATATATATATATATATATATATATATATA
>MTQE01001134.1:27133284-27145491 GCA_014337955.1 Aspidoscelis marmoratus | reverse complement strand
GGGGGGGGAGAAAGTACTCTAACACCTAGGGCACCTTTTCAATGACATTACTACTGCTGTACGTGCAGACCTATAGTCCACTGTCTGAAGCACATTCCAGGTGGTGCGGCTTCTTCTGGGGCCGTTTCCTTGTGTTTGAAAACATGCCCCTAGCTGAGAACATCACAGCTGGGGAACAAATTAGAATACTGCTGGGAGCGGATTGTGGGTCTCCTGCCTAAAACAGTGTAGGACAGCCTTTAGAAATAGTCACTCTGTATATCTTTCTACCTACCCTCTGCTTCTCACTGAGGCTGATGGGGACTGGAAGAAGTTCAGAAAACCTGTGTGGGATATTCATTGGCTTCTGCTAAACCAGTCTCCTCTGAAATAGCATCTGCTGGTCTGTTTTAAAGTTAACTCTTGCACTACAAATAATGTATCCTGTGTCTATGGATAAACAAAAGCCACCATCTGTCCTTTTGTTCTTTCGACACCTGCTTCTGAGACATGATAGCAAAATGTCTTAATTTTCACAACTCCCTGCACTGTAGTTCTTTAGTAGGCCAAACCCCATCTAATGTATAATCCTTTGCCTTCTTTGGGCAAGAAGGTTGAAAAAGAAAGGGCTTTGCCTTTTGCTTTTGCTATATTGCTTTCCCAATGTCAAGACTGCTTCCCTGGGCTCATACAAATTTGTCATGCTTTTAGTGTTTGTGAACTAGAGGTCCCATCTTCCCAACATAAGCAATTTGTTAATTCACTAGATTTAGACTTTGATCAATTCAAAGTAGTTTGTTGTCTCGTATACCTTTCTATTAGGCTCATCGTTAGTTTGCTTTCTTTCAGAAAAATAATTTCTTTGTCTAGACTTCTTGTGAATCTCCAACAAACATCCATTTAACAAGTTTCATGTATAACTTTTAACATTTTAGTTTCTTTTGTCTTTGGCCATTTAATACATTCTAACCACCACCACCACCACTATATGATGTGCATCACAAACCACAGTGGTACCTTGACATACGAGTTTAATTCGTTCCGTAACCTTGCTCTTATGTCAAATCGCTCGTATCTCAAAGCAATTTTCCCATTAATCCATTCCAGCTCCCAAAACACCACCTCAGTTGTTTTTGTTATGTACTGTACTGTATTTACATACTCGTATCTCAAATCTTGCTCTCACCTCAAAGCAAAATATCACTCGCTCGGCGGCTTGTATCTCAAAACACTTGTATGTCAGGGCACTTGTATGTCGAGGTACCACTGCACTTTATTTGTTAGAGCAAATTTAGATGTATAGTTGTAAATTTACCAATAGTTGCTTTGGATGGAAATCCAACACACCTCAGGGCAACAGTGTCCAGAGGCCTTTTCGCACTACAGCAGGAATGGCTGTAGTGCTCTTAGGCTAGGACACTCTGGGATGCTTACCCCATTCACACGGAGGCAGGCAATGAATGCTTCTACAGAGTGTTCTAGCCTGAAAAGGCTGGGATGGAGGTGGGACACTCCTCCCAGGCCTGGCTGCCATTGAGTCAGAGAAGACCCAGGGGCAGGTAGCCCTGGCAGGGCTCCTCCCTGGGTTCCTGCACATTGAATACTGGGCCCAGCTGAAGTGCTGACAGGGTGGGCCTGGTATACTGACGAACCCCACATCACCAGGTCCACAGACAGCTGCAGCCCTGGAATGAGGGGAGGGGAGGCCAGCATAGGAGTGCTCAGTGGGTGCCTTTATCACATGTCCCTATACCCAGTGAATAAACATCTCACTCTAAAGTGGAGAAAAGTGCTGTCAACAGCACTCTCACGGCAGAGTGGAGAAAGCACTCTAATATAGGTATGTGCACAAATATTCATCACATTCAAAATTCATACAAATTCATGCATTCACATTCAAATAGAATGCTGGCCACATTCGAAGCTTTGTTCTATTTGTGCATGTGGGTAAATGGCAAAGCAGCTGCCCAGTCACACCTGCAGCAGATTCAGAGTGGATTCAAAGTGGATTCAGAGCTGATTCAAAGCATTTAGAGCTGATTCAAAGCAGATTTGGAGGGGGTTCAGCGGGGATTCGGAAACATGACTGGTGGCTCCATTCACATTCATTTTTTTGTAAATCAAACACACACACAAATGGTGCTCACCCCTACTCTAATAACACTTTCTTCTGGACTTCTGTTCTTCTGGCACTAGTGGAAGAGGTTCCAGGGATCCAGAGAATATGGCCCTCTTTTGGAAGGCGCAGAAAATGTCTAACCTCTGTGGCCAGTTCTTGTGTCTTCTGAGATGGTCCTGGGCAGAAAAGTCAAAGCTGTGGAACTTTCATATGACATTTACACTAGGGATGTGCACAACTGTATTTTTCACATTCAAATCCGAGTAGATTCGAATGTCAAAAAATCCTATTTGATTAGGATATTTCATAAAATCTGATTCAAATCTGCAACATTTGAATCTGTACGTTTGAATGTTAGATTTGTATTTAAAGATAACATTTGTATCTGTTATATGTATCTGTGCACGTTCCATAAAGATCCGTATGCATTCCGTATTATCCCATATGCATCCCATTTTAATCCCATATTTTAAGTGGAATATATGTATAATTTCCGTGCAGATTCGTATATGACAGATACAAATCTACACATTTGAATTATTCAAAAATCCGTGAATCAGCACTCAGTGGAAGTTTCTATCTGCACTCACGCATTGGCTACTACTGCTGTAAATTCAGCCCCCTTCAGCAAGCCCTCCTTTCCCTTAGCATGAAAAAATATGTACTTAGAATATACCTTCCTAGGGATGGGCAAAAAATGTTCATCACCTTCGCAATTCATACAAATTTCGAAGTCTTGAAACTTTGCATTTGGCTGTATTTGAAGACTGACGTTCCCATGTGAAGTGAAAGCTTTTGTGCCATCATTTGAAGCTTGTTACATGCAAAGCAGCTGCCCAGTCACCTCCAGAGTGGATTCGCATTGGATTTGCAACCACATTGGATTCAGAGGCACAACTGATAGCGGCAGCGATTCAAAGAGAATTAGAAGCAAATCTGAATCATTCCAAGCGATGTGACGTGAACGGGAAAATACAATTCTTGTACTTCCCTATACCTTCCTTCTTTAACGTAAAACATTTTAGCAAGGAAAAAGCAAACAAAATAAATTATCATTTGAGTCATGCTTTATCACTTTATGATACTGCTATTCCAGACAAAAGCTGGGGGGGGGCAGTTCAATGGCTTGGTGCAATAGAAACAAGACCTGTCTGACCTTCCCAACAGACTTGCAGCCTGTCTCTGCTCCTGTAGTGGGATCCACCTGGAAGCAGGTAGCTCCACAGAAGCGCCTTCCCTACAGTGCTGCCCCGCAATTCTGTGGCCATTTCCACTGTGTCATTGCCAGGCCGTCCCCCCCCCCCCATGATCTTTGTTCTAGTCTCACCTCCAGCTGACTGGGGAGGGAACTGGGTGCTTTGGAGAGCATCTAGTGCTGTCAAATTGGAGACTTACAGAAATATTGTATATCATAGGTGGAGATTAGGGATGTGCACAAATATTCATAACATTCGAAATTCAGCCGAATTTGGACATTCAAATTCGAATCAAATGTTGGCACATGTGAAGAATGACATTCAAATTCGAATCAAATGTTTTGATACATTCATATGAAGCTTTGTATAGGATGTGTATAGGGAAATTGTGTGCTATTTATATGCACTTGTATGGGGATCCATATGGCTATGCATTTGTATATAGGATCTGTATGCAATTTGTATGCATTTCTATGGGGTCCGTATGCTATTCACGTGCATTCGGGTATAGGATCCATATGCTCTTCATATGCATTCGTATGGGATCGTATGGGATTTAATATTCATATCAAACACGAATCCTACCACATTCGAAGGGAATCTATTTGAACGAATACAAATTTCTTGCATTTGATTTGATGCGAGGATGCAACCTTATCCAATGTGACCTATGGTTAATTACAATAATTATTTGCAATAGCCAACACATTTCATGTTGGAGGCGATACCTATGAGATTAAATCATCTCAGAATAATCTCACTGTTCAGATGGATGAATAAACTTCTCTAAATGGCAAAGAGATTCCACCATGTTGGTTCCAAGGATTCTAATTCTTGAAAAGAGACAAAGACTCCAGGAAGTCTATGACCAAGATCCGATGTAAATGCACATAGATATGAAAACAGATAACATAGTTGGCTGAGAGCTGAGTGATACTATGGAAAAGGAGTTCTGGAAATGAGTTTTTAGGCGGCATGGAAAACTAGGGGGTCTCTGTGTGTCTGTCTGTGTACATCCATTAGTAGTGGCCTGTGCCCATTGCCAGTGCTGGGATGCAATTGAGGTCATTTAACAAGAGAGAAGTGGAGCAAATAGTAGGCTATATGAGTTAAAGCTGTAACGCTGTGCATTCCCACATGAAACCACAGAACGTAGTTGATTATGCATACATCGGTCGCCCCCAAATTGAAATATATGAAGGAGAGAACTGACTTGAGAGCTGAACCTCTGGGTGGGGCACCATCCCCTTTGTCTTTAGGGAGTAGCTCTCTCTGAGTTCAGTATATGAATGCCTCCCTATGAACATGGAAGAGGGGCAGAGTAGAGAAGTGCACGAATATTCATAAAATTCAGAATTTGTACAAATTCAGTCAAATTCAGGTATGTGACACATTGGCACATTCAAGACTGGCATTCGAATTCAAATAAAGTATGAAGCTTTGTATGGGATTTGTATGCTATTTGTATGCATTCGTAGGGGATTCCTATGGGATTGAACATTCATATCAAATATGAATCCTACCACATTCAAAGGGGATCTATTTGAATGAATATGAAGTTTCTTGCATTCAGTTTGATATGAATCAAATTGCAGATCATAAATGCAGATCATTAGTGCAGAGAGGTCTTGGATTTAAAATGTGTTCCTTTAAAAGTTAAAAGTTATGTGTTCTAATAATTGTAGACCGGTTTTGATCTTTCATTTTTTTAAAAAAACAAATCTATGAAGTAACGGTGAAATTTTGCTGCTGGTTTAACTGTACTTCTCTGTTTCTCCAAGGGAATTGGAATAAGAGTAAGTAAGGAGGAAGGGGGAGAGAGAGAGAGAAGGAAGTCTTTACAATAGGGAAGTCAAATTTCAACCGGGAACAATGCAACTGACTACCAATAAGTGAGCACAATCTAGTAGGCAAATTTTCTCTGCAAGGAAACCTATTTTCTCTGCAGTATGAAAATTTAGTATAGAACTAGTCAAACTGCTAGGAAGGGTATGGTAGAGAGCAGTTTTATAAAACAGGGAGATCTAATTCTGGAAACCTTTCTCATAGACGTCTTGTATAAAATCTTTCCATGAGATCAAAATGACTCTGCTATTAGAAAAGAAAGAGAGAAAGAAAGAAAGAAAAAGAACAGAGCCATACTGAGCTCTCACAAGGGGGAAAATGTGGCTACATTTCAGGTACACTTTCCAAAGCCATTTCCATCTCTGCCTTCCATTTCTGCTACAAAACTAATTGCCAGCCAATGTTCTTCTATATCCCTTCTATATTAAGTTATTGCTCTGTCTAAGGGAAATGGTTCATATAACAAAATTCTGGAACCATTGATATAACAAAACTATTGAAATGCATTACTATAGCTGATTTTCCTCCAGTATTGAAAAAGATGCTGATTCATGATTCTGCTTGATAATTTTAGCAGTTCTTTTGCAAATATGGGGAGGGGGATAAGAAAGAAAGAGATCACAGTATTTTTCTCTCACACACAACTGTGAGGCAAATCAACTCCATGGAAGTCAGTAAAAATCTATAAGATAATTGTCATAGATAAAGGGGCATTTCTGGTGGTAAATGCAATTATATAGGGAATGGAAAAGAATTTAAATATATAGTTTTCAGAGAATCCAAAGATGAACTCAGCACTGCAGCCCATACAAATTCTACAAAGAAAACTGCAAATTCCCATGATTCATTCCATCCTCAAATAATGCCTCTAAAGAGTGCACATCATTTATTCAGAAAGTTCCTTGATGAAGAATACAGCTTTTAAAAATGCATTACTGGTATTGCATTAGAGGAAGAAGGTTTTTTTTAAAAGGAAGTTAAATGGCAGCAGATAAATGCACTGAACTAGCTGATGCTCCCCTAATATGCTGTATTTTGGAATCTATAATGTAGTGTACTCTAATTATGTTTTGAAAGGAAATGAATAAATATGAATTTATAGTATGTGCATGTAGCCACAGTGTGACATCTCTAGAACAAACTTCCTTTAAATCTTAAATTATGCACTTGAACACCTGTCTTTAAATTCAGGTGCCAGCTATTATCCACTATTTTGGCCATGGCAATGACAGCAAAAGTGAATCCTCAAAGGAGGTGGGTGTTTGATGCCAGTGGCAAAGGGGAGACCAGTTTTACCTTATGCTACTTTTTGTAACCAATTGATTCCTTGCTATGGACACATTGAAGCTAAAAACAATGGCCTTTCCTATTCTCCTAGCTTTAGGAATTTTTTTGTATTGTAATATTTTTCTAGTTTTAGAAAATTCATCATGCTACAATATTGCATTGTGTTACATACTAATAGCGTTCTAATGATATTATACTGTTGTTCATTTAAGAAGCACACTGGATTCTGTGGGAGAGAGTGTTTGTTTGTTTGTTTGTTTGTTTGTTTGTTTGTTTGTTTGTTTCCCTGACTCTCAGTCCATAGTGCAGCTTTACCTGGATCTAGAACTTTTTCATTCCATTTTTTCCTCCAGATATTTGAATTAAAGATGTGTCCACAAAGATAAAACAAAGCAAAATTGGTTAAACTGTCCTAACCAACCTGCTTTCTGTCTGTTCTGTTTGTGCACAGATGGGCATGTCCACACACATGTCCACAGCCTGTGTTATCTAGGAAACCTAAAAAATTTACCAGCTGAGACTGTGTGAGACTTTGAAAGTCATATACTGACAAAAATACTATCTGTATGGGATAAGGTAGCTATGAAACAAGCGAGACAGAAATCTAGAGACGCCTCATTTTAGTTGCTTCTTTGAGTCATGCAAAACTAGAATATATACATAATCTCTGACAGTTCAGAAAGAAAGACTATATATTTTTGTTGTGCCATTTATGCAACTGGGTTGCTGGCCTCTACAACTATTAAGCAACTGGTGCAACCTCATTATTAATGTAGCTAATTCCAGGATTCACAATGTACTGATAGGCCATTTCCTGACTTGGTGAAGGGCAGGTATAGGCTGGTGAACCAGGAAGAAGAAACCAAAATATATCTGTTTACCAGAAGTAAACCCACAGGAGTGAGTGGGATCTTTAGAAGTAAGCTTACTGTTAGGGGCTTATGTAAGTTATTTATTGATTTAAGATACGATTTCTAATACTGCATATTTTGAGATGTTTCCTATTGGGGGTGTGAAAGCCATTATATTTCCATTATAAGCTTCAAATGTTCAGGAATTGAAAATCAAATGATTTTTTTAAAAAAAATCTGGAAAGAGGATTCCATCAAACAAAAAAAATATATGCAAACTGTTTGGATTTGCTACTGGTCATCAAAACAATGGTTGATAAAATTTAATTCTAATTACAACAGGAGTCTCATTAGGTAGAGTTACTGTGGATTGCAACTCAAAAGATCTGGAAGGCATCAGGCTGTTAAGAATTGTTGTGGGGTATAATTTGGTGGCTTACATAGTTTTGGGAGATACATTGTTTCTAGAATAAAACACTGTGGGAGACTGATCTTTGCAATGAAGCTGGAATTACGGTGTGATATACAAAGTGTATGAACTCGAATGGTGTGGTGTATTTATCATCATCAATAATAAAAATAATGATAATGATAATAATTGCACAATGCTAGTGGAATTGTTGTTGTTGTTGTTGTTGTTGTTGTTGTTGATGATGATGATGATGATGATGATGATAATAATAATAATAATAATAATAATAATAATAATAATAATAATAATAATAATAATAATAATAATAATATGGTATGCAGAGAAATAAAAAGTGAATTCACTACCAGGAGTAGGCTATATTTATTCCTTGGGAGGAATATATATGAGACACAAAGAGCTCAATTAGAGAATATTAAGATTTGCAATTTTCTTTGTAACACAAAAATATGCAAACAATATGACCTTCTATATGTTGCTTAATTTGGGTAGGGAGGGCTACTGATGTTCAAATGAAATTAATTTGAGGGTCAGCATGTTTCATCCATGCTTGCCATCTGGTTACCCTTGCCCTAAAGAATTATGACTAGCAAATTGAGAAGGTAGCTTGACATTCTTCCGATCTACCAATCCCAGTGGAAAAGAAAGAGAGAGAATGTAACAGAGTGGGGAAAGCTAAAATTTTCATTTTTTTTAAAAAAAGTGTAAACTACGTATTCTGAATCTTTTTGCAGTACTTTGTGACAAAAGGTGAATATTGGTTTTAAAACCTTACTTTTTTTTTTAAAGGGACCCCTGAAATCCTTTATGCTCCTCCAATTAACTCCTGAGCATTCTATGTGCATTTAGAGGCTTATTCAGAAGAGCAGATTGTCTGCAGCTGGTTATGATTCTTTTTGAATTATGAGGAATTTAGCTTGCTAGAAATAATCAAACGTCAAACTAAATCTTACCAGTGCCAAACATCAAACTAGCCCTTGCCAGTGCCTTCAAACAATGACAGAAGACCGTATAAATGTTGAACTTGCTGGATGAGACAAAGATCTGAAGGAACAGAACGTCATGCATTTATGATTTTGTTTTGTTTTGTTTTGCTCTGAAATATACATGATCTCTACAGCACATTTTTCCAGTGCTTTAGATTCTAGTACAAATAATGTGCAGAATGCCAGTTGAGCTGTGATTCTGCTGCTGTGGTTGCTCTAGTACACAGGGACTTTATTTTTTTAGCTAAATGTGAGCATTTGAAAGCATGGATGACAAATATGCTCAAGTTAGGATGCAATCCTGCTTGCAGTAGAGGGGTACTTACATGGTATATAGGTGCCAGCCATTTGGCAGTTTTGAAGACGGAGTCACTACTACCACTGGAGGCAACAAAGGGGAAATTAAACTGTCACAGAAATGCCATTTAATGACCTGCTAGTTCAAACAAATTCACCAATGACAGCTCCTTTTATTGGCTTGAATGAGCTTAAGGTAGCTACCTCTGTTCTTCTGTTTCCCGTCAATGCTTCAGTGATTAGCAAAATAAAATAAAATAAATAAATAAATAAATAAATAAATAAATAAATAAATAAATAAATAAATAAATAACCATTTGTTATGCTTTTGCTTATATAATGTCTATTCAAATCAATTACCTTAAGGAGGGGGAATATATATGCAATTTCATCTGATGGAAAATGAGCTAAAAGAAATCCTGCCACCACCTCCCTCGGGGACAACGACAATAACCTCCTTAAGAAGCACAACATGGTGGATTTTAAAAGCAAATAAATAAATAAATAAGGCAAAATGAAACATAATATTCTGATAAAATAATCAGAAGATACTGTTGTTGGGTGGCATATAAGATGACATTAATAAATCAGAGAAGGTAGCAATTTGTGAAAAAATGGGAAACAAGACTAGGTAAAAATGTTGGGCCTGTTGCCTATGTTCCTATGCCACACATCTTCCGGTTACCATTTGTACAGGTAACATGAGCATGCCAGGAAATTTTTGCCTTTAAAACAAGCTTCTTTTCTTATCTTCATGTTAGCAAAACCTACTGCCAGATTTGAATAAGGATGTATTTATTAACATACCATCACTTAGCACTCTGCATTTGATGCACTTAAGATCAGTAAAGATAGTTTTCTGCTTTAGACATAACACTGAGGGCACATCTCCATGCCAGAAATACTCCAAATTTAAGCTTGTTTTTGCCTCGGAGCGTCTCCATGCACTGCTTTACTCCGGGGTACATCAGGTGCAAAGGAGAAAAATCCATGGCAGAACCCCCCCCCCCTTCAAACAGTATATATCTGACTTAGGGGGAAACTGCAGATTATTTTGGGAGCATGGGAACCCATACTGAGCATTCACAGCTTCTTTCCTAAGAAGGAAAGCCTGCAAATAAGCAACTATGTTCTAGTTTAGTTTAGTCTAGTCTAGTCTTATTTTCTATTCATTCTGTTAAATTCATATTCATCCTCCAACACTAACACCCCCCAAAATAGATATAGCTTGAGGGAATTGATCATGATCACATATTTGTGTCTATAAATAGCAGTGTATCTTGATGGAAACACACACAGCTTGTGAGATCGAAGCAAAGACTCATCACTAACTTTCAGCAGAGAAACACAGGGATCCTTTTTCTCCTGCTAAGCTGGAGTTGGCTGTCACTGTTCATATAAATTCAATTGTGGAGATGAGATGTACAGCAGACTCATATCATAAATCTTCTTGGACTTTTGGGGCACCATTCTGCATATGAAAGAGTACGAAAGATTCTCTCCATATAAACAATTAGCACACACCAAGGAGAAATCTCCTTTCTTGTGGCATTATTTTTTTCATCTCAACCCCCCCCCCCCACATACATATCTTATAGCTACATGTACAATAAAAATGAGTCTTTTTTATTTGATATGGCCTACCGATAAAGTGACTGATGTATTGTCTTCCTGGGCTGGCCTAAGGCATTATGCTGCCTAGCATGGCATTGAAAATCCCTCCCAATGTATTTCAGCACCTAAGCTGAAAGTAAAATTTCAATAAATAAATAAAGCAGCACCCTTATTTTACTTGACAAATTGCGTTGTTGTTTCCCAGTTTCCTATAGAAGCATCCTAAGAACTCCCATGTAGGTTCTTTTTAGGAAACAGTAAGCAGTACTTAGTATTTAGACCATTAATTTTAAAAGCCGTTGATTGGTCAAAGTGGGAGGGAGAGAAATTCTTAGTGACATTTGAGAATTAGAAGAAAGGATATACTATAAAAGGGAAGCAGTTAGAGTATGGGGGAAGAATTTTCCAGGTGATAAAGGGTTGGGGGACAAGTGAAATGACAGAAAGTGATAAAAGTAGCTGCTAGTGTATCTTCATCTTGCCCAACCCCAAATAAAATACTATGGGAAATGAGAGGAGGATAACAAAATGTATTTTGAAGTAGTGAAAGGGAGTGGAACTGGGAAGGAAATGGAGATTAGAGGGTCAGGAAGATAAAATAGCAACCAGAACATCAGGCTGCCCCTACAGAATGAAGGCCCATTTTGTCCTGATTTGAAGTGAGGGACTTGTTTTGTTCTTAGTTGGATACAGTCTGAACACCTTCTCCCCTCTTGGAATGGATCAGCTGTTCTGTGCACTCTTATGTGGACTTGTGGCACAATGCAAAATTTGAGATTATTAAAATGAGAAAATCTGTGCCTTCAAATAGCACCGGGTTACTTAGCTGAATTTGTTAGAGAATTTTTGTACGCATGAATCTGGACTATCCGTACTTCACCACAGTACCTGCTTCAGACTACAGTGAGGCTTAAAGGAACAAAAGATAGGATGAAGGAGATGACAGAAAACGGACAAGAGCCCATCAACTCATATTTATTTAATATGCATCTCTATACCATTGAAGTCAAACTCTGGCCCACAGTGTAATTATATTTGGCCCATGAGAAAATACCAAATATCTACTAGAGCTGATGTGCCAGTAGACAGTGCATGCACTGCTAATACTACAAATCCCAGAGTGCTCGGCTGGTGCACTGGCAAGTAAGAAAGGAACCACAGGTGCTCCCTCCTCTGTTGACATTTATTAGCGACCTCCAGTCACATTAGGCCATCCCTCCCAAAAATAGCCAAACAAAAGGTGGAAAACAGAAACTTTCTAGAAAAGCGAATGCCACAGATGTATCTTTTATTTGATTTCACATGTGTTTATTTATTTATTTATTTATTTGTATTTCTATCCCGCCCTATACCCGAAGGTCTCAGGGCGGGTTACAATGTTATATTAATCTTAGACAGGTCCCTGCCCTTAGGCTTACAATCTAAAGAGACAAGAAACAAAAGAAAAATGGTGTTTTGTTTGCTCCAGATTCAACATTTAAACAAAACTTAAGTTTGTTTCCATATGAAAAGGTTCATCATTATATCTGACGAGAAGCAAAAACTTTTTCAAATGTAGACATTTTTTCAATAAATATCAAGGTTGGCCCACAACTTTGTCCAA